>BSUD01000001.1:46534049-46616053 GCA_033239045.1 Fagopyrum esculentum | reverse complement strand
GGTCCAGCTAGCGACCTTAAATCAAGCGCTTCTTGGGAGGCAACCCAAGGTATTGCTTTCTTCTCCCTTTTCTAGTCTAGTTTAGATAGTTTTTTGTTTTTGCTTTGCTTTGCTTTGTTTTTGGCATTCTGGACAGACAGCAGGAAGGAGCACATCTGGATGGACAGAAGTTCGAGATTCTGAGAAGAAAGAGGCACCTCGGTCACTGTCAGAACACCTCGACCGAGTTGATTCTTGAAGCAACCGAGGCGACTAGGGTTTCTGCAGAACCGCCTCGGTCCGTACCACCTCGGTCCAGTCGAGACCATCTCGACCGAGGTGACAGCAGACCTCGTGACAGTATAAAAAGAAAAAAAAAATTACAGTTTTCACTTTTTACCCTATTTCGACCGCAGCGACAGCATACCTCGTTCTCCTCCGTTTCTCGCTCGTTTTCGAAGATTTCTGCTTCCAAAACACGATTAAAGGGTAGAAGAGTCGATTGCAACTGCGGATCTGCGAGAAGATTGAGTGTTTTCGACCGAAACGAGGCGCAAAAGGTTCGAAAACCCTAACTCCTCGTTTACTGCGTATTGGGCTTTGGTTGCCCTTGTTTTTGCTGAGGAAATCTATAAGTACCCCTTAGGAAGCAATTGTAGTGATTTTAGGGGGAAAAGAACTGAAATTCTGAGAATTGAAATCGCAACTGCTACGCCTCGGTCCGGTCGAACTGCATCTCGACCGAGGTGATTTCTGAGGCTTGTCAGTCAACCGAGGTGGTCTGACAGTGTTTGTGAAGATGAGTTCCGATCGCCGTTTAGCTCTGAGAGATAGATCTTCCCCTTCCCCTTCTCCTTCCTCATCCCGTCCCTACCGCCCGGTTATCCACGAGAGATGCCGGGTAGATTATGAGAGGATAGCTGGACGTCCAGTCATCGCACCGCGATTTCTGGATGTGTCAGCCTTTGACTGCCTAGGGTTAGATGCTGACCTTAGGAGGATGATTGCTACCGTTGGGCTAGACCAGTTCACTGAGGTCCGAGCCCCAGCCTACATAGAGCCGACACTAGAGTTTGTTAGCTCCTTCTCCTACCTTCCCACAGAGGGATCTGTGAAGTACCGGCTGATGAGCCGGAACTTCATAGTGCCATTAGAGATATGGAGAGAGATCTTTGGCTTTCCTGCCCCTACAGCTGTAGACTTTCCCTCCCGATCAGTAGCGAGGGAGTTTTGGGGACAGATAGCCCACATTACCACTCATGCAGACAGATGGCGCCCTGGAGATTCCAGGGAGAAAGTCATCTTTCACCCAGCTTTCAGACTTGCCCACCGGATTTTTAGTGAGATGCTTCTGGCACGTACTGAGACGCCCCAGAAGATCAGACAGGGGGAGCTCTTTTCGCTTTACTGCATGGTTACGGGCGGCTTCCCGGACTTTGGCTTGCTCTTGGCAGAGGATCTGCACAAGATCAAGGCCAAAGGGAAGGGAGATATATGCTGTGGAGGTCTAGTCACCCACATCGCCACTTACCATGGGATGGACCTCAGCATGTGCACATTGGCGGCGGCTCCGAAGCCGCTGGGTCTGCAGGAGATGATCACGCGGAGGATTCTAGTTCCCCGTGGGTTGACCACTCCATACGTCGCCATGCCATGGGAGCGGACTGCACCTCAGGGCATCAGATGGTCTGCACAGTTCTCTGTCTACGACCCACATTTCTGGCAGACAGCATGGGCTCCGCTTATGGAGGATCACAGAGAGGGAGCAGCTGCCGCTGCTGAGGCTGCTGAGGCTGAGGAGGCTGCTGATGAGGATGATGACGACGAGACTGTTGATGAGAGAGGAGGCGGCGTCCCGATGGACACAGGGACAGATACTGCTGGGATGAGCGCGCCTCCCATTATTGATCTAGATGAGGATGAGGAGGACACTGAGCCGGCGCCAGCTGAGACTTCTCCAGTCAGGCCCGCTAGGCGCAGGAGACAGAGAGTTAGGGACAGAGCAGCACACCGACGGATCGATGACCTGACGGATCAGGTTATCGACACTTATGCTGCACTTTCATTGGATATCCGGGAGATGCAGGAGCGGCAGCATCATCAGCACATGATGGCTCAGCTACAGTTCCAGCATGTCATGGGCTATCCCTATGATCCTGCTCAGTTCCCCTACATTCCACCACCACCACCGGATCGAGACTACTGAGGAGCTGCAGGGTTTTATTTATTATATTTTTATGCAGTTCGGCTCTTTATCCGGTGAGTCCTCTTTCATTTAGACTTTTATTATACCCACTGGGACAGTGTGTCTCAAGTATGGGGTATTTGATGTACTATTTGACTTATTTGACTACGTGACTATTCGATGTATTATTTGACTTTTGATGTATTATATCGGATATTTTCATATTTATGCTTCATTCTGCATTTATATGTTTATCTGAGATCGCATGCATACTTACAGGTTATTTGATTGAGAAAAACGTCGAAACCGAAAAAAAAAATGGTTTTAAAAAAAAAATTTTCGACCTCGACCGGGACAGTTCTGGCAAAACGAGGTGTTTCACCTCGGTTGAACCAAGAACATCTCGACCGAGGTGGGTTAACTGAGAGTTTTCGAAAACGATTTTGTGTTACTTATCTGGATATGATCTCAGTGAAGATCTTGTTTACCTACTGTTTTTAAATTCTTTGTGTGTTTGAAAGGTTTTATAATATGTTTAAGTTGCTAAATGCTTTGTTTGAAATTATTAGCATGTTTAATACTTTGTTTTTATCCAAATTATGTTGAATTTGAAGGTTGACACCGCAGGTTAAAGTTCTCTCACATTCATCTTGGAAAGACCAAGGCATTTCATTCTTCTTCTTCTTCTTGATCATGCTTAGCCCCTCATATACATTTTGCCTCCCTTTACCTATCCGGGAATTTGAAAGCAAGCGAAGTGGTGAAAGCAAGTTAAAGTTGAAGGTGGCTGGAAGTGAAAGTGCTAGAAAGTAATTTTAGGTTTGGGGAAGTCAATCATGAAGATGAGTAACTCGGCACCATTCACATAGCCGGGTGTTTGTGTCTTGCCAAAGTCGGATTGAGCGATATTCCTAACGGGTCATGGTATGTGCATCAAGGGTTTGATGCATCTCGAGAAATTGATGATTGCAGATTTCCTAGGCTTCGGTTATTGTGCACCTCTGTCCATGCATCCCAAAAAGTAAAGTAAAAAAGTAAAAGAAAAAAAAAAGTGTGAAATAAGCAAAGCTTATTGGTGGAAGGTGTTGCAAGTCAAAGTGGAAGTGAAGTTCATCCTTTTCCCGGATTCTAGCACCACATTACCTTGCATACATCCCTACCCTACACGTTTCTTGACCTTTTCTTTTGAGAAGCCCTTGAGACCTTGAGCTTGATGATTGACTTAGCGGTTTAAACTGGATTATACATGATTAATTTTGATAATTATGATTTATTATGCATTCTATGACTTTATGCAAAGATGAACAACTTTCTTATATTTATAAAATGTTTTGAGCATATTGAGTTTTTAATTTCAGGAAGTATCCTCTTAGAGTGATCTATGATAGTTGCACGCCATAAAATGTTTTTGAAGGACTTTTCATTGATTTTCTTGACTTATAATCCATTCTATCTTGTCTTCTATGTGAGGAACTTGCTTGAGGACAAGCAAGGGCTAAGTATGGGGTATTTTGATAGCATGAATTATAGTCTATATTTTAGGGTTTGTTTGGACGTTTTATCTTTCATAATCTACATGTATGTATGTACATTATGTGATTTTACTACCATTTCATCTACCTTTGCGAGAATCGAGGTCTACACCTAGTTTCGTTGTAATTGCAGGTAATATGGTATGTTTTGCATCAAAAAGGAGCAAAAGGAGTCAAGAGTCATTTGGAGCTACTTCCAGGAAGCACAGCCATGGATTAAAGATTTACTTTGGACCAGTTTTGAGAGATTCTACATTCAGTTATGATCACCTCGGTTGACCAGAGGTTCACCTCGACCGAGGCGATCCAGAGACGCCGACTCGACCGAGGCGAATACCTAGGACGCGGCGAGAATATTTTATTCTTGGAAGAGATCTTTTAATTTTGGAAAGTGATCTTATATTTTTGGGCTAAGCTTCTGGAAGGAAGGAGATATGCAGAATCATATATTTTACCTATTTTTATGGGAATATATCTTTCTAAGATATTTTATCTTTGGAGGTTTATTTTTCCTATAAAAAGGGTTGGATTTCCACAAATCCAACATCCCGCATACACCGATTAACATCCGCTATCAGCGCAGCAGCCACAGCCTACTCCAATTTGGGAGAGATTTGAAGAACCTTTTTGAAGGTTGAAGGAAGATTGAAGACCATAGCTTTTATAGCTTTTTGAAGGGTTTTGTAAGATTGTCTTCAATTCCTTTCCTTGTTGTTTTGTCTTGTTGGATTGCTATCCAAGGAACGCTTTTGTGTGATATTTGATTCAGTTATTGAAGTCTTTTCATTAAATTCTTCTTTGTTCAAATATTCACCTTCTTCCCATATATTTTAATACTTTCATAATGATGATGAGTGGCTAATTTCCTTGTGTGATTCTAGGGTGATTGGCTGAAGGTTGTGGGAAAAACAATGATAGAATAATCTTAGATTCCAGTAGGATCCTGAAAGTTCGAGTCTTTAACCTTAACCCTAAGCACCTCGTTCGGTTGATGAACATCTCGGCCGGGGTGGAATTCTTCTGACCGAGGTGACTTATCCGACCTAAAACAGAAAGTTAAGTGTTAGAGTTTGCCAAAACCTATTCTTATTACACCTTTCTGGTTCAATGCAAGCTTAGGATGAGACTTACCCGGTAATTCCTTAGTTTGTGTACCAACGATCATAAGTGTAGGTAATAAAGGTTTGTCCTTTATTGGGGTTTGAGTGTGCTTCCATCCCATCTTTGTGAGTTAGCCTGAGACTTACCCGGTAAAGGTTGATTCTATTCCCTTAGATGGTGTGTTAGTTTGAGGCTATAGTTCTTTATCTTAATTCCTTGAGACTTACCCGGTAATAGGAGTTACGGTTTAGGATTAGTGTGTAGTGAGACTTACCCGGTGATCTACTCCACTTTAGAAACACCTTCCCCATGCAAAAATCTCAGCTTTGTCCGCTTATCTATAGATCTTGAGTTGGAACCACAACTAGATGCTTTAATCCCTAGAATTGCATGTTTGCTTTATTTGACATCTTATTCATCTTTGATTGTATTGATTGCTCTTGTGGTTAGAATTAACGTAGCAAACCGTGTTGACTTTGTTTCACCAAGTCCCTGTGATCGACCCTTGGAATTTTCTTGCTTTTACTACGATTGACCCGTACACTGCGGGTTCGCATCCTTGTTTTAAGCTTAAGTCTAGGGTTATAAATTTAAAGCTTGCACACACCGTTTGGAGCGAACAGATATTGACGAGTAGGTACCGTTAAGAAGAGATATTAGTGACTGCGAAGTTAAGAGATAACTTTATCGATGTCTTGGAGGATTCCCCAAGTAGGCAACAATAACCTTTTGGGGTGATCTAAGGATATGGAGAGAATCGAGTTAGAGGCTGCTTACTGGTTGGTTAAAAAAAGACTACGGTTGAGGGTCAACATGATTTACCCACTCCCGCATATACTTCCCTTCTAATACTAGCAAGATCCCCTTCAAACAGACCCTAAACCGTAGTCTGTTTGAAGAGGATCTTGCTAGTATTAGAAGGGAAGTATATGCGGGAGTGGGTAAATCATGTTGACCCTCAGAAAGACGCCATGGTGACAAATGGGTGTTACAACATAAGCGTGGTAGGCCCATAACTCACAGATGAAGAAAATCAATGTTAGATTAACTATGAATTCATGTTAAGGTATTTGGGAACTATATGAAGATCTCCACCGGGAGTGTGATCTTGGATTACAACAAACCGAAAGCCTGACAAGAAATAGGTGATGAGGTATTATTTGAGAAACGGTCTGACTGAGTCATATTAGGGAGACAAGACCAAATGGGTGGTCTTACAAAGAGCATTAACCACCTATTAAAGTGTCGGGAGATGTCTCAGATCATTGTTTCAGAATTTATAAACGGGATCTTCCGAAAGGTCGGGAGCAAATGGATTCAATAGAAGGAAGAAATTTTTATTGTTATTTTGGTAGTCGCCAAAATATTTAGAGGTGAGTTTAGAAAAGGAACCGTTGATATATATAAAAAGATTGAGCCTTCATTTTATCGATTGACACTATTACCCATACTAGAGGATGTACGCCCACCGCTCCCCATGTCTCAGCGAGAGAGTACTTACCGGATAAGAGTCACGTCATCAGCTTGAAGAATCGGATAGATGAGCCAAAGCAAACTTTTGTGGAGTACCCAGTAGCCGTCTTGGAGCGCAGTACTAGACGTCTGCGGTCTAAGGAGATATCGATGTTGAGGATCCAATGGTCTAGACGAGGAGCTGATGAGGCCACTTGGGGGACAGAGGAGAGCATTAGACGTAGTTATCCCGAGTTCTTTGTGGAGTTTACCGCTACTTCTGTACCGACGAGTTAGTACTCGGATGTTGTTTTGTTGACTTTTGATTTTACCTTAGATTGGGTGATTGTATTCTCTTTTATGTGTTGCCTGACTACGATGATTGAGTAGTTTGCATGTTAGAAAACGAGTTTTAGAGTGAGACCAAGTTATTTGAAACTCGATTGATCAGATACATTATTTTAAGTTTCGGGACGAAACTTATTTTAAGGAGGCACTGATGTAATACCCGTAAATTTTTATCCCGTTTTTTTTTCCTTTCCGAGACAAATCGGATTTCGATCCGTTGACTTTTTCCCATTCTATCTAGTTTTCATCCTTCCACAAACTATCATTTTATGTAGAATTTAATTCACATAAAATGATGAGATTACACCAAACCCTAATCTTACAACCCTAGCTATGTTTATGTATTTAGACAAAACCCGGAGAATATTATTCCGATAACCATCCAAGTTACACTTATGGGACGGAATGTTACGTTATCGGGTTCTTAATAGGATCGAGTTGTTATGATGGGCCTTTACACGTTGTTAAAAACCATACCTTCCGCAGCTATCCAAATTGAGCTCATCTAAGTAATTAACTTGGGCTCATCTAAGTAATTAATTTTGGACCTGATTAAGACCTTAATCAGATTAATTATAATTAACCCTAACCTAACAACGCTCCTCCTCGCACCGTTGCTACCCACTCGCACACCAGCGGATACCATCCATTGCCAGCCGCTGAAGCTTCTTCGACTTCCGCCCCGATCTAGGTCGCATCGCAGCAGACGGAGGGCCTCGCAACGTCGCTAGCAGCCCACCACCGGCTCCTGCTTGATCTTCTCTGTCGACAACCGAGTGAGCCAAGGGAGTTCCCTCTTCACCCCCTTCTCCCTCTTCTGCATAGACGACTCCAAGCCATGCAATACCAGTCGGCCTCCTTGTGCCACCGGCTTCACATCAACCGCAGGGAGTCGTAGACAGTGGCGGTCCATGTCTTCACCTCTCGCCGGCTCGCCATCGGCCTGGGTAGTCCTGGTATACCCACAGCAGGTGTTGGGTAAGTTTCCTCCTGTCTTGTACACCTTTAATGGCTGCAACAACCTCACTCAAATTTGTGCACAGACCCGACGCTAACCTCGGACAAACCAACAAATCGGATCTTTCTTGTTGCTTTCCAGACACCGGAGCAGTCGTTCCCCCTCTCTTCGTCCTAGTTACCTTTCATGGTTTCGATCGAAGAGTAGCCTTCAAAGGTGAGTCCTTTCCATCTCGCAAGCCTTCATAGTTTAGTATTGTGGATGTAGAGTTCAAGGGACTGCATATGTGTTTGGTATCATTTGAGAGTGGTGTCATCTTAGTGTTGAATCATTCATAGATTAATGGGTATAGGAAGAGAAGATAGTTGGTCTGAATATTGTTAGTAAAATAATCTTTATTGTCCTTGTTAGTGTATTGGGACCACAATTGTTAGGGACGAGACTCGATCTCTAAACCCATTTGCTGAACCTATTTTGATTTCCAGAAAGTTAGTTGAATAGTCAACTTTGACCTTATTTTCAG
The DNA here is from genome assembly GCA_033239045.1 of Fagopyrum esculentum. NCBI lineage: Eukaryota > Viridiplantae > Streptophyta > Magnoliopsida > Caryophyllales > Polygonaceae > Fagopyrum > Fagopyrum esculentum. The sequence continues at coordinate 46,607,975 of BSUD01000001.1, read as the reverse complement.
ATACCATAGAATTTTAATTCACCGTTCAATTTCTAGTATGATATAGAGTGAGTTGCATACTGTTATGTATCATAAGTTGAGACCGATCCAACGGTCGAATCTGGAGTTATAGGAGCCCAAAGTAAGCCGACTGTTCAGTTTGTGAAAGAACCCAGAATTTGGCTAAGTATAGATTTCTGGTTTTTGGAACCATCTTTAGAGATTTTTGTAGGACTTGTTGTTGAGTGTTTTTGAGAGATCTTTGCTCCTATGAGTAGTATGTATATCATAGAGGACCTAGAGTTTAGTGCGGAAATTTTTATCTTTTTATCCGTGCCTCGTATCTTAAGTAAAAGTCGGACGTTAGGGACTTTTTGTGAAAATCAAGAATGGTATGTAACTCTTATAAATCTTTAACGAACTTTTCCGTGACAACGAGATGGTGGAAATAGGTTCCAAAGGAGATTTTGAAACTAGGTTATAGAAAATTCTGAAGTTTCAGGACTAGGGGTAAAATGGTCATTTTATCTTAGGAGGGCATTTTTAGTCATTTTCTCTTGATGAGTTTGTGCATCTTAGAAGTTATAGACTTCTAAGAGTATGGGATGTGATTGTTGATCCACGTGCCTTGTATGGCAGGCATCTGAGTTTCTACGGTTGCGGACCGAGTTGAGATTTATTGAGTTGTGATTTGATTCAGGTAAGTCCTTGCGACTTACTTAGCTGGTTTCTGGATATTAGTTGAGTGATAATAGTGGTGTGTGTACCATGTATGTTATAATAACTTGTTAGGACGACCGTCGTTATTATGTGTTAAGGCCCAAGTGTATGTATAACGGGCCGTGACATCACTGCCCAGCTCTGCCAGAAGACTAGGAGGTTCTCTATACCCAAATCATACAGGTACACGGTGAGATGCATCGGATCCATTCCTGATGGGTACACGGGGGCGGAGGCGAGGTTTGGGAATCCCTCGTGTCACATAATAAGTATCATTAGTAAGAGTGAATCACCTAAGTAAAGATAATAAATTGATTGTTTGAAAGTATGATGAGTGTTTACTTTTGACATGATGTGTGTGTGTGCTATTATTATTTATCTAATGTTTAGATAGCTAGCTAATGGTTGTTTTGTTGTGTTTTTAGATTCACCACAAGTTAGAGCAGCAGCTGAGTGATCCGAAAGTAGTGGTCAGCCGGGTCTCCGTACTCCTTAGAGTGGGGGTTTGGGTTGTTACTTTGTCGTTCTTTCCTTTTGTTAAGACAGTTAGTCTTTTCCCTTTGTTTAAGTACTATAGGCTGCTAGACCTTGTTGCATTTATTCCTTTAAAAATACTATTTCATTAATTTTGGTTTTTCTTATTTGTGTCTTGTTACAAGATCCTAGTAATATTGTTGTCAAACTGAGGTCGGGACCCATTGTGAGGTCCTAACCAGTAATATCCCGGGTTCCGAGAATCCGGGGTGTTACAGTCCACTTCTCAGCCTCGCTTTGTACGCCCTCAAGATCAAAACAACATCCGTCCTTCTTCGATTTATGTGCACGGCTAGAAGATGACTCGGTATCAGGATCAATGTCTTTCTTCTTACGAGGGGCTCCAAAACGTTCGCATGTCAAACGAAATGTAATGAACCCCCATGAATTTCTCCACGACCTACTAGTAACCAACACCATGTTCATAGTTCCTCCCATGAATCGAGCCCAATCTACCATCGTCTCGCGATCTTGGAAAAAACCGCGAATGTCAAACATTCGCGCATAATCAGTCCCTTCGTCACGAGAATAATTCGGAAGATCCTAGTTCACATAGAAAAAAACTATAAAATTTCTAGTTTTCGGTTTAATAATTTCAAATAATAATCTAAACAATACATTATATACAATATTTTGCAAAACAATAATTTCAAATAATAAAAACACGAATTACAACAAATGTTTCTAATATTAATTGCAACTATATCTAACGCAAACATACATTATATACAACATTTCGAGTTTTTCTATATTTTCGGTTATAAAGTATTTACCTCGAAATATCGAAGAAACTCGTCTGGGTCACTAAATTTTGTATCGTCGAACGGAATCATCACCTCATCATCCTCGTGTGTTGACATTCTCGCAGCTGTTCTCCAGAAGATATTGTGTTGTTTTTTCGAAGATGTTGTGAGCGTTTTTCACCTCTTCTATTACTATTTATATATAACCAAAGGAAATCAATAACGTTTAAATTACAACGGTCACTTTTCTAACGTTCGAATTACATCGTTCGGATTACAACGTTCGAATCTCAACGGTCAAAAATCCACGTAGGCAGGATGCGTGACCGTCACGGTCACGCATCGCATAAACATGAACTTCTCACGGTTACTCGATGCATGACCGTGACGGTCACGCATCCTGCCTACGTGGTGTGTATACGAAATCTTGCGCCGTGCGATTAATATCCCCCTTTATTTTCATTATTTAAGACTTAAAGATATAGATTTCCTTTCTTGTAAATAGATATAAAAAAATGATAGTTTGGTACCTAGTTGATTACTTATATTATTATGATGTTCGCTATTTTTTTTATTTTGTGTGACATGTACACCTTATTTGGATATTACTTGTGGAACAATGGATGCTACGACCTTTTGAACTTAGAGTTATGTTGCACCGCTTGTATCAAGCTTGAAGATGCAAAAAAATATGTAACTTAAACTTAGGGTCCGCTTGGGAAGCAGGAGCTGAATGAAGCTGAAGCTGAAGCTGAAATTGAAGTTGAATGAAGCTGAAGTTGAAGCTGAAATAAATAGCTGAATTAAGTAGCTGATAGTTTGTGATAAGCTACGAATCCGCGGGACTTGGGATGTCACATTGGACTAGGATCTCACAATGGATCCTCACCATAGCCTGACAACAAGTTCACTGGACCTTACAAAATGACACTGACAGATATAAAACAAATACATAAAACAGTATAAACTGTACAACCCAAAGTAAACAACAACATAGCCGAGTATATAAAACGACAACCTCAAACAGGAGGTACGAAAGAACATCCTCACGAAGGAGGGGAACACAACAAACCCAAACCAACCACCTAATGTACGAGAGTCCTCGGCCTGTCACCCTGCCAGATCACTCAGCAGCGCCTAACCTGTAAACATCTACAACACGGTATGAAACCGTTAGCTAACCATACATATATGAGGTAATGCATAAGCACAAACACAATCATGGAAGATAAACACATCATCATGCTTTCACACATTTACCCATTTTATTATCTTTATATAATAACCATTCACTCAAAAACCATATATATATATATATAGATAGATGAAAGTATGTGACACGAGGACCGATACATCCCCAACTCTGAGTGCAATGTCCAGCTATACGAGTATCGGTCACGCAATCCGTGTACCCTATGGGAGTGGATTGCGCCCATCCTGTAAACCAGCCTGGCCCGACATCAGAGAACCTCCCAGACTCCACGGTGGGATGAAAGGGAAAGGTTATCACAGCTGTTAGCATGAAATATTGTGATACTTTAGGCACGTTTTCTAAGCGTATTTGATTCATATTGATGGTCTTTGATTGAGCATTGTTGCATATGTGAGCTAGTATTGCCTATATTGTCGATATGGATGTCTACACTAGTTCTATGTTGATTATAGGTACTTAAGAGTCATTTCCGAACGAAATCGAGTAAAGAAGAGTTGATTGAGTATGTCCATGGATTAAGGGCATTCTTAGGAGCAAATTGGAGTTCAGCTTGAGGAATGCACGAGGCTAGGGAAGAATCACGTTCTTGCCCTAAACCACGCTCTAAAATACGGCCGTATTACAAACCACGTTTAATATCACGGCCGTGGAACCTTGCAAAGAGAGGCGTGATGCATTTCAGTAACTATTACGGTCGTGGAACATATGGTGCAAACCGTGACCCATTCCACGCTCTAAATTACGGTCGTGGAAAGTTCCACGACCGTGATCTTGGCGATCTTTTTCGCCACATTTTTAAGCCACGATCTTTTGAAGATTGGGCCGGGCCGATATTTTATCTTGCCCTATAAAAAGACGGACAAAGCAAGATTCCGGCATCTCCGCTTATCTCGCTCTAGGCTTACACTTGCGACAAGACCGCTTATCGACGGCATCCCCGCTTACCCTCGTTTGGAGGCATTTTGGAGATCTCATTGGAGATCGACGTTCGAGTTTGGAATTGCCCTAATCTCGCACTTGGTGGAGATTACCGCTGGGATTTCCAGATTTCCCGGATTGACGAAAGATTCGGAAGGTTTCTTGCAAGAAGACTACTCTTCTTGTTTAGGTTTGATTTAGAAGACGGATTGACATCCCGTTTTTCCTTCTTTCCTAAGATCATGATTGTTTGCTTTATTCTGAATCCATTGACAACATTTGTTCTCGATTGTGACTTTGAGATTGGTTTGAAGTTTATTGAAAGTTGTCGGAAGTTTTCATCTTTCTATCTTTTAATTCTTGAATTGATATCAACATGACTGTTATTGGCTAAAAACCCTTAACAATTCTAAGGTGAAGGGTTGATATTTGTGGCTTAGATGATGATAGATCGATCGTAAACAGATTAGACCCTGAGAGTTTGAGAGAATCGTCGACGAACCCTAAATTACGGGCTGTTCTTGAGTTCCACGACCGTGGAATCTCAAGATCCAACCGTAATTTCCCTTAAGTTTATGAACCTGCTTTTACTTTAATCCAAACTTAAAGATTTGCTTTGACTTAGTTTAGACTTGTCTTTTCTAGGTGGTAGTGAAGCCTCAACAACCTCTACCTCGATTGTGAGTGTTACAACCTAATCGATTAAGTTAGTCTTGATCCTTGGATTACAAGTTTGGGTATTTGACACTAACCCTCATCTTTAGAACCTTTCTATATTGAGCCTCATCAACCTGTATAGAGAGTGCCTTGTAGGTGAGTCATATAAGGTTTTTGGAACTTCACCGTACGATTACCTTACATTAGCATACCTTTGCATATCTCAACTCTGTCTTTATATCATTAGTATATCTTGAATCGATTGCCACAGCTGGATACTTGGATCTTTAGGATTGTTGTTTTCCCAATATTTGCAAAACTCTCATATTTACTCGCTTGATAATCTACAATTGAATTTGTTCCCACCCAAATCCCTGTGTTCGATACTCTGGAATTCTTGCTTAACTACGTCGATCCGTACACTGCGGGTTCGCTGCTTGATTCTAGTTTTATAAATTTAAAGCTTATTTGCACACACCTTTAGGGGCGAACAAGTTTTTGGCGCCGTTGCCGGGGATTTGGTTTCGGCCGAATTCGGTTATCGGTTGTCAAGCTTGGGAGCTTGCTCTCGTTATTTGATATCTTTTTGAGTGCATGCGCAGGTCTAGGAACACCGAAGATCTCTTACCTCTTGATCAAGAGGTAGAGAAAACTTTAAGGCAAAAGCGTAAGGAAAAGAAGATGGCTGAAGAACACGAACGTGATCTTCAAGCGGAGTTGGCGGAGAAGGAAGCTCAACTCCAATGGAACGAGAATCTCCGCCGGGATGAAACGGATCGTCATCAATCCGAAATTAGCAGACTACAGGATACGATATTCCAAATGAGGATAGAGTTAAGCGACCTCAAGAATAAAGGAAGCAAGAAATCCTCAAGGAGGGGATCAAGATCTAGAAGAAGAAGAAGTCATTCATCCGCTGACGATAGTGACTCTTCCATGCCACCGCTAGAAGAAATTGATCCCACGATCAATGCAAATCCTTTCCATCCACAAGGAGCTGCTAATCGCCGTGTTCCGCCTTGGAACGCGAGGATCGAACGTGTTGATAAAGAGCCAAGAACTCTTGGCCAGCGGATGGATCCAACACAACAACCACGCCGCTTGGGCGTGAATTTCGATGCTGAAGATGTGCAACGGTTTAGCTTCAACCCTCAAGTTATTACTCTTGTTCGCCAAAACCAATTTGGCGGTACAAGCGCTGAATCTCCACACCAACACTTGCAAAACTTTGAGTGTATGATGGAGACGATGAGACCGAAGAACGCCACTACCAACAGTTACAAGCTCAAACCCTTCTTCTTCTCTTTGAAGGGGAAAGCGTTGTCTTGGTACCAAGCTCTTCCTAGTGGGAAACTAGATACGTGGGAAGACCTTTCCGCGGAGTTCCTCACCAAATTCTTTCCGCCTTCCAAAACGGCGGAACTTAGAGGTAAGATTAATGCTTTTTCCATGAGACCTAACGAAAGTTTGTTTAATCTTGGGAAAGGTTTCAGGATTTGCTCTTAGACTGCCCTCATCATGGCATATCCAAACTTGCCTTGCTGGAGATTTACTACAAGGGGCTGGATGCAGGAACGCAATTCAACCTCCAATCCCTCTCATGTGGAACGTTCATGGACATGAGAGAAGATGACGCTTGGGACTTCATTGAGAAGCAAGCAAGAGTCATAGAGAAGTATTCCCACCGGAAAGTGGAGGGGAATCGTGTAGAGCAAGGGGCAAAGCTCACACACGAAGCTCAAAATAAGATTTTCTCCCTCAACAATGAGATCAAAGAGTTAAAGGAGGCTATCAAGACCAACTTCCCAAAGCAGCAAGGGAAGGATGTTGGTTATTTGGGCAACAACAATGGCGGCAACAACAATAACTGGAACAACAACCGCAATAACAATTGGAATGGAAACAACAACAACCGGAACAACGATTGGAACAACAATAGGGGTTCAAACAACAACATTTGGCGCTCCAATCAACAAAATTCCGGTAACTCTTATCCTTCCAACTCAAATTCACTAACTCCGCCTTCCTCTTCCTCTACTCCTTTGAAAAGCCAGGGGCAATCATCTATGGAGGAAACACTTCGGGGAAGGAGAAGCCCGATCCTATATTAGAGACGATTTTGGGAAAGCTTCAAGGGTTGGAGAACCGCCTCATCAAGGTTGATGATCAAGTTTCTAAGGTTGACAAAGCTCAAAAAGTTTTGGAAAACCAAATGTTCAACCACGCGGAGGAAGTTCCTAGAAATCAAGGGAAGCTTCCAGGAAAGACGGAGGACAACCCTAAGGGAAGGGTGATGACGATTACGACTAGGAGCGGAGTGACTACTACCGATCCGCAGCCTACGTTCGTTGAAGTCCCCGTAGAGAAGGACAAAGAGAAGGGCAAAGAGAAGGGGAAGGAGAAGGAAGATGTCTATGTTCCTCCTCCAACTTACAAACCTCCCCTACCTTTCCCTCAATCTAGAGCGCGAGCGCGCCTAGACAAACAATTCGGTAAGTTCATAAAACTCATGAGTAAGCTGCATATTAATATACCCTTCATTGATGCTTTTGTAGGTATGCCGGCTTATGGCAAGTTCTTGAAGGAGCTCCTCTCTAACAAGAGGAAGCTAGAAGACTTCGGTGAAGTTAAGATGAGTTCAGGTTCTTCGGATCTCATCAAAACCATGAAGGAGAAAATGCCCCCAAAGCTGAAAGATCCGGGGTCATTTTGCATTCCCATAGGAGTGGGAGATGTCACTTACGATGCGTTATGTGACTTAGGAGCAAGTGTGAGCATCATACCACTTGCATTGTGTAGGAAGATCGGTTTAGGCGACCCTAAACCGGTGAAGATGACGTTGTACATGGCGGATCGATTCATCACTCACCCCGTCGGTATTGTAGAAGACGTCCCGGTCAAGCTAGGTAAATTCTTTGTTCCCATTGATTTTGTCGTGCTTGATATTCCTGCAGATAGTCCGGTCCCGATCATACTCGGAAGACCGTTTCTTGCAACTTTCGGCTGCATAGTCGATTGCAAGAATGGGAGACTCGCTTTTGATATAGGAGAAGAGAAAGTAGAGTTCGTTCTTTCCACTCTAGTGAAGGAGCCAATCTTCGATGAGGATATTTACGATGTCCAAGATGAAGAAGGTTTATCTAGGGAGGAGGTAAGCGCGATTCTCTTTAACGATCCTTTACAAAAAGTTATCACTATGAGTCTAACAGATGTAGGGGAAGAGGAAGAGTGCAAAGAGGAAATTGAAGCCTTGAAAGCACAAGAAGAGATGTATGAAGTGGAATTCGAGAAACTCCACGATGAGGCTGAGAATGTCAGAATCCACGGTCATACCCTGTATTCCACGACCGTGGATTTCACAACCAAAAACGTCCTTCACTCCAGGGAATTATACGGTCGTGGAGAAGATGTGACAATCGTATTTCCTTTCCACGCCCTAAACCACGGCCGTGGAGAACAAGATCCACCCGTAATTTTGGCCATGGAAGAGAGTGATCGAGATATTTCTTCAACTTCTTTTGATTCTTCTCCAGCACACTCAACACCCTTAGAAACTTCTAAGGAGACATCGGATGCTCCTCAAGGATCGTTGGAAGCTCCAAATGCAATGGAACTCAAACCACTTCCTACTCATCTAAGGTACGCTTTTCTAGGATCTAATTTTACCTTTCCAGTTATCGTTAGTTCCGAACTAAGCATAGATGAACATGAACAGCTCATGATTGTCCTTAGGAAACATAGGAAAGCCATAGGCTATACTATTGAGGACTTAGTAGGAATTAAACCCTCCCTATGCATGCATAAGATACAAATGGAGGAAGACTTTAGAACTTCGAGACAACCTCAAAGGCGGTTGAATCCGACCATGAAGGAGGTTGTCAAGAAGGAAATTCTTAAACTTCTTGATGCAGGTAACATCTATCCTATCTCCGATAGTAAGTAGGTGAGTCCAGTTCAAGTAGTTCCGAAGAAGGGAGGAATGACGGTCATCACCAACAAGAACAACAAACTCATTCCTACCCGAACCGTGACTGGATGGCGGATGTGCATAGACTACCGCAAGCTCAACAACGCAACGCGGAAGGATCATTTCCCATTGCCATTCATTGATCAAATGTTTGAAAGGTTAGCACAACATTCACATTTTTGCTACCTTGACGGCTATAGTGGTTTCTTTCAGATTCCGATACATCCGGATGATCAAGAGAAGACCACATTCATGTGCCCTTGGGGTACGTTCGCCTATAGGAGAATGCCATTCGGGCTTTGCAACGCCCCAGCCACCTTCCAACGGTGCATGATGGCCATCTTCTCCGAATACATAGAGGAAATCATGGAAGTCTTCATGGACGACTTCTCCGTATACGGTTCCTCTTTTAACGATTGCCTTTCTAACCTTTCTCTTGTTTTGCAAAGGTGTGAAGACACTAACCTAGTTCTTAATTGGGAAAAGTGTCAATTCATGGTTAAGGAAGGAATCGTATTAGGCCACTTAGTCTCTAATAGAGGGATAGAGGTAGACAAGGCTAAGATAGAGACCATAGAGAAACTTCCTCCCCCAATTTCGGTGAAAGGGATAAGAAGTTTCCTAGGACATGCTGGATTTTATAGACGTTTCATTAAGGACTTTTCTAAGATATCAAAACCTCTCACTAATCTATTGATGAAGGACGCGGTTTTTGAGTTTTCGCAAGAATGTTTGGATGCGTTTAACACCATTCGGCAAGCTCTAATTTCAGCACATATTATCCAACCTCCGGATTGGACTCTCCCCTTTGAGATTATGTGCGATGCTAGTGACGTAGCTATTGGAGCTGTTCTTGGACAACGAAAGGAAGGGCGAACCCATGCCATATACTACGCTAGCAAGACGCTAGATGAAGCGCAGCTCAACTACGCCACTACCGAGAAAGAGTTTTTAGCCATTGTCTATGCTATTGACAAGTTTCGCTCTTATCTTGTAGGTGCAAAGGTGATTGTCTACACGGATCATGCTGCGATCCGGTACCTCCTTGCGAAGAAAGATGCGAAACCAAGGCTGATTAGATGGATTCTTCTCCTACAAGAATTCGATATTGAGATCCGCGACAAGAAAGGTTCAGAAAATTCTGTTGCGGATCATTTGAGTCGTCTAACACATCTAGAGGACGACCATCTACCCATTGATGACTCCTTTCCGGACGAACACCTACACATCATAGAGGAGTGCATCAACGTGATCTCCAAAGGTAACGAACCATGGTTTGCTGATTTTGTTAACTATTTGGTTTGCCAGGAGATACCACCCGGACTATCCTACGCACAAAGGAAGAAGTTCTTTAAGGAAGTCCGGGAGTACTATTGGAACGAGCCTCTCCTCTTTAAGAGAGGTCCGGATGGCATCATTCGGCGATGTGTGCCGGAAGATGAGATGCAAAGTGTCATCCGCCATTGTCATTCACTACCTTGTGGAGGACACGCTAGTTCGAACAAGACTAGCGCAAAGGTATTGCAATCTGGATTCTTTTGGCCTACTTTATTTAGAGATGTGCAATCCTTTGTTTCTTGTTGCGATGCTTGTCAAAGAACAGACAATATTTCTAGAAGGAATGAGATGCCCCTCAACAACATCCAAGAGGTGGAGATTTTCGACGTTTGGGGAGTTGATTTCATGGGACCATTCCCATCTTCTTGTGGAAACCAATACATACTATTGGCGGTAGACTACGTTTCTAGATGGGTGGAAGCAATTGCCTCTCCCACAAATGATGCCATGGTGGTGGTTAAGTTCTTCAACAAGACCATCTTCCCGCGATTTGGGACGCCAAGGACGATCATTAGTGATGGAGGTTCTCACTTCATAGCCCGGCGCTTTGAAGCTCTTCTAGCTAAGTATGGGGTTACTCACAAGGTCGCTACCCCTTACCATCCACAAACAAGTGGACAAGTTGAGATCTCAAATAGGGAGATCAAAGGAATTCTAGAGAAGACGGTTTCAAGGACTAGGAAGGATTGGTCCTTGAAGCTAGATGATGCATTATGGGCGTACCGGACTGCGTACAAGACTCCCATAGGAACCACACCATACAACCTTGTGTATGGGAAGTCTTGTCACTTGCCGGTAGAGTTGGAGCACAAAGGGTTTTGGGCTATCAAGTGGCTGAATTTCGGCATGAAGAAAGCGGGAGAGAAGCGTCTCCTAGACATCAATAAGCTGGATGAACTCCGCTTGAACGCCTATGAAAACGCTAAGATCTACAAAGAGAGAGCCAAGCGTTGGCATGATAAGCATATCATTCCAAAGGACTTCAAAGAAGGAGATCAAGTTCTCCTCTTCAATTCAAGACTTCGCCTCTTTCCAGGTAAGCTTAAATCCCGTTGGACCGGACCTTTTCTAATTAAGCGTATTTTCCCCCATGGTGCAGTTGAAGTATGGGGTGAAGCAAGCGGAAGTTTTAAGGTGAACGGCCAACGACTCAAGAAGTATACGCCGGAACTCCAAGCTGAGGAGTTTGCTCCTACCGCACTCGAATAAGTGCGAGATTGGTCTAGCTACGGACCTTAAACAAAGCGCTTCTTGGGAGGCAACCCAAGGTATTACATTTTTCGTTTTTGTTTTCGATTCATAGTTTAGCTTAGAATAGACGTTTTTGCTTTGTTTTTGCCTTCGATTTCTTCCGGTATGTTCGTGTTTTTGGTTGTAGGATTGATGGAAAAGGAAAAGGGAAGAATAATGTCGAAGAAAAGTGACGAAATTTGGACTTTGGAGCTTTACAGAGGGTTCCACGGTCTAAATTACGGTCGTCATAGCTACAGTACCCGTAATTTCCAAAAGCCTTTGAAAAATCACCAAAACCACGGTTCCGTACACTTCCACGGCCGTGGAACACCCCGACAGACCGTGATTTTCAAAAATTTTGCCTGTGACTATATAAGCCACATTCTTCACAAAAACCACCCAAAACCCCTCTTTCCACGACCTAAGTGCCGAAAACCCACGACCCTCTCTCAAATCTTCGATTCCTAATCGTTTTCAAAGATTCTTCTTCCTAAACTGCAACAAATTCAACCAGAAACAAGATCCAAGCGACGAATCGAGCGGAAATTCATCAACGAACGCACAATTCGGATTTTTCAATCCGAAAAATAGGTTTTTTCTCTCATCTTGATTCTTGCCAATTTGGTTCGTTTTTGTTAGAGATTTTTAGGAAGAACTGATTGAGACTGGAAGGAATTAGACTAGGACTGCTTGTTGTGGTGATTGATTGCTGATTTGCTGAGATTTGTGATTTTCTGAGACGAATCACGGTCTCTGGGTAAATTACGGCCGTGGTTTCTGAAGAACAGACCGTAATTTTGAGCAGAATGGATTTTGTGAGAAGAATTTCGGGAAGGATAAAAGAGAAGAAGAGTGGTCAGAATTAGAAGAGGAAGGGTAATCCCTCCTCCTCCTCATCCTCTAGGGCACCACCACCCTCTTCCCCTTCACCCCCATCCTCACCTTCACCTCCATCTTCACCCCCTCACCCTAGAGTCCCGACCATACACGACGACCATCTTGATGCACTTGATAGGATCAAGGAGAGGGCAGTGATTGGCCCTAGATATCTGTTGTTGGAGGATCTAGCTCCTCTCAACATTGTGGAGGATCTTACTTGGCTCTTGGATAGAGCCGGATTAGTTGTCTTCTCGGCTATCCGAGAAGACGCATATGAGGAGATTACACGGGAGGTTGTGACATCCTTTGAGCACAGCCACGTAGATAGGACCGTCTCTTTCCGCCTCATGGAGAGAGACTACCATTTGAGTATCCGTGAGTTTGGGACCATTTTCGGGTTCCATGAGACCTTTAATGGTCGATTTCCGAGTGGTGTTTACCCCAAGGACTTTTGGAAGGAGGTTGCGATGATTTACGCCGTCGAGGACCGTTGGCAACCCGCTGATACCAAGGATAGATTGATGTACCATCTAGCCTTGAAGATAGCTCACCGTGTTCTTTCGGAGTGTCTCTTTCCTAGGACGGAGACGCCCCAAAAGATCAAGACGGATGAGTTATTCTTGCTTTACTCCATGCTTTATGGATGCCGTGCAGATTGTGCTACTCTCTTGGCTGCTACGATGAGCAAGCTCAAGAACAAGAAGAAGGGAAACATCGGATATGGTGGGATAGTTACCCACATTGCTAGGAGCTTTGGTGTTGATTTTTCTGCTTGCACCCGCATACCGGCCGTTCCTTTAGGGCTACATGCTTTCATGGTTAGGGGTCTCATTTTCCCCACACATAGAGGTCCGTCTTATGCGGGCATGCCTTGGGAGAGTAGGACGGGCAGGGGTATAGAGTGGATGCAGGAGTACTCCATTATGGCGGGACGCCATAATTGGAAGGCGACGTTCGCTGCTATGCATGCGAACAGGATAGTAGCTCCCCCTTATGTCCCACCACCGGTTGTCGAGGAGGAGGATATGGGAGATCAGTTTGAGAGTGGAGGAGGAGCGGAGCAGGAGTTTGGCACGTTTCCGGATCAGCCGGAGGCGGCCCCAGATGTACCTAGACGCTCTCCACGTCCAGCTAGAGCCTCAGGCTCGTCATCTCGCCGCGCTAGCGTGAGTGAGAGGCCTACGTGGATGACCACACCTCCCACATGGTATGGCGCTCCCCCTCCGTGGTCCACAGAGCAGCCAGCAGCACCACCACCAGCACCAGCACCATCTGACGCCCCAGCATGGTACAGTCAGGCCCCGGGATGGTACGAGCAGATGCCGGATTGGGCTACCGGACTTTCAGAGAGAGTAGGAGCGCTGGAGATCCGGGCCGATGCTAGAGACGGATGCCTAGACGACCTCGACCACATGATGACGGACGTCTACCGCCAGCAGTTTGGGCGGTTCTATGATCCGAGCTTCTCTCCATTCCCGCCTCCGCCGGCACCACAGTGATCTGATGCATGACCGTTCGCTTTAGACATTCCACCACCACTTTGTGAGTCTCTTTTTCTTTTCTTTCTTTTCTTTCTTTATTTTGAACATTAGGGACAATGTTCGTCCTAAGTATGGGGTGGGATGTACTAAAAGTTTGTAATAACTCTACTCACTATGTTTGCTTTCATTCGAGACTATCATTGCATGTTCATTATGTGTTGCACGTTTCATTATTGCATTGCATTAAAAATAACTTGAAAAACCCATAAAAATTGAAAATTTTTGAAAACTTTTGTGCTTCTAATGAATTGAGATGATTTCTATGATAATCACTACTTGTGAATTGAGTTTGATGACAATTGCATGCTTAAAAGAATTGTGAATTGAAAAGAATTTGAATGAATGAATTATACCTCTTTTGCAAGTTTCATAATGTGATAAATATTGTCTAAATCATGTTGAGAAATCGAAGTTAAAATCACATTATAAGTTCCTATACTTCTTTTTGAAATGATTAAGGCAATTCGATTTTTCTTTCTTCTTCCTTTGATCATTTAGCTCCTCATTGAAATATTAGCCTCCTTTACCTATCCGGGAATTTGGAGAAGTGAATGAAAAAAGGGCATGTTTGATGTGGGAGGGCCATGAGAGCAATTATTTGCAATCAAAAGAATAGAAAGAAATTGTAGGTTTGGGGAAGTCAATCATGACGATGAGTAACTCGGCACCATTCACATAGCCGGGTGTTTGTGTCTTGTCAAAGTCGAATTGAGCGATATTCCTAGCGGACTATGGCATGTGCGCTAAGGGTTTGAGGTATCTCATGAAAATTGAGAAACGCCAATCTCCTAGGCTTCGGTTTTTGTGCACCACTATCCATAACTCCAAAAGTAAAGTCGAAAAATGAAGAGGAGAGAGCGAAGCTCTAAAGTGAAAGTGTGCGGAAACCGCAAAAGAAGAAGAAGGTAGTTGTCCACTTTCCCGGATTCAAGCACCACATTCCCTAAAGGTTTCCTTCTCTTCCACATTCTAGACCTTTTCTTTGAAAGTCCTTAAGATCAAAAGAATGTTATATGACTTGGTGATCTAAATTGAAGTTCTTATGATTGATTTTGATAATGTTTAAAGGTTATGATGCTTGTTTAGAAGTTTGATTGATTCATGAATTTTCTTTACTTTTTACTCTTTGATTAAGTGTATGAAAGTTTGATAAACGATTGAAGCAAGGTTTGAGAATGATCTATTCTTTAGAAGGCACATTCATCCAAAAGAATTTACACATATTTCATCCTAACTCTTGTTTTAAAGGCTTTTGAAAGACCTTGCTTAGGGACAAGCAAGTTGCAAGTATGGGGTTATTTGTTAGCATGAAATATTGTGATACTTTAGGCACGTTTTCTAAGCGTATTTGATTCATATTGATGGTCTTTGATTGAGCATTGTTGCATATGTGAGCTAGTATTGCCTATATTGTCGATATGGATGTCTACACTAGTTCTATGTTGATTATAGGTACTTAAGAGTCATTTCCGAACGAAATCGAGTAAAGAAGAGTTGATTGAGTATGTCCATGGATTGAGGGCATTCTTAGGAGCAAATTGGAGTTCAGCTTGAGGAATGCACGAGGCTAGGGAAGAATCACGTTCTTGCCCTAAACCACGCACTAAAATACGGCCGTATTACAAACCACGTTTAATTCCACGGCCGTGGAACCTTGCAAAGAGAGGCGTGATGCATTCCAGTAACTATTACGGTCGTGGAACATATGGTGCAAACCGTGACCCATTCCACGCTCTAAATTACGGTCGTGGAAACTTCCACGACCGTGATCTTGGCGATCTTTTTCGCCACATTTTTAAGCCACGATCTTTTGAAGATTGGGCCGGGCCGATATTTTATCTTGCCCTATAAAAAGACGGACGAAGCAAGATTCCGGCATCTCCGCTTATCTTGCTCTAGGCTTACACTTGCGACAAGACCGCTTATCGACGACATCCCCGCTTACCCTCGTTTGGAGGCATTTTGGAGATCTCGTTGGAGATCGACGTTCAAGATTGGAATTGCCCTAATCTCGCACTTGGTGGAGATTACCGCTGGGATTTCCAGATTTCCTTGATTGACGAAAGATTCGGAAGGTTTCTTGCAAGAAGACTACTCTTCTTGTTTAGGTTTGATTTAGAAGACGGATTGACAACCCGTTCTTCCTTCTTTCCTAAGATCGTGATTGTTTGCTTATTCTGAATCCATTGACAACATTTGTTCTCGATTGTGACTTTGAGATTGGTTTGAAGTTTATTGAAAGTTTTCGGAAGTTTTCATCTTTCTATCTTTTAATTCTTGAATTGATATTAACATGACTGTTATTGGCTAAAAACCCTTAACAATTCTAAGGTGAAGGGTTGATAGTTGTGGCTTAGATGATGATAGATCGATCGTAAACAGATTAGATGTAACACCCCGAATCCGCGGGACTCGGGATGCTACGGGTTGGGACCTCACAATGGGTCCCGACCCTTAGCTTGACAACAATTTCACCGGATCTTTTAACATGGCACAAATAAAGGCAAAACCAAAATTCATTTTAATGCAAATGATAAGAAACCCGAAGGAAAACAACAAAAGACTTCAGCCGATAATCAACACCAAAGATCAAAACACCATACACACGGCATACCAACATAATAAACGAAGAATAAAACACAACCCGACTCCAACCAAAACTCACTCCTAAAATGTACGGAACCCCGGCTGCCCACTCTTCCGGATCTCTCGGCCGCTTTCCTAACCTGCAAGGCAATCTACAACAATCGGTATAAAACCGTTAGCTAATATTGGAAGCATTAGAATTAAAGGGAAAGGCACAAACACAATTAATTCAACATAGTCACACAACATACTCAAAGCACACAAATCCGATTTATTATCTTTATTTATTAAGTCATATCACGTTCTAGTTCAACTTCTTTTGTGACACGAGAATCCTCCGAAACTCGCCTCGGTCCCTTCTTCCGGCAATGGAACGGTCGGATGCCTCCGACCGTCTAACCAGCACGGGCCAGTTGCCGAGATCCCCCTAGCTCTCACGGGGAGCCAGGCAGTGATGTCACCGCCCGTTATTATAAACTTGGGCCAAATAATATAAAGGTCGGTAATCCTATTTCCGGTTTAGTTGTTATAAACAGCAAAATAATAAACACACACCACCCAACACACAATAATGCTAACACAAAGAATACGAGCTAAGTAAGTCCGGAGACTTACCTCGTCACCACACTCAACTCACTACACTCTCGCTTCCTTAGGGAGGAAGCTCGTAACCTACTCACAAGAAGATAACTATATCAACAACTCACTCAACTCAAGAAGTCTTAGACTTCTACACAAATGATCTACGCAAGATCATTTGACTCTCATTCTAGGACCACATCCTAGAATCTCTCATGCTCACATCACACTCAGCACAAGCTAGAAGTCCTTAGACTTCTAGACCCTATGATCTCGCAAGATCATAACCCCTAACACATACTAGGATAACCATGCCTAGTCCAAACAAACTCAACGATAACAACACCATGCTAGAATAAGTCAATCCTAAGCTCCAAAATCCCACAAGATCACACAACCCCATCCTTGAGCCTCAGAACACTCACAAGATCAAACATACAATCAAAGCCTTATAACCTCTCCAAATCAAACACACCTCAAGCTTTAGAACATTTCACAATCCTCAACACTAGCCTAAGCTCAAAAGCCACTACTTGGCATTCTCACTAGGTTATCCTAAATCCATCCTAGCATGATACTAATACTAAGCATAAGAAGGTCGAGGAAAAGAATACTCACACGACGTCAAAAGATGGAAGTCGATCTACGGATGTCGAGATTGGAATCGTTGGCCTTTATCGGGGCGCTTCCGGTCCTATCACCAAAACTAAGCAAGTTTAGATCATACGCTAAACTTGAACGGAATATATAATATAAACGAAGAAAACTCTTTTTCAAAAGCCACGTTAAAATCTCGTAAATAATCCTCCCGGGAACGATATGAAATTCTAGAAACTTGGTCATTAAACCGGAATTAAAAACTTGGAGTCATAGCTCGAATTTAATCCAACAAGGGCATGGTTATTATTTGATGAAAAACCGGGTCAAAATATGTACTTAATTTCCTGTTGAGGGCACGATTGCATATTCCAAAAATGTGGGTCATAGTTCTGCAATTAAATTTTTTTGGGCCAAAACTGTAATTAATTCAACATAGGGCATATTTGCAATTTTCCGAAATCTGGGTCGAAAATGTAAATACAAAACAATGGATTACATTTGTAATTACCAAAAAAAATGAGGGGCCCGATTTATATTAGGTTAAAGACTTTTTCAACCTTTGAACAAGCGCATAAGAAGAGAGGGGATCTGGGAGGCGGCATAGGCGGGGCTTCGATCGGACAGGCGGCACAGGCGCTGGTGAGGCAAGGTCCGGCGATGGCGGCTCCAGCGACGGCAGTGGCAAGGCGTGAGTACCGGTGAGTGGCGGCGACTCTCCTTGGCAACAACCGGCAACAGAAGAAGGAAAGAAGAGGCCAACAGTGGAGGATTCTCAGGTGGAGATTCCCGGCGAGGCGGAGGCGGCAAGGCAACTGAGCTCCTCCATTGAAGGCGGTGGTGAGGCAGCGTTTGTTTCCAGTGATAGCAGCTGCAAAAGAGGAGAGTTGGCAGTTGCAGATGGCTCCACTGGGATCAAGAAGGGAGGACTCGAGGAGGGTGACAATTGGGCTACTCTAGCTCTCCCGGTCCGGTGGAGTGCTTCCCAGCGACGACGGCTCTCTTGGTGGCAATATGAGGGTGAAGGTCGAGCGGCGGAGTCAAAACAGAGGGGAAGAGAGCTCCAGAGGCCAGAGAAGGGAGAGCAGAGGCTTGGATGTGTGAAGGAACCCCAGTAGCGCAGGAGATAGGCGTGAGAGAGAGAAGATAGATGGAGTGTGGGGAGAGGGTTGCACAGAGGGAAAAGAGGGTTGGGGGTGAGACAGACAGACTACACCGAAGGCGAGGGCGAGAAAGGTCGGGGGAGGGTAGGCTGATGCAAGGCTAGGAGCAGAAGGCGAGGGGTCGGGATTGAGAAGACGGGGAGAGAAGCAACTCATGACCCGAAAGAGAGAGGAAGAAAGAGAAAAAAGGAAAAAGGAAAAAAAAAAAAGGGAGCTGGAGTATCCGATCCAAAAGCGGAACGGGATTTCCGAACCGGGGAATAAAAAAACTTTCCGACTTTTTCGAAAATAAAATAATTAAAATTATGGATATACGCGAACGTATCCAAAATAATAATATACTCGACGAAGATACTTTACGTCGTAAAATACTTTTAATAAAATATTTAATCTAATAAAATATCGATAGAAGACGGAGAAATAAATATATAAAAAAAACGCGGCAAAATTTGGGGCGTTACATTAGATCCCCCTAAAATCAAGTTTCATCCCGAAACTTACTATACGTCGAACTTCTCGGTCCCTAAGGCCGAGGTATGAACTCTCAAACTAAGAAGGCTGAAACATTCTAATCTAAACACATCATCTACTCAAACTACCACCGTAAGATAAATCAGGTCATATAGCACATTCCCGCACACGGCACAAACTACACATAACATCACACATGCATATAACCCAACCTAAGGAAAAACTAGGTCTAACTCGTCAATTCTATCGATACTACTAACTTAGCATAATACTCAACCAAATATATTTCCCCCGTCTTCTAGTTAGCCTCATTGGTTTCTCGTCTGCCACTAGATCATCATGACTGACCACACGTCTCGAATCATGCATGTACTCTCTCTACTAATACACATGAAACACTGGGTGAACACTCTCTACTCTTGGCGGCGACGCCAACTTATAAGACACTTCTCCAACTCGCGCTAGGATCTCAAAAATCTCAATATATCGGAACTCAACTTCCTTCTCGGGCCTTACTTAATGCAGCATTTCCATTAGGTTTCTCTTTGATGTCTCTATCAAAGAAGATCAAACTTCCAATTACACTATTGGCCTTGGTTCTTGTCACAATAAACTTGATGTCACGCTTCCTAAAATTTGTTACGAGTTCCAAATAATGAAGGAAGTATTTTCCTTTACACTGCTTCTACTAACGAGACATGTATGCTATTACTTTCGACATCGTTCCTCAATACTCAATCAAGACCTTATCATGGAAATCACTTGTACACTTCAAACCATCATACCTCAAGGCAATTTTTAAGACAGTTACACCAATGAATCTCCTCATAACTTTCAACAACTCATTATCAATCTTTCTCCCACTTAAAACTTCATTGTCATCCGGAGTAGGTTATCCATAAATGGTGTTACTTTGGAGGATCTTTCCACAAATCTCGGAATGACCAGCACAACCAAGAAAACTTGTAACTTCTTGCATATCCATCGGGGGTTGTCATCCCGAAACAACTTGTCTTACAACTTCTCTCTTCTTCGAGAGTAGACCAAAATATCTTATATAAGCATTAGTAAGCCCATATGGAACCACTACAACTCGTAGTTACCATGGTTTGTCCGCAATGCCGTATTTGCAATATTGCAATCTTGAATTCTCAATTGATGACAATCAAACCTTAAATAAATTTTAGAAGAGACTGCCGACCCTTACAACTGGTCGAGTAGATCATATATCAGCGTTGAGGGATACTTGTTCTTCATTGTTATCTTATTCGGCTCATTATAATCGATGTACAAATGGAGATAACCCTCTCTCTTTTCGCAAATTGTGTTCTCCATAACAACTTCAAATCAAGAGTTTAAGATATATTCCAATATGAACTTCAAATCAAGAGTCCAAGATAACGTCTGGTGTTTTCTATGGCATTTCACTAATTCTATTGAAATCTTATCACTAAGTTCTTGCAATTTCTCCTTTAATTGCTTCCACAACTCATGTCTCTACACAAGTGTTATTCCATACGACACCTTAGACATCAGAATTAAATCAAGCTCGACCTTAGTGGAAAATTCCACATTCTGACGTATTGGAATCCGTTCTACCTCGGGTTCCATCTTTTCTCTACCC
This sequence comes from Fagopyrum esculentum, assembly GCA_033239045.1. NCBI lineage: Eukaryota > Viridiplantae > Streptophyta > Magnoliopsida > Caryophyllales > Polygonaceae > Fagopyrum > Fagopyrum esculentum. Next base: position 46,587,233 of record BSUD01000001.1, on the reverse strand, counting down.
ATTTCATATCGTAATGACCGACACAATCTTGTCTTATCACTTTACAAGTGGTCATGACACAATTGATCTAGCCCGATATTTTGGGGTGACGTTCTTTAAACACGTGCATTGATCCATCGTAGCTACAATGTCGACCGTCTTCTCTCAAAGATCCTTCATCTCTTGAACTCGAGAGACCTGCTCAAGTCTTCTGACTCTTGTAGCCTTATTTAAGTATTCCTTTAACTTAATCTGGTTCTCCCTCTTTGATGACATGATTGTATAATATCCTAGGTTTTTTTTACTTATGTGCAGCCATAAGGGTCCAAACCTGTAGGACTTAACCGTGCTTCAAAACTATTGACCATATCTTCTTTTCTTTCCTTGACGTCCTTACATGTGGGAAACGTTCTTCGAATCTTATATAAACTTGCACCACTCCTTCGAGTAGGTCTAAGACTTACTTTATTTCTTTGTGTAACACCAAACCAACCGTAGAGGTTCTAACCTCAATTTTTCCTAAACTTCTCGTAGATCTCATGTTGACATCAAACTTCAAAACTTCGGTATTCTCTTGCTCTTGTTGGTCACCTTAAGCATCTCTTGGTATTCCTTGAACAATCTTCACAACCGTACTAGTATGCCCCGTGGAAAATGCTAGAAGAAATTTCTCCAACCACAATCACTGAAAGATTCACTCATTGCTTCACCAAGCACTAACATCCTAAAATCTAAGCTTGCAACGTTGCCCTAATCTAGGTCCTCCTTTTCACGCCATACCCACCATGACTCTTCCGTGTGAGTCTGAAACATCTGATTCCGCTTTTGCTTGCGAAAACATACCATTTATTTTATTAGAACAAACATACCAAGCGTCCTATTTATGTATTTTCATTTACGTACATCACCTATAGAAAAACCTCACTTCCTCTCGCTCCTCTATCCCCTTAACTCTTATCCAACCTTAACAGTTCTAATCTGGGTCGATCTCCCTATGCCGTTCTCATGACCTAAGAAGGTCGTAAAGGGTCATCTTCAACCTCCCCTAGGAGGTTTGTAACAGCTACTTGCTTGAACTTATTCAACATTATTTGATTTAAGACAAATGCACTTCCATTGACGTATTTCCTTACCATTGACATTGATACACCGCAAATACTTAAGGTCTTGTTTGTTGATCCTCTATATGCCTCTAGTCTTGTTTACTCATCCCCTCTACACTCACCAATAGACAACCCGCACAGATGCGTTCTTGGTTGTCACCGAGTAGCTTATAGCTGACCTCCTCCAAGTTCAACGGTTCACCATTCTTCCTACCCTCCATGTTACCATACTCCTAAAGGCTACCCTCTCGGGGTACTCTACCTTAAACTTCACTTTCTCATATCACTCTTCACAAACTTTATTAACTCTTTCTACGCTCTACGCTTCCTTCCACTTCTATAAGATAACTATAGCTTTCTCGGCTCTTTTGTGTCATATGACCCACTTTCATAGGCTTACCGCTCTTCACGATGTCTTGCAAAAGCACTTCTCAAATATTCTGACCTTAATTAGCATACATCGCGTTCCTCTTGGTTGGTATTTTTAGTCTTTCGATCAAAGCTCCTTGTTTCATCTTTCATCTGCTTGAGATCATCATCAACACACATTTCCTCTTTCTTAGCGTTTCTTAGCCTTATCATCATAACGGTAACTGGTCAAGTCCACGTGAATCCAACCATGTCCTTCTTCTCATAACTCTAGCGATGTTGACACTTCACTTATTGGTACCTCGTAAGCTTAACTTACGGTATCTTAAATCTTTAGCAAATGATTCGATCACTCTTCTCATCTTGACTCCAAAGCTTAGGAGCACCTATAGAAAACTTCACGTCTTGAAGGAATACCACCTTTAACCTTACTAGAGTGGATCCGTCTCCTTCTCGATTCGTATCTTTAGTTGTCCACACGTCTTCTAGAAGAACTTAAGTTCGCTTTCACTATTGGTCTCGTTGTCGTTTAATCATGGCTTCTTTGGAACCACTTCCACACTTTAATGTTACTCCTCTTTCTTGTATTGTCTCCATCTCGCTTTCTCTTTAGTTGTCTCGAGTTTTCCTTTCACTTGTTCGTCCTTCGTTTATGTCATCTCTGATCCTCCTCTTCGACCTTCTCTTATAGGAGTACGAGAACTCCAAGGTGTTCGCCCGAATATAGCGCTCAACTCGACTCTTGAGCACATTCATCCTCGTATGTACACTATCCTATGTCAAACATCGTCGTCCAAGGGCGATGATATCATACAATCATCTTTTCTATTAGGTCCTAAAACTCCATATGCTACTACTATATATAATAAGTATACGTATACATAACTATAGAAGTCCTACGTTCATATCACTACCAATATAACACATCCTACATTTCATCCACAATATAAGGTCCCATAACATATAACCGTCCACATATATAACTATACACATATATATCAAGTCCAACATGCAACTACAATCAATATATACATATCTACACATATACATATATATATAGATATATAAATCCAATAAACTAAGCTGCCGAGATCCGCGGAAGGAGTGGTGGTCCGTACATTCTACCCCGACTCATGCATGCGATTTTGAAAACGAAAACTCAGAACCCGTGGGGTTCTGTTTATTCCTTATTCGGCCTTTAGAAGATTGCGAGCGCCATTGTTGTCAACCTAGGGCTCTGATACCACTTTTGTAACACCCCGAATCCGCGGGACTCGGGATGCTACGGGTTGGGACCTCACAATGGGTCCCGACCCTTAGCTTGACAACAATTTCACCGGATCTTTTAACATGGCACAAATAAAGGCAAAACCAAAATTCATTTTAATGCAAATGATAAGAAACCCGAAGGAAAACAACAAAAGACTTCAGCCGATAATCAACACCAAAGATCAAAACACCATACACACGGCATACCAACATAATAAACGAAGAATAAAACACAACCCGACTCCAACCAAAACTCACTCCTAAAATGTACGGAACCCCGGCTGCCCACTCTTCCGGATCTCTCGGCCGCTTTCCTAACCTGCAAGGCAATCTACAACAATCGGTATAAAACCGTTAGCTAATATTGGAAGCATTAGAATTAAAGGGAAAGGCACAAACACAATTAATTCAACATAGTCACACAACATACTCAAAGCACACAAATCCGATTTATTATCTTTATTTATTAAGTCATATCACGTTCTAGTTCAACTTCTTTTGTGACACGAGAATCCTCCGAAACTCGCCTCGGTCCCTTCTTCCGGCAATGGAACGGTCGGATGCCTCCGACCGTCTAACCAGCACGGGCCAGTTGCCGAGATCCCCCTAGCTCTCACGGGGAGCCAGGCAGTGATGTCACCGCCCGTTATTATAAACTTGGGCCAAATAACATAAAGGTCGGTAATCCTATTTCCGGTTTAGTTGTTATAAACAGCAAAATAATAAACACACACCACCCAACACACAATAATGCTAACACAAAGAATACGAGCTAAGTAAGTCCGGAGACTTACCTCGTCACCACACTCAACTCACTACACTCTCGCTTCCTTAGGGAGGAAGCTCGTAACCTACTCACAAGAAGATAACTATATCAACAACTCACTCAACTCAAGAAGTCTTAGACTTCTACACAAATGATCTACGCAAGATCATTTGACTCTCATTCTAGGACCACATCCTAGAATCTCTCATGCTCACATCACACTCAGCACAAGCTAGAAGTCCTTAGACTTCTAGACCCTATGATCTCGCAAGATCATAACCCCTAACACATACTAGGATAACCATGCCTAGTCCAAACAAACTCAACGATAACAACACCATGCTAGAATAAGTCAATCCTAAGCTCCAAAATCCCACAAGATCACACAACCCCATCCTTGAGCCTCAGAACACTCACAAGATCAAACATACAATCAAAGCCTTATAACCTCTCCAAATCAAACACACCTCAAGCTTTAGAACATTTCACAATCCTCAACACTAGCCTAAGCTCAAAAGCCACTACTTGGCATTCTCACTAGGTTATCCTAAATCCATCCTAGCATGATACTAATACTAAGCATAAGAAGGTCGAGGAAAAGAATACTCACACGACGTCAAAAGATGGAAGTCGATCTACGGATGTCGAGATTGGAATCGTTGGCCTTTATCGGGGCGCTTCCGGTCCTATCACCAAAACTAAGCAAGTTTAGCTCATACGCTAAACTTGAACGGAATATATAATATAAACGAAGAAAACTCTTTTTCAAAAGCCACGTTAAAATCTCGTAAATAATCCTCCCGGGAACGATATGAAATTCTAGAAACTTGGTCATTAAACCGGAATTAAAAACTTGGAGTCATAGCTCGAATTTAATCCAACAAGGGCATGGTTATTATTTGGTGAAAAACCGGGTCAAAATATGTACTTAATTTCCTGCTGAGGGCACGATTGCATATTCCAAAAATGTGGGTCATAGTTCTGCAATTAAATTTTTTTGGGCCAAAACTGTAATTAATTCAACAGAGGGCATATTTGTAATTTTCCGAAATCTGGGTCGAAAATGTAAATACAAAACAATGGATTACATTTGTAATTACCAAAAAAAATGAGGGGCCCGATTTATATTAGGTTAAAGACTTTTTCAACCTTTGAACAAGCGCATAAGAAGAGAGGGGATCTGGGAGGCGGCACAGGCGGGGCTTCGACCGGACAGGCGGCACAGGCGCTGGTGAGGCAAGGTCCGGCGATGGCGGCTCCAGCGACGGCAGTGGCAAGGCGTGAGTACCGGTGAGTGGCGGCGACTCTCCTTGGCAACAACCGGCAACAGAAGAAGGAAAGAAGAGGCCAACAGTGGAGGATTCTCAGGTGGAGATTCCCGGCGAGGCGGAGGCGGCAAGGCAACTGAGCTCCTCCATTGATGGTGGTGGTGAGGCAGCGTTTGTTTCCAGTGATAGCAGCTGCAAAAGAGGAGAGTTGACAGTTGCAGATGGCTCCACTGGGATCAAGAAGGGAGGACTCGAGGAGGGTGACAATTGGGCTACTCTAGCTCTCCCGGTCCGGTGGAGTGCTTCCCAGCGACGACGGCTCTCTTGGTGGCAATATGAGGGTGAAGGTCGAGCGGCGGAGTCAAAACAGAGGGGAAGAGAGCTCCAGAGGCCAGAGAAGGGAGAGCAGAGGCTTGGATGTGTGAAAAGAGGGTTGGGGGTGAGACAGACAGACTACACCGAAGGCGAGGGCGAGAAAGGTCGGGGGAGGGTAGGCTGATGCAAGGCTAGGAGCAGAAGGCGAGGGGTCGGGATTGAGAAGACGGGGAGAGAAGCAACTCATGACCCGAAAGAGAGAGGAAGAAAGAGAAAAAAGGAAAAAGGAAAAAAAAAAAAGGGAGCTGGAGTATCCGATCCAAAAGCGGAACGGGATTTCCGAACCGGGGAATAAAAAAACTTTCCGACTTTTTCGAAAATAAAATAATTAAAATTATGGATATACGCGAACGTATCCAAAATAATAATATACTCGACGAAGATACTTTACGTCGTAAAATACTTTTAATAAAATATTTAATCTAATAAAATATCGATAGAAGACGGAGAAATAAATATATAAAAAAAACGCGGCAAAATTTGGGGCGTTACATTAGATCCCCCTAAAATCAAGTTTCATCCCGAAACTTACTATACGTCGAACTTCTCGGTCCCTAAGGCCGAGGTATGAACTCTCAAACTAAGAAGGCTGAAACATTCTAATCTAAACACATCATCTACTCAAACTACCACCGTAAGATAAATCAGGTCATATAGCACATTCCCGCACACGGCACAAACTACACATAACATCACACATGCATATAACCCAACCTAAGGAAAAACTAGGTCTAACTCGTCAATTCTATCGATACTACTAACTTAGCATAATACTCAACCAAATATATTTCCCCCGTCTTCTAGTTAGCCTCATTGGTTTCTCGTCTGCCACTAGATCATCATGACTGACCACACGTCTCGAATCATGCATGTACTCTCTCTACTAATACACATGAAACACTGGGTGAACACTCTCTACTCTTGGCGGCGACGCCAACTTATAAGACACTTCTCCAACTCGCGCTAGGATCTCAAAAATCTCAATATATCGGAACTCAACTTCCTTCTCGGGCCTTACTTAATGCAGCATTTCCATTAGGTTTCTCTTTGATGTCTCTATCAAAGAAGATCAAACTTCCAATTACACTATTGGCCTTGGTTCTTGTCACAATAAACTTGATGTCACGCTTCCTAAAATTTGTTACGAGTTCCAAATAATGAAGGAAGTATTTTCCTTTACACTGCTTCTACTAACGAGACATGTATGCTATTACTTTCGACATCGTTCCTCAATACTCAATCAAGACCTTATCATGGAAATCACTTGTACACTTCAAACCATCATACCTCAAGGCAATTTTTAAGACAGTTACACCAATGAATCTCCTCATAACTTTCAACAACTCATTATCAATCTTTCTCCCACTTAAAACTTCATTGTCATCCGGAGTAGGTTATCCATAAATGGTGTTACTTTGGAGGATCTTTCCACAAATCTCGGAATGACCAGCACAACCAAGAAAACTTGTAACTTCTTGCATATCCATCGGGGGTTGTCATCCCGAAACAACTTGTCTTACAACTTCTCTCTTCTTCGAGAGTAGACCAAAATATCTTATATAAGCATTAGTAAGCCCATATGGAACCACTACAACTCGTAGTTACCATGGTTTGTCCGCAATGCCGTATTTGCAATATTGCAATCTTGAATTCTCAATTGATGACAATCAAACCTTAAATAAATTTTAGAAGAGACTGCCGACCCTTACAACTGGTCGAGTAGATCATATATCAGCGTTGAGGGATACTTGTTCTTCATTGTTATCTTATTCGGCTCATTATAATCGATGTACAAATGGAGATAACCCTCTCTCTTTTCGCAAATTGTGTTCTCCATAACAACTTCAAATCAAGAGTTTAAGATATATTCCAATATGAACTTCAAATCAAGAGTCCAAGATAACGTCTGGTGTTTTCTATGGCATTTCACTAATTCTATTGAAATCTTATCACTAAGTTCTTGCAATTTCTCCTTTAATTGCTTCCACAACTCATGTCTCTACACAAGTGTTATTCCATACGACACCTTAGACATCAGAATTAAATCAAGCTCGACCTTAGTGGAAAATTCCACATTCTGACGTATTGGAATCCGTTCTACCTCGGGTTCCATCTTTTCTCTACCCATTTCATATCGTAATGACCGACACAATCTTGTCTTATCACTTTACAAGTGGTCATGACACAATTGATCTAGCCCGATATTTTGGGGTGACGTTCTTTAAACACGTGCATTGATCCATCGTAGCTACAATGTCGACCGTCTTCTCTCAAAGATCCTTCATCTCTTGAACTCGAGAGACCTGCTCAAGTCTTCTGACTCTTGTAGCCTTATTTAAGTATTCCTTTAACTTAATCTGGTTCTCCCTCTTTGATGACATGATTGTATAATATCCTAGGTTTTTTTTACTTATGTGCAGCCATAAGGGTCCAAACCTGTAGGACTTAACCGTGCTTCAAAACTATTGACCATATCTTCTTTTCTTTCCTTGACGTCCTTACATGTGGGAAACGTTCTTCGAATCTTATATAAACTTGCACCACTCCTTCGAGTAGGTCTAAGACTTACTTTATTTCTTTGTGTAACACCAAACCAACCGTAGAGGTTCTAACCTCAATTTTTCCTAAACTTCTCGTAGATCTCATGTTGACATCAAACTTCAAAACTTCGGTATTCTCTTGCTCTTGTTGGTCACCTTAAGCATCTCTTGGTATTCCTTGAACAATCTTCACAACCGTACTAGTATGCCCCGTGGAAAATGCTAGAAGAAATTTCTCCAACCACAATCACTGAAAGATTCACTCATTGCTTCACCAAGCACTAACATCCTAAAATCTAAGCTTGCAACGTTGCCCTAATCTAGGTCCTCCTTTTCACGCCATACCCACCATGACTCTTCCGTGTGAGTCTGAAACATCTGATTCCGCTTTTGCTTGCGAAAACATACCATTTATTTTATTAGAACAAACATACCAAGCGTCCTATTTATGTATTTTCATTTACGTACATCACCTATAGAAAAACCTCACTTCCTCTCGCTCCTCTATCCCCTTAACTCTTATCCAACCTTAACAGTTCTAATCTGGGTCGATCTCCCTATGCCGTTCTCATGACCTAAGAAGGTCGTAAAGGGTCATCTTCAACCTCCCCTAGGAGGTTTGTAACAGCTACTTGCTTGAACTTATTCAACATTATTTGATTTAAGACAAATGCACTTCCATTGACGTATTTCCTTACCATTGACATTGATACACCGCAAATACTTAAGGTCTTGTTTGTTGATCCTCTATATGCCTCTAGTCTTGTTTACTCATCCCCTCTACACTCACCAATAGACAACCCGCACAGATGCGTTCTTGGTTGTCACCGAGTAGCTTATAGCTGACCTCCTCCAAGTTCAACGGTTCACCATTCTTCCTACCCTCCATGTTACCATACTCCTAAAGGCTACCCTCTCGGGGTACTCTACCTTAAACTTCACTTTCTCATATCACTCTTCACAAACTTTATTAACTCTTTCTACGCTCTACGCTTCCTTCCACTTCTATAAGATAACTATAGCTTTCTCGGCTCTTTTGTGTCATATGACCCACTTTCATAGGCTTACCGCTCTTCACGATGTCTTGCAAAAGCACTTCTCAAATATTCTGACCTTAATTAGCATACATCGCGTTCCTCTTGGTTGGTATTTTTAGTCTTTCGATCAAAGCTCCTTGTTTCATCTTTCATCTGCTTGAGATCATCATCAACACACATTTCCTCTTTCTTAGCGTTTCTTAGCCTTATCATCATAACGGTAACTGGTCAAGTCCACGTGAATCCAACCATGTCCTTCTTCTCATAACTCTAGCGATGTTGACACTTCACTTATTGGTACCTCGTAAGCTTAACTTACGGTATCTTAAATCTTTAGCAAATGATTCGATCACTCTTCTCATCTTGACTCCAAAGCTTAGGAGCACCTATAGAAAACTTCACGTCTTGAAGGAATACCACCTTTAACCTTACTAGAGTGGATCCGTCTCCTTCTCGATTCGTATCTTTAGTTGTCCACACGTCTTCTAGAAGAACTTAAGTTCGCTTTCACTATTGGTCTCGTTGTCGTTTAATCATGGCTTCTTTGGAACCACTTCCACACTTTAATGTTACTCCTCTTTCTTGTATTGTCTCCATCTCGCTTTCTCTTTAGTTGTCTCGAGTTTTCCTTTCACTTGTTCGTCCTTCGTTTATGTCATCTCTGATCCTCCTCTTCGACCTTCTCTTATAGGAGTACGAGAACTCCAAGGTGTTCGCCCGAATATAGCGCTCAACTCGACTCTTGAGCACATTCATCCTCGTATGTACACTATCCTATGTCAAACATCGTCGTCCAAGGGCGATGATATCATACAATCATCTTTTCTATTAGGTCCTAAAACTCCATATGCTACTACTATATATAATAAGTATACGTATACATAACTATAGAAGTCCTACGTTCATATCACTACCAATATAACACATCCTACATTTCATCCACAATATAAGGTCCCATAACATATAACCGTCCACATATATAACTATACACATATATATCAAGTCCAACATGCAACTACAATCAATATATACATATCTACACATATACATATATATATAGATATATAAATCCAATAAACTAAGCTGCCGAGATCCGCGGAAGGAGTGGTGGTCCGTACATTCTACCCCGACTCATGCATGCGATTTTGAAAACGAAAACTCAGAACCCGTGGGGTTCTGTTTATTCCTTATTCGGCCTTTAGAAGATTGCGAGCGCCATTGTTGTCAACCTAGGGCTCTGATACCACTTTTGTAACACCCCGAATCCGCGGGACTCGGGATGCTACGGGTTGGGACCTCACAATGGGTCCCGACCCTTAGCTTGACAACAATTTCACCGGATCTTTTAACATGGCACAAATAAAGGCAAAACCAAAATTCATTTTAATGCAAATGATAAGAAACCCGAAGGAAAACAACAAAAGACTTCAGCCGATAATCAACACCAAAGATCAAAACACCATACACACGGCATACCAACATAATAAACGAAGAATAAAACACAACCCGACTCCAACCAAAACTCACTCCTAAAATGTACGGAACCCCGGCTGCCCACTCTTCCGGATCTCTCGGCCGCTTTCCTAACCTGCAAGGCAATCTACAACAATCGGTATAAAACCGTTAGCTAATATTGGAAGCATTAGAATTAAAGGGAAAGGCACAAACACAATTAATTCAACATAGTCACACAACATACTCAAAGCACACAAATCCGATTTATTATCTTTATTTATTAAGTCATATCACGTTCTAGTTCAACTTCTTTTGTGACACGAGAATCCTCCGAAACTCGCCTCGGTCCCTTCTTCCGGCAATGGAACGGTCGGATGCCTCCGACCGTCTAACCAGCACGGGCCAGTTGCCGAGATCCCCCTAGCTCTCACGGGGAGCCAGGCAGTGATGTCACCGCCCGTTATTATAAACTTGGGCCAAATAACATAAAGGTCGGTAATCCTATTTCCGGTTTAGTTGTTATAAACAGCAAAATAATAAACACACACCACCCAACACACAATAATGCTAACACAAAGAATACGAGCTAAGTAAGTCCGGAGACTTACCTCGTCACCACACTCAACTCACTACACTCTCGCTTCCTTAGGGAGGAAGCTCGTAACCTACTCACAAGAAGATAACTATATCAACAACTCACTCAACTCAAGAAGTCTTAGACTTCTACACAAATGATCTACGCAAGATCATTTGACTCTCATTCTAGGACCACATCCTAGAATCTCTCATGCTCACATCACACTCAGCACAAGCTAGAAGTCCTTAGACTTCTAGACCCTATGATCTCGCAAGATCATAACCCCTAACACATACTAGGATAACCATGCCTAGTCCAAACAAACTCAACGATAACAACACCATGCTAGAATAAGTCAATCCTAAGCTCCAAAATCCCACAAGATCACACAACCCCATCCTTGAGCCTCAGAACACTCACAAGATCAAACATACAATCAAAGCCTTATAACCTCTCCAAATCAAACACACCTCAAGCTTTAGAACATTTCACAATCCCCAACACTAGCCTAAGCTCAAAAGCCACTACTTGGCATTCTCACTAGGTTATCCTAAATCCATCCTAGCATGATACTAATACTAAGCATAAGAAGGTCGAGGAAAAGAATACTCACACGACGTCAAAAGATGGAAGTCGATCTACGGATGTCGAGATTGGAATCGTTGGCCTTTATCGGGGCGCTTCCGGTCCTATCACCAAAACTAAGCAAGTTTAGCTCATACGCTAAACTTGAACGGAATATATAATATAAACGAAGAAAACTCTTTTTCAAAAGCCACGTTAAAATCTCGTAAATAATCCTCCCGGGAACGATATGAAATTCTAGAAACTTGGTCATTAAACCGGAATTAAAAACTTGGAGTCATAGCTCGAATTTAATCCAACAAGGGCATGGTTATTATTTGGTGAAAAACCGGGTCAAAATATGTACTTAATTTCCTGCTGAGGGCACGATTGCATATTCCAAAAATGTGGGTCATAGTTCTGCAATTAAATTTTTTTTGGGCCAAAACTGTAATTAATTCAAGAGAGGGCATATTTGCAATTTTCCGAATCTGGGTCGAAAATGTAAATACAAAACAATGGATTACATTTGTAATTACCAAAAAAAATGAGGGGCCCGATTTATATTAGGTTAAAGACTTTTTCAACCTTTGAACAAGCGCATAAGAAGAGAGGGGATCTGGGAGGCGGCACAGGCGGGGCTTCGACCGGACAGGCGGCACAGGCGCTGGTGAGGCAAGGTCCGGCGATGGCGGCTCCAGCGACGGCAGTGGCAAGGCGTGAGTACCGGTGAGTGGCGGCGACTCTCCTTGGCAACAACCGGCAACAGAAGAAGGAAAGAAGAGGCCAACAGTGGAGGCTTCTCAGGTGGAGATTCCCGGCGAGGCGGAGGCGGCAAGGCAACTGAGCTCCTCCATTGATGGCGGTGGTGAGGCAGCGTTTGTTTCAAGTGATAGCAGCTGCAAAAGAGGAGAGTTAACAGTTGCAGATGGCTCCACTGGGCTCAAGAAGGGAGGACTCGAGGAGGGTGACAATTGGGCTACTCTAGCTCTCCCGGTCCGGTGGAGTGCTTCCCAGCGACGACGGCTCTCTTGGTGGCAATATGAGGGTGAAGGTCGAGCGGCGGAGTCAAAACAGAGGGGAAGAGAGCTCCAGAGGCCAGATAAGGGAGAGCAGAGGCTTGGATGTGTGAAAAGAGGGTTGGGGGTGAGACAGACAGACTACACCGAAGGCGAGGGCGAGAAAGGTCGGGGGAGGGTAGGCTGATGCAAGGCTAGGAGCAGAAGGCGAGGGGTCGGGATTGAGAAGACGGGGAGAGAAGCAACTCATGACCCGAAAGAGAGAGGAAGAAAGAGAAAAAAGGAAAAAGGAAAAAAAAAAAGGGAGCTAAAGTATCCGATCCAAAAGCGGAACGGGATTTCCGAACCGGGGAATAAAAAAAACTTTCCGACTTTTTCGAAAATAAAATAATTAAAATTATGGATATACGCGAACGTATCCAAAATAATAATATACTCGACGAAGATACTTTACGTCGTAAAATACTTTTAATAAAATATTTAATCTAATAAAATATCGATAGAAGACGGAGAAATAAATATATAAAAAAAACGCGCCCAAATTTGGGGCGTTACATTAGACCCTGAGAGTTTGAGAGAATCGTCGACGAACCCTAAATTACGGGTTGTTCTTGAGTTCCACGACCGTGGAATCTCAAGATCCAACCGTAATTTCCCTTAAGTTTATGAACCTGCTTTTACTTTAATCCAAAGTTAAAGATTTGCTTTGACTTAGTTTAGACTTGTCTTTTCTAGGTGGTAGTGAAGCCTCAACAACCTCTACCTCGATTGTGAGTGTTACAACCTAATCGGTTAAGTTAGTCTTGATCCTTGGATTACAAGTTTGGGTATTTGACACTAACCCTCATCTTTAGAACCTTTCTATATTGAGCCTCATCAACCTGTATAGAGAGTGCCTTGTAGGTGAGTCATATAAGGTTTTTGGAACTTCACCGTACGATTACCTTACATTAGCATACCTTTGCATATCTCAACTCTGTCTTTATATCATTAGTATATCTTGAATCGATTGCCACAGCTGGATACTTGAATCTTTAGGATTGTTGTTTTTCCAATATTTGCAAAATTCTCATATTTACTCGCTTGATAATCTGCAATTGAATTTGTTCCCACCCAAATCCCTGTGTTCGATACTCTGGAATTCTTGCTTAACTATGTCGATCCGTACACTGCGGGTTCGCTGCTTGATTCTAGTTTTATAAATTTAAAGCTTATTTGCACACACCTTTAGGGGCGAACAACAGCCACGCAATGGGGCAGTCAATAGAACATAGGTCGATAAAAACGACAACTCATGCTATCATAACAAACATATAAAGCACACACCACTCATGCAAACACCCAATATAGGGATGGTAGCTAAGTAAGTCCTATGGACTTACCTCAATCTCGTACAATCACAACCACGATCAACCTCCAATCTTGAGAGGGACACTGCCTAATAATAAGGGATAAAGAGATATCAATACTTCTATCAATAAAAAAGGTCACATCTAGACCCAAGGGATCCATAAGGATCATAATCAATCTATAAGCCTCACAACCAACTAAACCTCAATATCTCAACATAACTCACAATTCCTCAAATCTCAAGGTAGTATCTAATCAACATTCCTCAATCTCAATTCTAATCCAAATTTAATTAATTAACCTTTAATTAATTAATTAGATTTCGCCAGAATAACGTTTAGCCCGCAGGCAATTTCTAAACCCCCTGTCATAAGATTTCATCAAACAAACAACCCATAATCACCAGAATAATATAACGACCATAATGGAATTTCTAATTGTCCTATTTGACAAGCCTAAAGTCAATTTAGGCTAAATCGCAGTACGAAAAACAAATAAATTTATAACTTATTCGTTACTAACCCGATTAACGATCTGAAAGAAGATTCGAAATCACAACGACGCAGGCTATGCATGGACAGCATCAAATTCATCGGAATCTGAGCGATGGAACTGTCCTGGTGACATATATGCTCGACCAGCCCTCCATATACTCGGAAATGCAGAAACTCGGTACCGTTATGAAAAGAATGAAGAGAGGAATCCAGAAACTCAAACAGAATTGAAATCGGATTAGAAACGGAGAGTAGATCTGAGTTTGAAGGTTGAGAGAAATCAGAGCTTTTACGAGGAAACGTGAAAGGAAATGAATTAATAAAGGATTTTCCGCTATTTATAGTGAAGACGATAATTATCTTTTAGTAAAGTCGATAATTATCCTTTAGTAAAGTCGATAATTATCCTTTAACCGATCTAAAGGCGGGTCGAACCTCTTTCTCCAAACTTCTCGAGATTGGAACATTAAATCTGGAATATTGTAGGGATAATTATTCCACAACTGCTTCGGAAAACGTGTATTCCTAAACCGTCTTTCTTAGCCGTTAAGAAACGAAATAGCGACTCTTTTGGCCGTTTTGCCTCTCCATGTTATTTCATATCTAGGACATATCCGATGTCCTGATCATTTCTCTCAACTGCATTTTTATTAATTGGAGCTCTCAAATGCTTCAAATAACACCAGAGGGTAAAAATAATTACCCGGGGGAAAAAGTAAAAATTTTCCCAAACGTCCAAAATTACGCCAGGAACATAACGGTGGGACTCTTACTCATCACTTGCGAAATCTTCGCGAGTTATATGTCAATTACTATCAACGATTAAGTTAATCAACATTAATTAGAATTCGGAAATCCTAGCTATTACAGCTAGTATAGCGTTTCGGAAGTACGAGCTGACCGAAGCTGATTGAAACGTAAAATTACCGAAAATGGCTTAGTTGTTATTTTTTTATTGTAATAGAAATAATTATATGTAGAAGATGTTATATTAGAATTAAATCATAAAATAATTATATTATGGACAAATATTTTTGTCAATAGATAATTATTTTGTTTATTTAACAAAATTCGAACTTGTATTTTGACTTTGAAGACTAAAATAATTTTAAGAAACAATTTGGTTTACTAGGTTTTTTCTAGTTTTGTGTTTAGTAAATGTACCCCTTGAGTGAAGAGTGTGTAGAGTTTGAGAATAAATACAAAAGGTTGGGGTATATTTACTAAATTAAAACATGAAAAAGCCTAGTTACTACTATAGTTTTTTAAAAAGGTCTAATTACCAAAATTACCCAATAATTAATAGGTTAATGGTTATAAATAGATATGAAATGAAATAAATCATAAAAATATTAATATAAATCTTGACACAAATATTATTGTTTTATATGTATATTTTATGTTGTAACAGCTCAATAAATTAATTGGTTATGGTCATTTATATTTCAATATATTTTCTGTCAATAGATAATTATTTTTTGTTTATATTCTAATTTTATTTTTTTGTAAATATTAAACTAGATTGTAGTTAAACATTATTATAACATAATGTTAAAACATTATAATAATGTGTATTGTGATTAATTAAAATATAAATTTATTATTTCAAATTTTAAAGTTGATTTTATTAAATCAAACCTTTAGAATCCAAAAATGCAACATTGATCCTATTGACAGATTTCATTCATAGAGATTCAGGGCTAGATTCACATTGTTCAGCAATATATAATTCGATCTGCTGCAAATTTGAAGTGAAATATTACAATGTAGGATCTTGTGAACAAGATAAAGAAGTGAAACAAAATATCAAACATTATGCAGATTAGCCACGCTTCATTCATTGTCTAATCCTCTAAAGATGAACAAATATCCATACCTCAAAAAGAATACATAAGTAGAAACTTATTAATAAATAACTGGTAGTAGCTTATACAAAAGCTGATTTGCCTAATGACCCTCCCTCACCCATGAGTGATAACAGCCTCCCAGACCATGTTCTTAGGAACTGGGTTAGTAAGATCACGATCCTGCAATGCAGCCATGTGGAGCACATCAATGGTCATCAAGTTCGCCTTCCAAAACGAGGCGCAGTTGTAAGGCAGATTGTGCTTCTTGCACAAATCCTTCAGAAAAGGAGAGACCTTCCTAAGTTGGCATCTAGGCATCCTTGGAAAAAGATGATGCTCAATCTGAAACTATAATCCGCCATGGAACCAATCCATCCAAGAAGCGCAAGAAATGTCGAGGTTGTCATGGGTTTGCTTCTCAAACTAGTCATTGCTACTAGGATTGCCCACATAGACATCAGTGGAGAAATGGTTCAAGCAGAATTGAACATGCTGAATACTAGTCACAGAAAAGCTTAAAAGAATATTAGCAATCCTTTCACCCCAGTTAGGCGATCTGAAAACCAAGAGAGGGTACCAAATCAAGAAGGTTTCCTGCAATCGCTTGTGTGGCTTTGGAATGCGTTTCACGCACTTTATGTCGTCTATGGCAATCCATGGCACTTGCTAGATCAACACCACAATTTACCACACGACAAGCATTTTTAACTTACCAAGAACCCTACTCTGATTGGCATTTTATCATACACTTGAGCGCAAACATCCACTGTCATGGAGTTCAGCCTACACTGTCATGAAGTTCATCATTTAACTAGAAAAAACATAGGAAATCATGTATGCATGCTCTTCTCATGAAAGAAGACTTGGTGAGCCAAAAATGTTTAACTAAATTTACTCATTACTCAAGAAAAAAGTTTAAAGAGCAAATCAAGGAAAAAGGCCCATATTTAACATCAACTGAATTGATGGAAGCATTAGATTGCTTTGACATAAGAAAAAGAGAGATTTAGAACATATCTATAACATTTCAAAATGTACAAGGCAACTGTGTATAGCAAGCTGTCAACTGTAAAAAAAAATTGGCTCCAAAAAATCGACAAATGTACAAGGTAAAATTGGCTCCAAAAAGATGAACCCTAAACTGTGTATAGCAAGCTATCAACTGTGTAAAAAGATGAACAACAAAGGGAAATGTACAAGGCAACTGTGTATAACTAGCTGTTAAATCACCTTAAGAGGAAGAAAAAGATGAATCCTAAACAACAAAGGCAACAAGTTCAGTAAAAAATCGATTTAAAGAGCAAAGGCAAATGTAGAAGGGAAAGTAGGCAAAAAAATATGAACCCTAAAAATGAATCGAATGTTGGATACTACAGAATCGAAGAAGAAAATGCAATTCGGTGAGCATAAACAGACCCGAAAATTATATCGAAGCCCTAAAAGTCAAGAACAGATAATCGAAGAGGAGAGAATAAGAATACAAAAGAATCCAAGAAGAATCGAAGATGAAAATACAAAGGAAGAACAGAGGATCGAAGAGGAGAAGAGAACAGAAGATAGATCGAACAAGAGAAGAGAATAGAAGATAGATCGATACCTTCGATGTCTCCAAAGCAAGAGAAGAGAACAGAAGATAGATGCTCGCAACAAAGGGCATTAGCAACCTTTGATTTTCTAGGGGAAGGGTATTTTGAGAATTATAAAACTCAAATCTTCCATCAGCTCCCATAAACTTGTCATGTCCCAGCTGATGGAAATGCCCATTTCTTCAGCTTGCTTCAGCTTTCATAAGTTCCTTCATCTTCCTTCAGCTAGCCTTCCCAAATGAACATGAAATATGTACAGTGAAAGCTAAAGCAAGCTTAAGCTTTCATAAGCTTGCATAAGCTGCGTCCCAAACGGGGCCTTATTATTTGACTTTATCTCGAAATGAATTTATGAATTGTACTTAATTTTGTCTATAGAATTGTTGGTGTCTCAAACATGATTGGAGACTTTGAGTTGGAGTTTATAATATAATGAGATTGTAATTAGTGATTGGTTGAATTTGTATAATTGATGTATGCATTAAAATAGTCGGCATGACTAACTTATTTTTAAAATTAGCTTATTTATAGGTAAATTTTATCAATTAATGACTTAATAAATCATGTATATAATTATTAATTTTACCTCAAAATCATCAATGTAACTTAAATAACCTATTTGTATGCATTACAACAGACAAAGTTATCAGGTCATTTTGGGTCGGGTTATTTCGGGCTATCTGGTCATTCGTGTCAGGTTAGTTTGGGCTATCGGGCCATTCAGGTTATCGGGTCAGGTTACTTAAGGTCATTCGTGTCATTTGGGTCGGGTTACTTCGGGTTATCGTGTTACTTTGGGTTGGGTTACTTCGGGTTATCGCGGTATATTATGGTTATTAGACGGTTCCTAAATAATGTTTTTTTTGGGAACCAAGAACCGAACCGTTTAAGGTATGCGGTACGGTTATTGTACTTTTAAAAGGTGGAACCGTTTAGAACTGAATCATCAAGAAATCGTTTTGAACCTAACAAGAACTGTTTAATGACTTTCATTTGCATATGAACTGTAGGAGTGAACTCCAAATACTTTAATTTTGTGAAGTATATAGATGTTGTTAATTTTTACATGGTTTATCTTAATTTTCTCTAATTCTCGGTAGCTTAAGCATGCCTTAGTAATTAAGCATTGCTACCATGGAAGATAAAATTGAAACCTCGAGCCTATGTCGACGAACTAGACTCATTGTCCTATAAGTGCGAGAATTAAAAAAAATTTATAGTATAAATTAAAGAAACTAACCAAAAAAGGGTTATAGAAAAAAAAAATCGGATTGAAGACAAACCTAGTTAAAGAAGAAGTTGAACAACTGGAGAAGTCGATTTAGTGAGGAGCGAATGAATGGGAAAAAGAAACATAAGACAATATTATAGTCATCATACCAAAGAAAGAGACCAATACTTTTTTTAAAGCTTTTGTTTTATTATATAGTATGGCATTTTACTTTTCCATGTTCACCTAAAAATACAAACGGTTCCTATCTATTTTTGTTCTAAGGAACCGAACCGAACCAAACGTTTTTCTTATAATGGTTTGGTTTGAAAAAATCGGCAAATAATAAGAGGAATCAGACCGAAACTTAAAAACTGGTTCGGTTTCGTCAGGAAGTGGTTGAGATTAACAGTCCTAGGGCATATCATGTCGGGTTATTCGGGCAATCGGGTCATTTGGGTCGGGTTACCTAGAGTCTTTAGTACTTCAATTAAATCGGTTTTAAGCGGATCAATTCCGGATATTCTCTTTTATAAAATTTCCGGTGTCGGTTCGAGTTTGATCCGATTCGTTTCATGGGTCGGGTAAACTTTTTACGCTATACCTCCACGCCTATTAGCCTCTTTGTTCATGCGTGACATCTTATAAAACCCTTCTTTCTTCTTCGTCACTTTCAGCTCCAAAACCTCACCTCGTATAGTTTGGAAACAATAGTAGATGTTGGCTGCTGAGATACAAACCGAACATCTTCCCTTTTATGATCATCAACAAACAAACCATACAAGTGAGATCCCGATGATTTAGAAAGCGTTCAAATTTCTTAACTTTGACAATTCTTGCTAAATCTCGGTATCAACTACCATCAGTGGCGGCCCTTGGGGGGGGGGGCAGGGTGTGGCAACCGCCCTCCCCCCCTCCAAGGGTTGTGGCTTCTCTCGTTTATAAAATTGTTTTCTACGATTTTTTTTAAATATCACTATTCTTGTGTTATATTTAAATGTGTCTTTTGGATCTTTTGCCAAAGTGAACTAAACTTCAAAAGAATTTCCCGTTTTAGACTCATAGTGAAATAATTCACCAAAATGCACGAGATTTGTTGTTTGGATTAGAAGCGTGGTCTTAGACCACACTCTTATTTGTTTTAATATCTAAAATAAAGATAATAAAAACACAAATAGAGGTGCGGTCCTAGACCGCGGCTATAGTTTAACGTTTTTGAAAAAAAAAACTTAAGAGGCACGGTTATAGACCGCGCCTATAGGACTTTTTTTTTTAAAATATATAGGCGCGGTCCACAACCGCGCCTTTTAAGTGTAATGTTA
Source organism: Fagopyrum esculentum (assembly GCA_033239045.1). NCBI lineage: Eukaryota > Viridiplantae > Streptophyta > Magnoliopsida > Caryophyllales > Polygonaceae > Fagopyrum > Fagopyrum esculentum. Next base: position 46,567,103 of record BSUD01000001.1, on the reverse strand, counting down.
TTTTTTTTTTGTTGTATTTTTGTTTATTGTAAGTAGATGACATATTGACTTTGTTTTTATCGCTATTTTATTTTCATAGATATTTATATCGAAAATAAAATTTTGCCCCCCCCCCCCTTTAAAATCTTGCGGTCATTACTGACTACCGGCCATTGTATCAACACACTATACTTGATAAGTAGCAGAGGTTGTTCCGGAAAGGAAATTCGCCGGAAAAGTACTCCAGTTGAGAGCTCCGATCCCATATTCAACTCCGGTTGGAAATTTAACACAATCATTGACCGAGGGACTAAAGATTGATGCGATACATTGTACGAAATTTCGGGCTCAGATCAGGCTAGTATAGCTCCTGGTCGAACACCGATTCCTCATCTTCTACATCCCTTCCTTTTGCACCTCATTTGTTACTTCCTTCCCCTCTAAGGCCGTAGCTATTTTTATATAAAATCACGTACCTCCCCTTACCCCAAATCCAGCTTTCCTCAAACCCCAAAAACACCTCTTCCCTCTATTAAATTTATTCCCGATATTTCTAGTTGTTCTTCGTACCTACTCTGGATCTCTATGTCTCAATTTGCAAGCAAATCCATGGAAAAGCCAAGCAACGCGTGAAAAAGACTTTGAAGTATATATTTTTTCAAAAATCGTATTCGCACGGTTCAGAATTTCATTATTACACCACTCATGAGACCACGGTCACGCATTGCGAAACTGTGAACTTTTCAGCCCTAAAAGCGCTTACGGAATCTCATCCCGTAAGCGCCGAACATTCAAAAAAAAAAACAAAAGTAGTGGACGAAGAGACGAAAGGGCGAATTCGAGTCCTCCGATCGATTATTTCTCACCATTTAACACAAAAACAAGCAATGGATAAAGACGGTAACGAAGGAAGGTCATTTCAAAAGCGGAAACACGACCCGAGAGAGGTATCGTTTGATTTTTGTTCGGTTTTTGTTCGGTTTTTGCTCGGTTTTCGTTTTTCACTTTTCGGTTCGTAATTGAGCATGAAATTCAGGAGAATAGGTTAGATTGTTGTTGAATTAGTTAGTTTTAGGTTGATTGAAGAGTAGATTGCAAAAAAATGGGACCACAATGCCTTGACAATCCGCCATTGAATGTGGATTGTCGAAGACGATGAACAGTGGCCCACGGTCACGCATTGCGAAACCGTGGAGCCACTGTTCATCGTTTAATGCATTGGAATGCATTATAATACATTCAATGCATTATAATGCATTCCAATGCATTAAATTAGCTAAATTTATTTAAGTTAATAAAAGAATATTAAATATGAAATAAAATATAATTTATAATAGTTTTTATTAATTAATTTAATTTATTTGAATTTAAAATAAATTAGTTTATCCTAATTAATTTTAATTAAATTATATATAATATGAATTTATAATAATTAATAATAAATAATCTTAATTAATGTATATTAATTCAAATAAAATGGAATAAAAATATATTAAATTAATTTAATTGTAATTATTGTATTAATAATTTAAATTCAAATGTCTACATGGACTGGTTAATTTCATACAATTACTTTAATATAAAATAAAATGGATTAAAAATATATTAAATTAAAATCTCTACCTTTACTATTTAGTTAATTTTATTAATGTAATTATAATTTATTTAATCTCTTTTAGTTTCATTTAAATTCATTTCAAATGAAAGTAAAGTAAACTACATAAAAGAAAATTAATTAAATTGGCTTGTAACATCAAATATAGATATTACAGGCCATGCAGAGATATAGACGGAGGCGTCCTACGGTCTCGGCTCGTAGAGATGGACTCGCCACCACCAGAGCTACGATGGAGAGGAAGTCCCACGTAGCTGGTCCGGCTGCCGACACACCACCACCACAGCAGCCATAGAGACCATGCATCTTAGATGCTTCTCCGGCTCTCCCTCGGGAAGTTCTTCCACCACCGACATACGGATCTGACTCGGACCAGGATGTGGCCGGTCTTTCTGTACAGCCAGGGGAGATAGATCCCGCAGCTGGCGAGCGTGTTGATACTACTGCTGACGAGTAGGTTGAGCCACCTATTGATATTACTGCTGACGAGCACATGGAGACATCTACAGATATTCCTGCTGAGGAGCAGGTAGAGCCACCAGTTGGCGATCATACCAAGCAGCGAGATTTTGATTTTGATGCTCCAGCTGCAGATCATGTAGTGCCGCCGCATGAGCCATTTGTACCAGCTGATCGAGGCCGTGTAGTTGCTGATACAAGGGCACCATTGATCAGCGATGTGCTCACTTGCTACGCCGGACACCGTGCTCGCGGTGTCTGGATGGGAGAGGTAGATAACTAATCACAATTATAACACATTATCTTACAAAAACTAAATCAATAAAACGTTTAATTGAATTATTGTTGTGTTATGAAGGAGGATTACAAGATGCCGACGACCGCTTTACGGCGGATAGAGCACATTTCCGCGCTGAGTAGATGGATTTCAAACGCTGATAGAGCCAACCCCACTTCCTGGTTTGCTTTTGCATCTTAGAGTGGATTGACGGGTTTGATAGACGTCTCGTTTGCTGGAGTTGACCACGCCCTCATACATGCATTCGTGGAGCGCTGGCATCCAGAGACTAGCAGCTTCCATCTACCTTGGGGTGAGATGACCATCACCCTACACGATGTAGCCGTCATCCTAGGCATTAGGATTGATGGAGAGGCCATGGTCACACCTATGTTGGCACGAGAGAGGGTTAGGTGGCTGAGTGACACATTTCATATATCAGAGGTGGAGGCTAGGAGTCACCAGACATCTCTAATAGTTGACTTGTTGAGGACAGCGTATGATGTCATTCGGCGCGACCCAGCTACCCCAGCTGAGGAGGTGGCTTCTGTATTTCTTTTTTTCTTTCTAGGCTCATCCTTGTTCGTGAACAAAGATTCGACCTTAGTTGATCGACTTGGTACGTGATCACGGCCGGACTAGAGACTATGCTTGGGGCACCGACGTGTTAGCGTACTTGTACTCGTACGTATAACTATCACTCAAATTCAATAACTAATAAGTTCCTATTGTTACTGTTATGATAAATGACAAATCTGGACTTTCCGTACAGTATGTTGGGCGACGCTTCACAACTGAAGGTGAAGACGATCGGAGAATGTACATCACTGCTAATGGTAAGAACATTTATTGTAATTAGTCACTTTAGATAAGACCTTTCATTTGTTATTATTATTATTATTAACTTTCATTTATTTTAATATTTACAGTTCTGGATCTACGCCCACTTCCCGTCCTTGGGTTGTTTTGCGGCAGAGGATTCAGGACGTCATGGATCGGCGATATGGGCTTCTAGACTCTCTGTCCCGAGGATACTAGCATCCACTCTTGAGAGGCTGAGATTCTTGCGCTCACAGTTAGATCAGATGAGAGCAGAGGACATCAAGTTCATGCCATATAGCGATAGAGTATTGGATTTTGAGGGCGGGTTTGCTGTTTCGACGTACCGGGGGACGATCCAAATAGGAGATATCATCGAGGCATACATGCCGGATCAAGTCCTCCATCAGTTTGAGTACATTCAGACGATCCCACTTCAGAGGATTGTCCCTTATTTGGAGCAGCGCCCTGCTTCTAGCAGTAGGGGGTATAGGGTGAGATTCCATGGCGTAGATGATCGTTGGGCTGCTAGACACGAGGAGGCGAGCAGATTTGCACTTCAAGGTCAGACTAGGGCCCCTTTACCATGGACAGTATCTCAAGACTACATGTCCTGGTTTAGCAAGCGGTGCCATCCATTTCACCTTCTTGGCTCGGCTATACAGTCTCCACCGGTAGATCGTCCTCCTCCGGTCCCTGTTTCAGATACTCGGGTGTGTGTTGATATATTTATTTGATTCTTTTTAAAGTTTTATACTTTACCTTTAGCACTCACAACTTTATTTTACAATGCAGAGGCTACACATCATTCAGGCCCGCCTACGCGATATTATTAGCCGTGGCTCAGTGACTATGGAGGTCATACATGCAATGTACGACGAGTCCGTTGGCCAGGAGGTTCATATAGCACCATCTCAGGTCAGGGCGACACAGCCGAGACGAGATTGATTTCTGTTTTTTATTGACCCACGCTACCTTTTGTTGTATGGAGGACATACATACGATGTACTTTACCTTTTGTTGTATATATTACATTTTATATGTTGCAATGTTCTGTGCTTTACCTTTTACATGGTCACACCTATGTTGGCACGAGAGAGGGTTAGGTGGCTGAGTGACACATTTCATATATCAGAGGTGGAGGCTAGGAGTCACTAGACAGCTCTACCAGTTGACTTGCTGAGGACTGCATATGATGTCATTCGGCGCGACCCAGCTACCCCAGCTGAGGAGGTTGCTTCTGTATTTCTTCTTTTCTTTCTGGGCTCATCCTTGTTCGTCGATAAATCGACGAACAAGATTCGACCTTGGTTGATCGACTTGGTACTTGATCATGGCCGGACTGGAGACTATGTTTGGGGCACCGGCGTGTTAGCGTACTTGTACTCGTACGTATAACTATCACTCTACTTCAGTAACTAATAATTTTCTATTGTTACTGTTATGATAAATGACACATCTGGACTTTCCCTACAGTATGTTAGGCGACGCTTCACGACTGAAGGTGAAGACGATCGGAGGATGTACATCACTGCTACAGGTAAGAACATTTATTGTAATTAGTCACTTTAGATAAGAACTTTCATTTGTTATTATTATTAATAATATCTTTCATTTATTTTAATATTTACAGTTCTGGATCTACGCCCACTTCCCATCCTTGGGTTGTTCTGCGGCAGAGGATCCAGGACGCCATGGATCGGCGATATGGGCTTCTAGACTCTTTGTCCCGAGGACACCAGCATCCACTCTTGAGAGGCTGAGATCCTTGCGCTCACAGTTAGATTAGATGAGAGTGGAGGACATTAAGTTCACGCCTTATAGCGATAGAGTGTTGGATTTTGAGGGCGAGTTTGCTGTTTCGACGTACCGGGGGACGATCCAGATAGGAGATATCGTTGAGGCATACATGCCGGATCGAGTCCTCCGTCAGTTTGGGTACGTTCAGACGATCCCACTTCAGAGGATTGTCCCTTATTTGGAGCAGCGCCCCGCTTCTGGCAGTAGGGGGTATAGGGTGAGATTCCATGGCGTAGATGATTGTTGGGCTGCTAGACACGAGGAGGCGAGCAGATTTACGCTTCAGGGTCAGACTAGGGCCCCTTTACCATGGACAGTATCTCAGGACTACATGTCCTGGATTATCGAGCGGGGCCATCCATTTCTCCTTCCTGGCTCAGCTATACAGACTCCCCCGGTAGATCGTCCTCCTCCGGTCCCTATTTCAAATACTCGGGTATGTGTTGATATATTTATTTGATTCTTTTTAAAGTTTTATACTTTACCTTTAGCGCTGACAACTTTATTTTCCAATAAAGAGGCTACACATCATTCAGGCCCGCCTACGGGATATTATTAGTCGTGGCTCAGTGACTGGAGGACATACATGTGATATACGACGAGTCTGTTGGCCAAGAGGTTCATATAGCACCATCTCAAGTCAGGGCAACACAGCCGAGACGAGATTGATTTTTGTTTTTGATTGTTGTTGATTATGATACTTTACCTTTTGTTGTATATATTACATTTTATGTGTTGCAATGTTATGTACTTTACCTTTTGTTGTATATATTACATTTTATGTGTTGCAATGTTATGTACTTTACCTTTTGTTGTATATATTACATTTTATGTGTCGCAATGTTATGTACTTCACCTTTTACATTGTTTTTAAAGTTATCAATTAATCTCGCTTATTCTATACCACGGTCAATGTTTTTAAAGTTTAAGACTTCATCAAGACTTTTCATTTTCACAAATGAAAGTAACAACAAAACACAAGTTTTATAGTACTCCTCATGAATTACATATAAAACAAACATCCATGAAACACATATAACCTTAAAACACATATAACCTAAGAAGAATAAGATACGAGATTGACTATCACTTGTCTAGGACACTCTTTGCGCCGGAGTTCGTCGAACAACTTGAATCTATCACAGAAGTGTGCATCCCATCCATCAACGCTAGAATCATGTCCACGCCTCCATGGAAGGGTCAAAGGTGGTAATGGAGAGTCTGGTTTGAGCCAAACCTAACGAAAAATGATTGACAAATGAAAAAGTGATTACCTTTTTTGTCATTCTTAAATAAAAGTAACGGAATGTAGGAGATATAAAAAGTGCAAAAAGAAAACTTACGGCTACAAAGTGATTGCTATTGACCCACGCTATTGCACGAATCTCCATTGAGGTTCTTGGTTCTCAACCGTTGCAACAATTGGTAAAAAGTCTCGGGGCTTGAGCCAAATATAACAACTGCGCACATGTAATATGTCACTACTACCGTTGCAACAAGTGGACACTTCATCCAATTCTCTGGCCCCAAGGTATAGGATCAGTCAACCAAGCGGCCTCGATAACTTCATCAACCGTCCATTTTACCGCCGACTGTTGACAAAAAAAACAATTATAAGTGAAATTTATCATTTTATCAACACAATATAGTTAAGCAAAGAAAAGAAATACTCACATGTGCGTACAATACCTTTCTCGTCAACAACTCTGTATCCAATTCCTTTCTAACAATCAACTAATCTTCTTCCGAGTATCCCGAAACCACGGCAAGAGATCTAAATCCACAATGCCCATCTCCTTTAACATCATAGGCTGAAAGGATGAAGGGTTTCATGAACTTTTGCATCTGATCACCCTTGAACCGATAGTTCTTAGAATGTCTGGTGGTGCTTTTCCTACCACGTGGCTCAGCCTCCTCAACTTTAACTTCAAGTTGGACCTCTACAGGTTCGGCCGCTTCAAGCTCGGGCTCCTCCACCTTAACTTCCACAAGTTGTCTTGCTTTTGGTGGACGACCTCGAGGACGTGGACGTGCCGATCCAGAACCATGTTTAAACCGACTTGGTTCTCTTCTTGTTGAAAGAATGTCGTACTTTGGTGGTCTTCCTTTAGTTTTAACTTTCTGCTCTAGTACTCTCAACGTTGAATTGCCCAGACTTGAAATATCTTCATATGATAAAGCCATCCGCTCAAGCACATCTCTCGGAAGCAAATTCTTGTCTAATCGCTCCCTAAAGTCATTGAGTGACTCCATGTATGGATCAATATGGATAACCTCATCTTCATGCGTCGGATTCAATTTTTCCCATCGTACAATAAGGTTGAATCTGATCCAAACGTATTGGCTCCCGATGCCTAATATCAATACAGAACTCGTGCGCACAAGGCAACCCATGAGCTTCCCTCCAATATGAATCCTTACATGTTGTCAAGCTCCTAATTTGCTTTGCCTTCTCGTAGATCTCCAACAACTCCAGGAAGCACTCGTTGCTTACTTTGTTTCGGAGCAAATCAAATGTAGGCACACGCCCAGCCAATAACATCCTCTCACGTGACATCTCTATTGACGCTTGAATCTTATCAATCTGATCATTTACCATCAAGTCAATGTTCTCCATCACCAACTGAAATCCTTGAACGGTAGAACGCAATGTACCCTTCAACAATGAGTGTGAGGACTCACACCTAACAACCAATATCAATTCAATAAATTAATCTACAACAATTATTAGAAAACAAGTGTAAAAAAATATAGAAATAAGTTCTTACGCATTCGTTGTCCTCGTGCCAAAGTGTAGATGCAAGTCGCACCAATATCGAACAATTGCTTCCTTGTAGGGGATTAGCCACGTAGTTTCCAAATACTCCATCAACCTCGGATAGGCTTGCCAATGCACTTTCATTTCACTCAAACGTCGCTCGTAACTCTCAGGAGATCTAGATTCAATAAGAGCATGGTAGTGTGATGCAAGAACAACTTGTAATTCCTTTGACCGTGTCACTGCCCAAGATCTATGTTGGATGTTGCACTTTATATGAAAGGTGCAAATCATGTGCTTCACATCCAGAAAAACAACACCGAGTGAACTTATGAGTCCTAGCTCTCTGTCCGTCACAATCACCCCCGGTGTAACATTTCCACACACATGTCGGAGTCTCCGTAATGCCCACTCGTAGTTATTGACGTTTTCCTTGGCCATGAAAACAAATGATATTGCAAACGTCAACCTCGTGCTAGTGATACCGACAATCTCTAACAACGGCATCTTGACCTATATAGGATATATTAAGATTTTACGATTATATTAAACTAAAAGTGCATGAAAAATAAAAAAATCATAATAATATGTATATTAAAACTTAATCGTTCGTCTAGTGCGTCGTGTCCATTATGATGACATAAGGAAATAGGTTGAGGAGATGTCTTATATCCGGATGCATGATGAAAAAATCTGAAATTTCTTCCGATTCCGAGCATCTTCTCACATTCACGTAATAACGACGTTGCTCTAACATATATAGTGCTTGTTGGAGAGGATTCGTCCTTCGGCTTGTAGCTTCCTAATCTTCATTCCAACATTGTATATTTGTTCGATTATGCTGACGTTGTATGGATCATCTAACTTTATTGACTTCAATATATTTCTCGGCTTGAAACCCGACCCATGCTCACATCCCACCTTCCGAAATTATTTCTCCGTCAATCTGCCAGCATATGTGTGTCCCTTCAACTCCTCGGGAAGTGTATGATTGTGCACTCCATTTATGTCATGCAACGTCCACTTCTCAGCCTCGCTTTGTACGCCCTCAAGTTCAAAACAACATCCGTCCTTCTTCGATTTCTGTGCTCGCTAGAACATGACTCGGTATCAGGATCCACGTCTTTCTTCTTACGAGGGGCTCCAAAACGTTCGCATGTCAAACGTAATTGTTCGCCCCTAAACGTGTGTGCAAATAAGCTTTAATTATAAAACTAGAATCAAGCAAGCGAACCCGCAGTGTACAAATCGATATAGTTAAGCAAGAATTCCAGAGTATCGAACACAGGGATTTGGGTGGGAACAAATTCAATTGCAGATTATCAAGCGAGTAAATATGAGAGATTTTTGCAAATATTGGAGAAAACAACAATCCTAAGGATCCAAGTATCCAGCTGTGGCAATCGATTCAAGATTTACTATTGATATAAAGACAGAGTTGAGATATGCAAAGGTATGCTAATGTAAGGTAATCGTACGGTGAAGTTCCAAAAACCTTATATGACTCACCTACAAGACACTCTCTATACAGGTTGTTGAGGCTTCAATATAGAAAGGTTCTAAAGATAAGAATTAATGTCAAATACCCAAACTTGAAATCCAAGGATCAAAACTAACTTAACCGATTGAGGTTGTGACACTCACAATCGAGGTAGAGGTTGTTGAGGCTTCACTACCACCTAGAAAAGGCAAGCTAAGACTAAGTTAAAGTTAATCTTTAACTTTGGATTAAAGTAAAAGCAGGTTCGTAAACTTAAGGGAAATTACGGGTGGATCTTGAGATTCCACGGTCGTGGAACTCAAGAACAAACCGTGATTTAGGGTTCGTCGATGATTTTCTCTAACTCTCAGGGTCTAATCTATTTACGATCGATCTATCATTATCTAAGCCACAACTATCAACCCTTCACTTTAGAATTGTTAAGAGTTTTTAGCCAATAACCGTCATGTTGATATCGAATTCAAGAATTAAAAGATTGAAGGATGAAAACTTCCGAAAACTTTCAATAAACTCCAAACCAATCTCAAAGTCACAATCAAGAACCAATAATGTCACTAATTCCAGGATAGAACAATCAACACAATCTTAGATAAGAAGGAAGAACGGGATGTCAATCCGTCTTCTAAATCAAACCTAAACAAGAAGAGAAGTCTTCTTGCACAATCTTCCGAATCTTCCGTTAATCCGGGAATCTCAATCGCAATCTCCACCAAAGTGCGAGATTAGGGCAACTCCAAAAGATAAGCGCAAATTACGTCTTTTGCAGAAATCGCCGAAATCTCCAAGTCGCGGCGTAGGCGAAAGTCTCTAAGCGATGGTGCAAACAAGCACGTAAGCGGGGGTGTAAGCGAGGATGACGGAATCTCCCTTCGTCCGTCTTTTTATAGGGCAAGATAAAATGTCGGCCTGGCCCAATCTTCAAAAGATCGTGGCTTTAAAATGTGGCGAAAAAGATCGCCAAGATCACGGTCGTGGAAGGTTCCACGACCGTAATTTAGAGCGTGGGAATCAACACGGTTTGGACCATGGATTCCACGACCGTAAAAGCTCCTGGAATGAACCACGCTTCTCCTGCAGGGTTCCACGGCCGTGGAACTGAACGTGGTTCATAGTACGGCCGTATTTTAGAGCGTGGTTTAGGGCAAGAACGTGATTCTTCCCTAGCCTCGTGCATTCCTGAAGTTGACATCCATTTTGCTCCTAAGATTGCCCTCAATCCATGGACATACTCAATCAACTCATCTTTGCTCGATTCCGTTCGAAAATGGCTCTCAATCACCTATAATCAACATAAAGCTAGTGTAGACATTCATATCGACAATATAGGCAAACTAGCTCACAATTGCAACAATGTTCAATCAAAGACTATCAATATGAATCAAATGCACTTAGAAAACGTGCCTAAAGTATCACAATATTTCATGCTAACAAATAACCCCATACTTGCAACTTGCTTGTCCCTAAGCAAGGTCTCTCAAAAAGCTTTTAGAACAAGAGTTAGGATGAAATATGTGTACCTTCTCAAAGCAATACTTCTTTTGGATGAATGTGCCTTCTAAAGAATAGATCATTCTCAAATCTTGCTTCAATCGTTTATAAGACTTTCATACACTTAATCAAAGAGTAAAAAGCAAAGAAAACCCATGAATCAATTAAACTTCTAAACAAGCATCATAACCTTCAAACATTATCAAAATCAATCATAAGAAACTTCAATTTAGACCACAAAGTCATATAACACTCTTTTGATCTTAAGGACTTTCAAAGAAAAAGGTCTAGAATGTGGAAGGAAAGGAAGCTTTTAGGGAATGTGGTGCATGAATCCGGGAAATTAGACAACTACTCACTTCTTCCTTTCTTGCGGTTTCCGCACACTTTCAACTTAGAGCTTCGCTCTCTTCTTTTCATTTTTCGACTTTACTTTTGGAGTTATGGATAGAGGTGCACAAAAACCGAAGCCTAGGAGATTGGCGTTTCTCAATTTTCATGAGATGCCTCAAACCCTTAGCGCACATACCATAATCCGCTAGGAATATCGCTCAATCTGACTGTACCATGCTGGAGCGTCGGATGGTGCTAGTGTTGGTGCTGCTACTGCTGGCTGCTCTGTGGACCAAGGAGGGGGAACTCCATACCATGTAGGAGGTGTGATCATCCATGTAGGTCTCTCACTCACGCTAGCGCGGCGAGAAGACGAGCCTGAAGCTCTAGCTGGACGTGGAGAACGTCTATGTGCATCGGGGGCCGCCTCCTGCTGATCCGGAAACGTGCCAATGTCCTGCTCTGCTCCTCCTCCACCCTCAAACTGATCTCTCATATCCTCCTCCTCAACAACTGGTGGTGGGACATATGGGGGAGCTACGATCCTGTTCGCATGCATAGCAGCGAACGTCTCCTTCCAATTATGGCGTCCTGCCATAATGGAGTACTCCGGTAACCACTCTATACCCCTACCCGTCCTGCTCTCCCAAGGCATGGCCGCATAAGGCGGACCTCTATGTGTGGGGAAGATGAGGCCTCTAGTCATGACGGCATGAAGCCCTAGAGGTACAGCTGATATGCGGGTGCACGCAGAGAAATCAACACCCAAGCTCCTAGCAAGGTGGGTAACTATCCCACCATATCCGATGTTGTCCTTCTTCTTGTTCTTGAGCTTGCTCATAGTAGCAGCCAAGAGAGTGGCACAATCAGCTCGGCGCCCGTACAACATGGAATACAGCAAAAAGAGCTCATCCGTCTTGATCTTTTGGGGCGTCTCCGTCCTAGGAAAGAGACACTCCGAAAGAACACTGTGAGAAATCTTCAAGGCTAGGTGGTACATCAACCTAGCCTTGGTATCAGCGGGTTGCCAACGGTCCTTGTTGGCGTAACTCATCGCTACCTCCTCCCAAAAGTCCTTGGCGTAAACGCCACTAGGAAATAAACCGTTAAAGGTCTCCTGGAACCCGAAAAAGGTCCCGAACTCACGGATGCTAAAATGATAGTCTCTTTCCATAAGACGGAAAGAGACGGTCCTGTCTACATGGATGTGCTCGAAAGACGTCACAACCTCCCGTGTAATCTTCTCATAAGCGTCTTCTCGGATAGCTGAGAAGACAACTAATCCGGCTCTATCCAAGAGCCAAGTAAGGTCATCTATAATGTTGAGAGGAGCTAGATCCTCCAACAATAGGTACCTAGGACCAATCACAGCCCTCTCCTTGATCCTCTCGAGTGCATCGAGGTGATCCTCATGTATGGTCGGGACTCTAGGGCTAGGAGGTGAGGGTGACGAAGGTGATGATGGAGGTGAAGGGGAAGAGAGTGGTGGTGCTCTAGAGGATGAGGAAGAAGAGGGATTACCCTTCCTCTTCTTGTTCTGGTTATTCTTCTTCTCCTTAATCCTCCCCGAAACTCTCCTCACAAAGTCCATTCTGTCAGAAATTACGGCCTGTTCTTGCAATTCCACGGTCGTGGTTCTCCCAGGAACCGTGATTCATCTCAGAAATTCGCAAATCTCAGCAAATCAACACTCAATCTCCACAAACAGGCAGTCGTAATCTAATTTCTTCCAATCTCAATCAGTTCTTCCTAAAATCTCTAACAAAAACGAACCAAATCGACAAAAATCAAGAAGAGAGGAAAAACCTATTTTTCGGAGTGAAAAATCCGAATTGCGCGTTCCTTGGTGGATTTCCGCTCGATTCGTCGCTTGGATCTTGTTGGGGGTCGAATTTGCTTCAGTTTAGGAAGAAGAATCGTTAAAAACGATTAAGAAACGAGGAATTGGAGGAGGAGGCGTGGATTCGGCTTTTAGGTCGTGGAAGAGGGGTTTTGTGGGTGATTTTTGTGAAGAACGTGGTTTATATAGTCACAGGAAAAATTTTGAAAATCACGGTCTGTCGGGGTGTTCCACGGCCGTGGAATTGTACGGAACCGTGGTTTTGGTGATTTTTCAAAGGCTTTTGGAAATTACGCGCACTGTAGCTGTCACGACCGTGGTTTAGGCCGTGGAACTCTCTGTAAAGCTCCAAAGTCCAAATTTCGTCACTTTTCTTCAACATTATCTTCCCTTTTCCTTTTCCATCGTTCCTACATCCAAAAACACGAACATACCGGAAGAAATCGAGGCAAAATAAAGCGAAAAACGTCTAAACTAAGCTAAACTATGAATCGGAAGCAAAAACAGAAAAATGCAATACCTTGGGTTGCCTCCCAAGAAGCGCTTTGTTTAAGGGCCGTAGCTAGACCAATCTCGCACTTATTCGAGTGCGATCGGCGCGACCTCTTCAGCTTGGAGTTCCGGCGTATACTTCTTGAGCCGTTGGCCGTTCACCTTAAAGCTTCCGCCCGTTTCACCCCATACTTCAACTGCACCATGGGGGAAAATACGCTTAATTAGAAAAGGTCCGGTCCAACGAGATTTAAGCTTACCTGGAAAGAGACGGAGCCTTGAATTGAAGAGGAGAACTTGATCTCCTTCTTTGAAGTCCTTTGGAATGATATGCTTATCATGTCAACGCTTCGCTCTCTCCTTATAGATCTTAGCGTTTTCATAAGCGTTCAAGCGGAGTTTGTCCAGCTCGTTAAGGTCTAGGAGACGCTTCTCTCCCGCTTCCTTCATGCTGAAGTTCAGCCACTTGATAGCCCAAAACGCCTTGTGCTCCAACTCCACCGGCAAGTGACAAGACTTCCCATACACAAGGTTGTATGGTGTGGTTCCTATGGGAGTCTTGTACGCAGTCCGGTACACCCACAATGCATCGCAAAGCTTCAAGGACCAATCCTTTCTAGTCCTTGAAACCGTCTTCTCTAGAATTCCTTTGATCTCCCTATTTGAGATCTCAACTTGTCCACTTGTTTGTGGATGATAAGGGGTAGCGACCTTGTGAGTAACCCCATACTTAGCTAGAAGAGCTTCAAAGCGACGGGCTATGAAGTGAGAACCTCCATCACTAATGACAGTCCTTGTAATCCCAAATCGCGGGAAGATGGTCTTGTTAAAGAGCTTGACCACCACCATGGCATCATTTGTGGGAGAGGCAATTGCTTCCACCCATCTAGAAACGTAATCCACCGCCAATAGTATATATTGGTTTCCACAAGAGGATGGAAATGGTCCCATGAAATCAACTCCCCAAACGTCGAAAATCTCCACCTCTTGGATGTTGTTGAGGGGCATCTCATTCCTTCTAGAGATATTGCCTGTTCTTTGACAAGCATCGCAGCAAGAAACAAAGGATTGGACATCTCTAAATAAAGTAGGCCAAAAGAATCCAGATTGCAATACCTTTGCGCTAGTCTTGTTTGAACTAGCGTGTCCTCCACAAGGCAGTGAATGACAATGACGGATGACACTTTGCATCTCATCTTCCGGCACACATCGCCGTATGATGCCATCCGGACCTCTCTTAAAGAGGAGAGACTCGTTCCAATTGTATTCCCGGACGTCCTTAAAGAACTTCTTCCTTTGTGCGTAGGATAGTCCGGGTGGTATCTCCTGGCAAACCAAATAGTTAACAAAATCAGCAAACCATGGTTCGTTACCTTTGGAGATCACATCGATGCACTCTTCAATAAGGTGTAGGTGTTCGTCCGGGAAGGAGTCATCGATGGGTAAATGGTCGTCCTCTAGATGTGTTAGGCGACTCAAATGATCCGCAACAGAATTTTCTGAACCTTTCTTGTCGCGGATCTCTAGATCGAATTCTTGTAGGAGAAGAATCCATCTAATTAGCCTTGGCTTCGCATCTTTCTTTGCAAGGAGGTATCGGATCGCAGCATGATCCGTGTAGACAATCACCTTTGCACCTACAAGATAAGAGCGAAACTTGTCAATAGCATAGACAATGGCTAAAAACTCTTTTTCGGTAGTGGCGTAGTTGAGCTGCGCTTCATCTAGCGTCTTGCTAGCATAGTATATGGCATGGGTTCGCCCTTCCTTTCGTTGTCCAAGAACAGCTCCAATAGCTACGTCACTAGCATCGCACATAACCTCAAAGGGGAGAGTCCAATCCGGAGGTTGGATAATAGGTGCTGAAATTAGAGCTTGCCGAATTGTGTTAAACGCATCCAAACATTCCTGCGAAAACTCAAAAACTGCATTCTTCATCAATAGATTAGTGAGCGGTTTTGATATCTTAGAAAAGTCCTTAATAAAGCGTCTATAAAATCCAGCATGTCCTAGGAAACTTCTTATCCCTTTCACCGAAGTTGGGGGAGGAAGTTTCTCTATGGTCTCTATCTTAGCTTTATCTACTTCTATCCCTCTACTAGAGATTAAGTGACCTAATACGATTCCTTCCTTAACCATGAATTGACACTTCTCCCAATTAAGAACTAGGTTAGTGTCTTCACACCTTTGCAAAACAAGGGAAAGGTTAGAAAGACAATCGTTAAAAGAGGAACCGTATACGGAGAAATCGTCCATGAAGACCTCCATGATTTCCTCTATGTATTCGGAGAAGATGGCCATCATGCACCGTTGAAAGGTGGCTGGGGCGTTGCAAAGCCCAAACGGCATTCTCCTATAAGCGAACGTACCCCACGGGCACGTGAATGTGGTCTTCTCTTGATCATCCGGGTGTATCGGAATCTGAAAGAAGCCACTATAACCGTCAAGATAGCAAAAATGTGAATGTTGTGCTAACCTTTCAAGCATTTGATCAATGAATGGCAATGGGAAGTGATCCTTCCGCGTTGCATTGTTGAGCTTGCGGTAGTCTATGCACATCCGCCATCCCGTCACGGTTCGGGTAGGAATGAGTTCGTTGTTCTTGTTGGTGATGACCGTCATTCCCCCCTTCTTCGGAACTACTTGAACCGGACTCACCCACTTACTATCGGAGATAGGGTAGATGATACCTGCATCAAGAAGCTTAAGAATTTCCTTCTTGACAACCTCCTTCATGGTCGGATTTAACCGCCTTTGAGGTTGTCTTGAAGTTCTAAAATCTTCCTCCATTAGTATCTTATGCATGCATAGGGAGGGTTTAATTCCTACCAAGTCCTCTATAGTGTAGCCTAAGGCTTTCCTATGTTTCCTAAGGACAATCATGAGCTGATTATGTTCATCTATGCTTAGTTCGGAACTAACAATAACCGGAAAGGTAGAATTAGGTCCTAGAAAAGCGTACCTTAGATGAGTAGGGAGTGGTTTTAGTTCCATCGCTTTCGGAGCTTCCAACGATCCTTGAGGAGCATCCGATGTCTCCTTAGAAGTTTCTAAGGGTGTTGAGTGTGTGGGAGAAGAATTTTAAGAAGTTGAAGAAGTGTCTCGATCACCCCTTTCCACGGCCAAAATTACGGGTGGATCATGTCCTCCACGGCCGTGGTTTAGGGCGTGGAAGGGAAATACGGTTGTCACATCTTCTCCACGACCGTATAACTCCCTGGAGTGGGAAACGGTTTTGGTTGTGAAATCCACGACCGTGGAATATAATGTATAACCGTGGATTCTCACATTTTCAGCCTCATCGTGGAGTTTCTCAAACTCCTCTTCATGCATCTCTTCTTGTGCTTCTAAGGCTTTAATTGCCTCATTGCACTCTTCCTCTTCCCCTACATTGGTTAGACTCATAGTGATAACTTTTTGTAAAGGATCGTTAAAGAGAATCGCACTTACCTCCTCCCTAGACAAACCTTCTTCATCTTGGATATCGAAAATATCCTCATCAAAGATTGGCTCCTTCACTAGAGTGGAAAGAACGAACTCTACTTTCTCTTCTCCTATATCAAAAGCGAGTCTCCCATTCTTGCAATCGACTATGCAGCCGGAAGTTGCAAGAAACGGTCTTCCGAGTATGATCGGGACCGGACTATCTGCAGGAATGTCAAGCACGACAAAATCAATGGGAACAAAGAATTTACCTAGCTTGACCGGGACGTCTTCTACAATACCGACGGGGCGAGTGATGGATCGATCCGCCATATATAACGTCATCTTCACCGGTTTAGGATCGCCTAAACCGATCTTCCTGCACAATGCAAGTGGTATGATGCTCACACTTGCTCCTAAGTCACATAAAGCGTCATATGTGACATCTCCCACTCCTATGGGAATGCAAAATGACCCCGGATCCTTCAACTTTGGGGGCATTTTCTCCTTCATGGACTTGATGAGATCCAAAGAATCCGAACTCATCATGACCTCACCGAAGTCTTCTAGCTTCCTCTTGTTGGAGAGCAGCTCCTTCAAGAACTTGCCATAAGCCGGCATACCTACAATAGCATCGATAAAGGGTATATTAATATGCAGCTTGCTCATGAGTTCTATGAACTTACCAAATTGTTTATCTAGGCGCGCTCTCGCTCTAGATTGAGGAAATGGTAGGGGAGGTTTGTAAGCTGGAGGAGGAACGTAGACATCTTCCTTCTCCTTCCCCTTCTCCTTATCTTTCTCTACGGAGACTTCAACAAATTTTGGTTGCGGATCGGTGGTAGTCACTCCGCTCCTAGTTGTGATCGCCATAACCCTTCCCTTAGGGTTGTCCTCCGTCTTTCCTGGAAGTTTCCCTTGATTCCTAGGAACTTCCTCCGCTTGGTTGAACATTTGGTTTTCTAAAACCTTTTGAGCTTTATCAACCTTGGAAATTTGATCATCAACCTTAATGATGCGGTTCTCCAACCCTTGAAGCTTTCCCAAAATCGTTTCCAACATGGGATCGGGCTTCTCCTTTCCCGAAGTGTTTCCTCCATTTGATGTTTGCCCCTGGCTTCTCAAAGGAGTAGAGGAAGAGGAAGGTGGAGTTAGTGAATTAGAATTGGAAGGATAAGAGTTACCGGAATTTTGTTGATTGGAGCGCCAATTGTTGTTGTTGGAACCCCTATTGTTGTTCCAATTGTTGTTCCGGTTGTTGTTGCCATTCCAATTGTTGCTCCGGTTATTGTTCCGGTTGTTGTTGTTGTTGTTGCGGTTTGTGTTATCACCGCCATTGTTGTTGCCCAAATAACCAACATCCTTCCCTTGTTGTTTTGGAAAGTTGGTCTTGATAGCCTCCTTCAACTCTTTGATCTCATTGTTGAGGGAGAAAATCTGATTTTGAGCTTCATGTGTGAGCTTTGCTCCTTGCTCCACACGATTTCCCTCCACTTTCCGGTGGGAATACTTCTCTATGACTCTTGCTTGCTTCTCAATGAAGTCCCAAGCGTCATCTTCTCTCATGTCCATGAACGTTCCATATGAGAGGGATTGGAGGTTGAATTGCGTTCCCGCATCCAGCCCCTTATAGTAAATCTCCAGCAAGGCAAGTTTGGATATGCCATGATGAGGGCAATCCAAGAGCAGATCCTGAAACCTTTCCCAAGATTGAAACAAACTTTCGTTAGGTCTCATGGAAAAAGCATTAATCTTACCTCTAAGTTCCGCCATTTTGGATGGCGGAAAGAATTTGGTGAGGAACTCCGCGGAAAGGTTTTCCCACGTGTCTAGTTTCCCACTAGGAAGAGCTTGGTACCAAGACAACGCTTTCCCCTTCAAGGAGAAGAAGAAAGGCTTGAGCTTATAGTTGTTGGTAGTAGCATTCTTCGGTCTCATTGTCTCCATCATACACTCAAAGTTTTGCAAGTGTTGGTGTGGAGATTCAGCGCTTGTTCCGCCGAATTAGCTTTGGCGAACAAGAGTGATAACTTGAGGGTTGAAGCTAAACCCTTGTACATCTTTAGCATCAAAATTCACGCCCAAGCGGCGTGGTTGTTGTGTTAGATCCATCCGCTGGCCAAGAGTTCTTGGCTCATCATCCACACGTTCGATCCTTGCGTTCCTAGGTGGAACACGGCGATTAGCAGCTCCCCGTAAATGGAAAGGATTCACATTGATCGTGGGATCAATTTCTTCTAGCGGTGGCATGGAAGAGTCACTATCATCAGCGGATGAATGACTTCTTCTTCTAGATCTTGATGCCCTTCTTGAGGATTTCTTGCTTCCCTTATTCTTAAGGTCGCTTAGCTCTATCCTCATTTGGAACATCATATCCTTTAGATCGTTAACTTCAGATTGATGACGATCCATTTCATCCCGGCGGATGTTCTCATTCCATTGGAGTTGAGCTTCTTTCTCCGCTAACTCCGCTTGAAGATCGCGTTCCTGTTCTTCAGCCATCTTCTTTTCCTTGCGCTTTTGTCTTAGAGTCCTCTCAAGCTCTTGATCAAGAGGTAAGAGGTCTTCGGTGTTCCTAGACCTGCGCATGCACTTAAAACAATATCAAATAACGAGAGCAAGCTCCCAAGCTTGACAACCGGCAACCGAATTCGGCCGAAACCAAATCCCCGGCAACGGCGCCAAAAACTTGTTCGCCCCTAAACGTGTGTGCAAATAAGCTTTAATTATAAAACTAGAATCAAGCAAGCGAACCCGCAGTGTACGGATCGATATAGTTAAGCAAGAATTCCAGAGTATCGAACACAGGGATTTGGGTGGGAACAAATTCAATTGCAGATTATCAAGCGAGTAAATATGAGAGGTTTTTGCAAATATTGGAGAAAACAACAATCCTAAGGATCCAAGTATCCAGCTGTGGCAATCGATTCAAGATTTACTATTGATATAAAGACAGAGTTGAGATATGCAAAGGTATGCTAATGTAAGGTAATCGTACGGTGAAGTTCCAAAAACCTTATATGACTCACCTACAAGACACTCTCTATACAGGTTGTTGAGGCTTCAATATAGAAAGGTTCTAAAGATAAGAATTAATGTCAAATACCCAAACTTGAAATCCAAGGATCAAAACTAACTTAACCGATTGAGGTTGTGACACTCACAATCGAGGTAGAGGTTGTTGAGGCTTCACTACCACCTAGAAAAGGCAAGCTAAGACTAAGTTAAAATTAATCTTTAACTTTGGATTAAAGTAAAAGCACGTTCGTAAACTTAAGGGAAATTACGGGTGGATCTTGAGATTCCACGGTCGTGGAACTCAAGAACAAACTGTGAATTAGGGTTCGTCGACGATTTTCTCTAACTCTCAGGGTCTAATCTGTTTACGATCGATCTATCATTATCTAAGCCACAACTATCAACCCTTCACTTTAGAATTGTTAAGAGTTTTTAGCCAATAACCGTCATGTTGATGTCGAATTCAAGAATTAAAAGATTGAAGGATGAAAACTTCCGAAAACTTTCAATAAACTCCAAACCAATCTCAAAGTCACAATCAAGAACAAATAATGTCACTAATTTCAGGATAGAACAATCAACACAATCTTAGATAAGAAGGAAGAACGGGATGTCAATCCGTCTTCTAAATCAAACCTAAACAAGAAGAGAAGTCTTCTTGCACAATCTTCCTAATCTTCCGTTAATCCGGGAATCTCAATCGCAATCTCCACCAAAGTGCGAGATTAGGGCAACTCCAAAAGATAAGCGCAAATTACGTCTTTTGCAGAAATCGCCGAAATCTCCAAGTCGCGGCGTAGGCGAAAGTCTCTAAGCGATGGTGCAAACAAGCACGTAAGCGGGGGTGTAAGCGAGGATGACGGAATCTCTCTTCGTCCGTCTTTTTATAGGGCAAGATAAAATGTCGGCCCGGCCCAATCTTCAAAAGATCGTGGCTTCAAAATGTGGCGAAAAAGATCGCCAAGATCACGGTCGTGGAAGGTTCCACGACCGTAATTTAGAGCGTGGGAATCAACACGGTTTGGACCATGGATTCCACGACCGTAAAAGCTCCTAGAATGAACCACGCTTCTCCTGCAGGGTTCCACGGCCGTGGAACTGAACGTGGTTCATAGTACGGCCGTATTTTAGAGCGTGGTTTAGGGCAAGAACGTGATTCTTCCCTAGCCTCGTGCATTCCTGAAGTTGACATCCATTTTACTCCTAAGAATGCCCTCAATCCATGGACATACTCAATCAACTCATCTTTGCTCGATTCCGTTCGGAAATGGCTCTCAATCACCTATAATCAACATAAAGCTAGTGTAGACATCCATATCGACAATATAGGCAAACTAGCTCACAATTGCAACAATGTTCAATCAAAGACTATCAATATGAATCAAATGCACTTAGAAAACGTGCCTAAAGTATCACAATATTTCATGCTAACAGTAACGTAACGAACCCCCATGAAATTCTACACGACCTACTAGTAACCAACACCATGTTCATAGTTCCTCCTATGAATCGAGCCCAATCCACCATCGTCTCGCGATCATGGAAAAAACCGCGAATTTCAAACATTCGCGAATAATCACTCCCTTCGTCACGAGAATAATTCGGAAGATCCTAGTTCACGTAGAAAAAAACTATAAAATTTCTAGTTTTCGGTTTACTAATTTCAAATAATAATCTTGACAATACATTATATACAACATTTTGCAAAACAATAATTTCAAATAATAAAAACACGAATTATAACAAATGTTTCTAACATTAATTGCAACTATATCTAACGTAAACATACATTATATACAACAATTCTAGTTTTTCTATATTTTCGGTTATAAAGTACTTACCTTGAAATGTCGAAGAAACTCGTCTAGATCACTAAATTTTGTATCGTCGAACGGAATCATCACCTCATCATCCTCGTGTGTTGACATTCTCGCAGCTGTTCTCCAGAAGATGTTGTGTTATTTTTTCGAAGATGTTGTGAGCGTTTTTGACCTCTTCTATTACTATCTATATATAACCAAAGAAAATCAATAACGTTTAAATTACAACGGTCACTTTTATAACGTTCGAATTACAATGTTCGGATTACAATGTTCGAATATCAACGGTCAAAAATCCACGTAGACAGGATGCGTGACCGTGACGGTCACGCATCCTGTCTACGTGGTGCGTATACGAAATAGAGCGTCGTGCCCTTAATATCCCCATAAATTATAAGCAAAATTAAAGATTCTCCCTAAATCATCTTTCTCTCTCCTTAATTAACTTTATTAATTTGTCTAATTAAATAAGCTAATTATTTTAAATCGTTAATTAAGGAACTTATTGTTATCGTTTTCCTTCAAACGTGAAATGTGAATTGCGCGTCTACTTTTTAGGAAAAAAACGATGTTGCTTTTCTTCTGCTATGACGTTCTTCATAGTTCGTATGTAGATGCCGATACAAGTATGTGTAAGATATGTACATAAGAAAATCTGCAATATAAATTGAGGTGTAAGATATGTACATAAAAAAATGTAATTTGCTTATGTATATGTTAACTTACTTCCGTATGTGTAAGATATGTACATATGTACATACGAATGTACGATATGTACATAAGAAAAAGGTAACTTGCTTATGTATATGTTTTACTGTACTACACTATTATATACATTATGTACGCCAACACAAGTGTCATTTACTGTACGTGATTATGTATTGATTTGTGTAAAATTTATGTACTTACATGGAGAAATTATCGGATTTGGATGAGACAAATAATAGAGAATGCGAGGTGTCAGCATGGAGAAATCCCTGGAAAACGACGAAGATGAAGAAATGAAAACGAAGCTTGGAAGACGGTGGAGACGAATAACAGAGATGATATCTTCAATCGGCTTCAATGAAGACGGTGAGAGAACAGACAATATTGTTGGCTTGAATCCGGTGATTTGATTTAAGGATGACGGAAAATAGCCCACTCAATAGGATTTATAGAACCATCAAAATAAAATTTCCAAATATTTCAAACGGGTTATCAATTTTTGACAATTTTTTTTATTTCAAATTTAATTAACCCTCCAAATCACCTTCCTTAATTGTAGCCCTAACTACCCGCTTATCAATTTTCGAAAGTTTTTTATTTCATTTTTAATTAACCACCCAAATCACCTTCCTTAATTGTACCCTTAATTACCGATTTTATCTTTATTTTTTAATTTGATTTTGTTAGGGATCTAATTAGTCTATACTAAATAAAATGGGCACTATTTCACCAATTTTTTTTAGATAAGGCCTATTTATATCCCATTATTAAAAAAATTCAAATTTTCAATGTTACTCTATTTTTTTTAGACTTTTTTTATTAGAATATTATTGTAGTTTATTTTACGTGTGCTAACGGTTCGTAATTTATTAAGATACAATTAATCACTCCTGATTTTGCGGGTATGGATTTAACGCCGTTGTGAATAATTCTGGTTATTAATGATGGTTTATAAAGTCAATCATGATGACTGTACCACCCCATAAATTTCGTGTAAGCAACTAATTGAGATGTTTGATTTTGCTTCTTATGACATTATAATAATAACATTAAAAGGCTCTACTATATTCTTATTCCTTGAAAATTCCATGCAAGCTTAGATCCTCACTCTTATAATATACGAGTGTTGTTATCCATTTTATTAGAGTAAGAACGATCGTGTAATGGTTCTACCAAGGATTATGTCAAGCTGTAGCATATTCCTTATATAATAAAGTAAAGGCAACGACCCATGAATCCCAAAACCAGGAAGAAAGCAGAAGCCATGGGTTTGGAGCAAGAGAAGCTTGAAACCCTAGGGTTTTTTGGCATATCTAAAGAAGCTATCAAGATTGTGCTGACATGGCCAAAAATCTTAGCACAAATCACTCTAGCTCTCATCCTCCCACTATCAATAGCCTCCCTCGCCCATATGATTCTATCGTTACTCCTCCTCTATAACAACTCCTACTCAAAACTCATAATCCTATGGCTCATCAAGACGGTTGTTTTCGCCTTAGTCGTCGCCCTCTTCTTCATATCCACCGCAGCTGTCGCCTATTGCGTTACGCGCATCTACTCCGAGCAGCAACCACCCTTGACGTTCATCGAGGTCATGAGTATCATCCCAAAGGCTCGAAAAAGGCTTACGGTGACCTTCGTATGGAGCTTCGGTGCAATCCTTACATACAACTGTCTTCTTGTTTTCCTATTCTTGGTCATATACACAACATTCTATTCATCCACTGATAATGGTTTGGTTTTGGGGCTAGTCTTCTACGGTTTGTATTTGGTGGGTTTGTTATACATGGGCGTCAACTGGCAATTGACGATCCCAATTCTGTTGTTGGAAGATGAAAACTACGGGGTATATGCGATGAAGAAGAGCAAGGAGCTGTTAAAAGGCAAAATGGGAACTGCAACCGCCATTGTCGTCGTCGGAGCTGTTTGGGGAGGTGCTGTCGGATTCTTGTTTGCGAGATTCGTCGTGTTTGATCAGTCATTCGGCGTTGTTGCAAAGGTTGGGTTTGCCCTAATGAGCTTGCTGCTGCTCGTTCTTGTGTTTTTGGTGGGACTTGTTATGCAAAGCGTTTTCTATTTCGTGGATAAGTCTTATCATCACGAAAGTATTGATTACGACTCGGTACTGCAACATCGTTCTGCGTCGCATCTCGGAGAATATGCTCCTCTTCCTTCACCCACTCTCGCTTAATATATATGCCATTGCTAAATCATTTATTGTAATATATATATATATATATATATATATATATATATGCATTTCTAATGTTTCAGAATATATTAACCGTTTGTCAATATTAGATTTTATGTGTTATAAAGGGTGAATGGTAAGTTTTCATGTTCATTACAGCTACTCTATATTCTTACCCGCATAACCCATCCATGACCGGTTCGATTTTATAAATAAATGCTACTTTTACTTATATTCTTATAAAAACAATTTTAACTATTTTTATTAATTTTAACAGTTCACACCATTCTCAATATTTAATTAATAATTAACTAAACTAAAGTTTATAATCTTGCTTTACTTTAGATAATATTTGTATTATGTTCTCGACTACTACAAAATATTTTTTAGTTTTATAGTTTTTTTTTAATAGACTTTCAAATATTTATATAATTTTTTTCAAATTCAATACAAGTATACAAATATTTTTTAATATATTACCTATTAGGATGATCGATAAGACTTGTCCACGCATATATTGTTGCGCCCAACTATGACCGCTAGGTTGTGCAGATGGTATTGACCAAACCGGAATTTTCAAAAACTTGTACCGGGGACCGGATTGGATTTGGACTGGTTAGGGCCGAAATAAATTAAAATAAAATATATATTTTTTCAAAAGTTTTAAAAAAATATTTAATATAATATGTACACAAGATATACGATTATTTTAAAATATATAAAACTAAATCTATATAAAAAATATTTTGGTCCGACCCGATCTTTTCCGGATCGGACCGGGACCGGAGACCGGAACGGATCCGGTCTGGGTCATTCATGCACAACCTTAATGACCGCGTCCTCTATCATTAATGACCAATATTGATATACATCATTGTTTATCTAAGTCTAATACATAAGATTTGTAGACTACTTTCCTTATTGTCAATTGATTTTTAGGATGGAAACTCACTGAGCTTATGTATTGAACTCGGTCCCAACACACATATGTACTCTAATGTGCAATGGACCCCTCACATCATATATAACCCATCGGACTCTTTAATGGTATCAGAGCATTTCGATCTCTCGGTCCGGCCTAGATTATTGGGCTTGTCGGGCTTAAAACTCTCACTGTAGACATGGACTATGATAGCCCGTCCAATTGGGGCTAGCCGGCATTAAGGCATGTTGTCAAAGTGTCAACAGAGCTAGACGATTGCACTTGAGGGGCGTATGGAGGATTAAATGGGTAAACAGTTGCACTTGAGGGGGCGAAGTGAAAAGTTGTCGGCCTTAAGACTCTAATTGTGGATATGGACTATGATAGCCCGTCCGATTGGGCTATCTAGCCTTAAGGCATGTCGTCGAAGTGTTAAATGAGTCAGACAATTGCACTTGAGGGGGCTTGTGGAGGATTAATGTTACCATATCGATAATACATTGATAACGAATCTAGTATATATAATATGATCCAAGATATGCTTATTGAGCCTTTCATAACAACTTTGCACCATCTCAGTAAAATTGATATTTCCGTTGATGTGGTTGAATATGGAAAACGCACGAGTACTACTTTCGAAGACCTACAACTTTTCACTTTGCCCCAAAGTCCGAATCTAGTGGGAAGATGCTCGAAAATGCCCGACAAGCTGCCAGCTGAAAATCCTGCGAGTTTAATTTTGGAGTGAGTTTCTTTATCCGATTCACCCTCCACCTTGCCTCAACAATTTGCTATTACAAGGCCCAAGGATCGAGTTTCTGCATCCGACCTGTCCACCTCCTTGGCTCGATGATTTATTATTATTAGATTTTTTTTAGTTGGTTTATTTTATTTCCATGTTAAATTTACTTTATTTTCTAAGTTTATTTTATTCCTAGCTAGGTAGCTAAAATATTTTATTCCATTATTTTATTGCCTTCCGCATTAGTTTAGATAGTTGATTTTATTTGTTTGTAAACGTTATAAATAATGATTTTTGCCTCATTAATAAAATAGACTGTAATTAAGATTAATAAGTGCATGTGTTGCCTTGTTAATTTGGTACCTAGTCAAACTAGTTGACAATTATCCAAATCTCGTCCTTTTTATTATTCGGAGAAGTTGAAGTCCACAAAAGATCGAGACACCCCTCGTGTTTCACATCAGTTGGTATCAGAGTAATGATTGCTCATTGACAAGTTCATCGTTCTCCGTCCAGATCAAAGTCATCCCGACAAAGAATTAAAAATAACTTAATCGGAATCTGCCTAGCCTTTCTCGTCGAATTATATCCTCCCGGAATCTTGTACATCATTGTCTCATTGGCGGCACCCAGTCTCTCTCACCGAATTCCTTTCACGCCAAGCGTTGTCTCTTCACCACCATCAACCGGAGTTGCAACCACTACCCTTTCCCCTGATCCCGTAGTCTTTCCGCGCTAGTTTCGCAGCGTCGGTGAGCTCGAAATCAGCCGTGAGGTCGACCTTGCAACACTGTCAATGACTCGAAACACTGTTTCTATCTGCTCGAAGCACTCTTTCTCCACCGCCGGCCGCCAACGCCACCAGCAATCTCGTTGGAAGAGGAGAACCAATAGCCTTCACCTACAAGAACAAAGAAGAATTAGGGTATCAACAACTAAGTTTGGTATTTACAGATCTCACTCCCAATTTTGTGATATTTGCAAAATCTTCGCCATAGTTTTATGTGTAGAAAACGGCCCAACATTATGAGATCCGTATTTTGTCCTATTTTTTTAGGCACATGGTTCTCCCATGGTTTTTCATAATATGACGAGGAACCATTATCGGATGATTATATTAGATGGGCTACTAATGCATATGATAATGAGATCTACTTTGGGAAGAAGCTACGAAAATTTCTATTGAAGATGCGGAAGAGATGTTTCAAACTGGACAACGTCTCTTACGAGGTGAAGCTCATCCTAATCGTGATCTTTATATTGAAAAGCTTAGGGAGATTGCAATCAAACCTAATGATCCAATATTGTTGGCACACGATGAGATCGAATTTGATTCGGATGAAGGTTTTGTGCATACAAGCAACATGAGGATGCTTTTTTATCTTAATTGTGATGGTATATTTCCTCCATTACCATCTCATATCCCGAGTTCTAGATTTCTTAAAGTCAAGGACGACTCGATGTCGAAAAGGGAAGGATTATACGATCCGGGGTATGCTTATCGAGCCTTTCATGTCAGCTTTGCACCATCTCAGTAAAACAGATATTCTTGTTGATGTGGTTGAATATGGAAAACACATGACTAATAATTTCGAAGGTCTTTCAAAGACCTACAACTTTTCAGTCAGTCTGAAATTCCGAATCCATTGGGAAGATGCTCGAAAATGCCTGACAAGATGTCAGTTGAAAATCCTACGGGTTTATTTTTTTTGGAGCGAGTTTCTTTATCAGGTCCCCGTCCACCTTGGCCTGATAATTTGCTATTACGAGGCCCATGGATTGAGTTTCTACATCCGACGCATCCGCTTCCTTGGCCTTATGATTTATTACTATTGTATTATTATTTGTTTTAGTTGGCTTATTTTATTTTCAAGTTAAGTTTATTTTATTTCCTAAGTTAGTTTATTGTATTTCTAACTAGTTAAGACATTTTAGTCCGTTATTTTTCTTATTCCGCATTAGTATAGATAGTTTACTTTATTCCCTATCTTTATTGTATGTAAACTTTATAAATTATGGCTTTTGCCTCATTTATAAAATAGACTAGAATTAAGATTAATAAGTGTATGTATTACCTTGATAATCTGGCTTCTAGTCGATCAGTTAACAGTTATCCAAATCTCGGTCTATTTATTATTCGGAGAAGTTGAACTCAAAGAAATATCAAAACACCCCTCGTGTTTCACATCATCCCAGGCCAAAGTGTGGGCCTAGTCAAACATTGCTCCATGATCATCTCAACAACGGGTGAACAATTCGGGGTTGAACCCGAAAGTGAGGGACAATCCGTTGTACGATGTGGGTCCGGTTGACCACTCTTTGATCTTCTACTGATGTTCTTCTCTTCACTCTCGGAATTTTTGCACTTATTTTGTAAATCATTGAGCATAGACTTATAGGTATAAAGTGATTGATTGTCATAAGGTTGTCCGTTTTTGGGATTATGGTTGATTTGTTTAAGCATTTCCGTTTTTTAAGAAGCTTTTACAATATGCCAATATTTTGATAGAATCCAACAAATTTCATCGCATCGAGTCTTGTTGATTTATCGCAACCGATGTAAAAATGATAATTTTAATTTCTTCATTTGTTGGTGGTCTTGTTAATTTAATATTGTCTTTATTAGGGTTGTGCATACGGTCCAGACCGGAAATATCCGGTCCGGTCCGGACCGGTGGACTGTAAATTAAGAAAACCTTGGACCGTAGACCGGACCGGGATCGGGTTATGGTCCGGTCCGGACCGGTCCGGTTCCGGGTTGGACCGGTTTGTACATAAATTGTGCAATTTTGAATATTACGGACCGGACCGGATTGGACCGGTTTGTACCTTAATTGTGCAATTTTGGTGAGGTTTTCCGGTCCAAAACCGGACCGAAATGGACCGGATCGGACCGGACCGTAACCCGGATTTTCAAAAAAACCTGGACCGTAGACCGGACCAGAACCGGTCCGGTTTATGGACCGGACCGTAAATTCCGGTCCGGACCGGTCCGATTTTCCTGTCCGGTCCAATTTTGCACAACCCTAGTCTTTATCGCACATTTTTGCTTAATCAGGTGGAGTTTGTCTTCCAAAATGGATAAGTCTAATGGAGAACTAGAGAACTTTTCTTGAAAATCTAATTTTAATTTTTGAAAGAATATCACTTTCATTTCGAGATGATAATTCCTTTGCTTGTTGTTACTTCTTTTATATATTTTTTTATATCTATTTTGCCCGTGATAATACGGTGGTGAAAATGGTTTGAATTTGATTCTATATTTTTGAGGCCGTTATTCTTGGTTCTTTTTCTGTAATATCTTTGAGGGAACGAATTAAGGGGTCATTTAGTATCGATATCAGGTATCAAGTATGAGTATCGGATTCTTGTTTGGTATCAAGATATGAGTATCAAGAAGAGAAAGAAAGAGGGATTTTAAAATTCGATGGATGAACCAACAACGGTTCCGGCAACTACAACAGGTCGAAGGTTGCCGGAAGAGGGACGAACGGAGGCGGCTGAACATGGCATCAACAACACAATGAGTTGGTGGCCTCACTGTTCGCTCCAAACGGTGTGTGCAAGCTTTAAATTTATAACCCTAGATGTAAGCTTAAAACAAGGATGCGAACCCGCAGTGTACGGGTCAATCGTAGTAAAAGCAAGGAATTCCAGGGGTCGATCACAGGGACTTAGTGAAACAAAGTCGATAACGGTAAGCTTTAGCAATTACTAACCACAAAGCAATCAAAACAATCAAAGATGATAAAATTCAATAAAGGAAATATGCAATTCTAGGGATTAAAGCATCTAGTTGTGGTTCCAACTCAAGATCTAAAGATAAGCGGACAAAGGTGAGATTTTTGCATAGAGAAGGTGTTTCTAAAGTGGAATAGATTACCGGGTAAGTCTCACTACTCACTAATCCAAAACCGTAACTCCTATTACCGGGTAAGTCTCAAGGAATTAAGATAAAGAACTATAACCGCAAACTAACACACCATCTAAGGGATAGAATCAACCTTTACCGGGTAAGTCTCAGGCTAACTCACAAAGACGAAATGAAAGCACACTCAAACCCCAATAAAGGATAAACCTTTATTACCTACACTTATGATCTTTGGTAAACAAACAAAGAAATTACCGGGTAAGTCTCATCCTAGGCTTGCATTGAACCAGGAAAGGTGTAATAAGAATAGGATTTGGCAAACACTAACACTTAACTCTCAGTTTCGGATCAGATAAGTCACCTCGGTCAGCCAAATTCCACCCCGGCCGAGATGTTCATCGACTGAGCGAGATGCTTAGGGTTAAGGTAAAGACTCGAACTTTCAGGGTCCTACTGTGATTAAGATTATTCTATCATTGTTTTTCCCACAACCTTCAGCCAATCACCCTAGAATCACACAAAGAGATTAGCCACTCATCATCATGAAAGTATTAATCAAATATATGGGAAGAAAGAGAATAATTGAACAAGAAAACCTTAAGAGAAAGGCTTCAATAACTGAATCAATTATAAAACACAAGCGTTCCTTGGATAGAAATCCAACAAGACAACAAACAAGAAGGGAATCTAAGATGATCTTACAAAAACCCTTCAAAAGCTATAAAAGCTATAGACTTTCTTCCTTCAACCTTCAAAAATATTCTTCAAATCTCCCAACTGGAGTATGGCTGCAGCGGTGTATAAAACACAATCGGTGGTATAACATGAATCGGTGTAAGCGGATCTCGGATTTGTGGGAAATCCGACCCTTTTTATAGGAAAATTACTCTCCAAAGATAAGATATCTTAGAAAGATCTCTTCCCATAAAAATAGGTAAAATATATGATCTAGCATATCTTCTTCCTTCCAATTGCCAAGCCCAAAAATATAAGATCCTCTTTCCAAAGATAAAAGATCTCAACCAAGAATAAAATATTCTCGCCGCGTCCCAGTTGTTCGCCTCGGTCGAGTCGACTTCTCTGGATCACCTCGGTCGAGGTGACTCTGTAGTCAACCGAGGTGAGTCACAACTGAATGTGAAATCTCTCAAATCTGGTCCAAAGTGAATCTCTAATCCATGGTTATGCTTCCTGGATGTTTCCTTATGTTCCTGAATGTAGCTCCAATGA
Organism: Fagopyrum esculentum; assembly: GCA_033239045.1. Taxonomy (NCBI): domain Eukaryota; kingdom Viridiplantae; phylum Streptophyta; class Magnoliopsida; order Caryophyllales; family Polygonaceae; genus Fagopyrum; species Fagopyrum esculentum. Next base: position 46,535,817 of record BSUD01000001.1, on the reverse strand, counting down.
CTCCATAGCTTCTTTTGCTCCTTTTTGATGCAAAACGTGTCATTTTACCTACGATTACAACAAAACTAGGTGTAGACCTCGATTCCCGCAAAGGTAGATGAAACGACAATATAATCACATAATATACATACAAACATGCAGATTATTGAAGATAAAACGTCTAAACAAACCCCAAAATATAGACTATAATTCATGCTATCACTCACACAAAGGGGACAACAACGGTGGTGACTTCTTACTCTAGTCTCCTGTGTGAGGAAGAATGAAAAAAAATAAAGGAAGCTGGAAAATGTGGAGAAAGAAGATGAAGGAAGGTCTCTCCCGATACGTCCAAAAATATCGGTATATCAAATTGAAAAAATCCAATATCAATTTGATACAGATAGTCTAAAATTCTAAACATGGAATATGAGTGTAATACTCATACCGATACCTTTAATCACAATATCGATATCACACAATTCCTAAGTTTATTTTTGTTTGATGAAAATGTTCCTTTGGACGATGTTAATGTACTTCAATACATAATATAATATAATTTCGGGAATCATAAACGTAAGGCGATGATATTCACAAAGGCACGGAGGTTACGGAACTCGTAAACCATCATGGTTACGGGTTCCGAATCCTTGACAAATTTTTTACGGTTACGGGTTCCGTAACCGTGATGATTTTCTTTGTGAGTTCTAACCCAAATAAAAAATATAAAAGTGAAGAAAATCATCACGGTTATGGAACCCGTAACCGTCACGATTACGGGTTCCGGATCCGTGATAATTTTCTTTGTGAATTCTAACCCAAAAAAATCTGACGTTATCACGGTTACAAAAACCGTGACCGTGGCAGTCACGGATTCCGTAATCGTCGTGCGTTTACAAAATTCATCGCCGTGTCCGTAATACCCCTTTATAATTTACATCGAGTTAGAAGGAAGACGGACAACAAGTTGTGCCGCCAACTATTTCTAAATAGCGAATCCGATCCTCCTAAAAACAACGCTAGATGAACTTGGAGACGTAACGTTTCCATGCAAGATCGTTGCACCCTCTTGAGAATTTCAATAACATCGGGCACAAGAAAACCAAAGGTGTTGAAAGCGAACGGAAGAAACACATATTGGTTTTCGATACAAGCTCTCTCATGTTTGACCACTTTAGCAGAAACTGCACTAAGCGCCGCCTTACCCACCACAAAAGGCCCACTACCCAAACAAACAAGTGGGGAAACTCTAGTCAAATTGATGCAAGCATGTTTTCCATGTAACGCCACATTTTATTAGGCGCGTTTTCAATATTTATTTTTTCGTATATTTATTGCTATTTTAATTGCCTAAATATATTTTCCGAGTATTTTTACATCGTAATTTGAATTTTACGAGTCTTGATATATATATATATATATATATATATATATATATATATATATTGGGTGTGGTTCCCATGAGAACATTCGTACACCGTTAAATGGTGAGTATTAAGGGTTGAGATTTAGAGTAGATATCATAATTAATAATAACTACGAATAATAATGATTAGGAATCCAACAATAACTACGAATAATCCACTCAACCAACAAAAACTACGAATAATACATTAAACGATATGGCACCTTCCTAACAAAACTAATAATAATTACGAATCTGTTCTCATGTATACACGTTAGGGGTATTCTCATAGGATCTATACTCTCTCTCTCTCTCTCTCTCTCTCTCTCTCTCTATATATATATATATATATATATATATATATATATATATATATATATATTT
>BSUD01000001.1:46471662-46533728 GCA_033239045.1 Fagopyrum esculentum | reverse complement strand
TATATATATATATATATATATATATATATATATATATATATATATATTATCCGTATCTATATCATTGTATTATTACCAAAAATATTTTACGGAAGTAATGTATATATCGTAAAAACTATTTTTACGAGTATATATTTTTGTTTATATTTCAGCATATTATTTGCGGGAAAGTTCGGAAAAGTTTTCTATTTGAAAATCCCGTTCCATTTGTTTTGATGGGGTTTACTTAATTCCCGACTCCTACTTTCTTTCTTTTTCCTCTATGCCAAGGATGACGTGTTCCTGTCCTTGTTGTTGACTAGCCTCCTTGCGTGTACCCAGCCCCAACCCAACCTAGTTTGTGGCTACCCCTGCTCTCCTTTGGCAACAACAACAAGCAACCTTGTGAGATTTGAGGATTTATGATCGTTCTAAAGCTTAAGGTGTTGTTATCTTGTTAGGATTGTAGGGCGTTGAGTGTTTGGTTGATCTTGTGAGCATATGAGGCTTGAGATTATGGTTATATGATTGTTGAGATTGCGGAGTCTAGTACGAGAGTATCCTAGTATGTGTTCTGATGGTTATGACCTTGTGAGATCGTGAGGACTAGGAGTTTGTTATTCTAACATGGTTATGGTTTATGATCTTGCGAGATCATTGGGACTAGAAGTCTAAGGACTTCTAGAATGTGAGAGAGATGTTGATTGTGTGCCTTGTTTTGACTAGGCGTTGAGTGCCTTCCTAGGGGGAAGTTGAGAGCGGTGGTTAGCGGGATTATCTTTGGGACGAAGTAAGTCTCCGGACTTACTTAGCTCTTATTCCTTGTATTAACATTGATGTGTGTTTGGTGGCGTGTGTTTATTATTTATTGTTTATAAAAACTAAACCGGAAATAGGATTACCGACCTTTACATTATTTTGGCCCAAGTGTATGATAACGGGCGATGATGTAACCGGATTTTTTTGTTACGCTTGGATAGAGTTAGATGAGGGTAGAAGCCGGGCGCAAGGGCTCACGCCCTTGCGGCTTTGGCGACGCAGTCGAGTAAGCCGCAGGTGCGGCTAGGATTTCCGCTGGGGCGGTGACACGCGTGGGTGGGGTAGCAGCGTTTTGGGCAACCGTTCACATTCCGATCCTTTTTAACTCCCCTTTTAAATTCCATGAGGAGTTATGGGCTGGAGACCTTTGGTATCCTCCCTCTTTTATGCAGCCAACTCTTCTCCTCTCATTTTCTACTCACGTTACTTTCTTTCTCCTACCCACTTACTCCTCTTGCACTTCCTCTTACATCCTTCTCCTCCATTCTTCCCTTGGAGTGCTCTAGCTTGGATCCACCTTTCGTGAGGCCGGGACTGCAGTGACGGGATGTGGGTAAGGTTCCTTCTATTCTTCTTCTTTCTTTCTTCTCCTTCTTCCTTCTTCCTTTCCCTTCCATGGCTTGAATGGAAGACACTCTTGAATCCTTGCTCAACAATCTATCGTTGTTTTGTTGGTTCGATGACGAAGCTAGACCTTGGAGGGAGGCTAAGACCCAGTGAGAGAAGTAGAAGACGTTCATAGCACCAAAGGAGAACCGAAAGGACCGGCCGCACAATCGAAGAACTCAACCGACGGACTTTTTGCACAGACAGGCGCAGGGGCGGATTCACCAAGGTGTTAGCATGAAATATTGTGATATATTAGGCACGTTTTCTAAGTGTATTTCATCCATATTGGTATTCATTGATAAAGCATGGAAGCAATTGTGAGTTAGTTTATCTATTTTGTCGATATAGAGGTCTATATAAGCTTTGTGTTGATTGTAGGCAATTAAGAGCTAAAACCGGACGAATCAAGGGAGAATGGAGATAGATTGAGCATGTCCAAGGATTGAGGACATCACTAGGAGCTAAGGAAGATGCTAGGATGAAGAATGACACAAAAACAAAGGAAATTACGAGCTATGTACGTTCCACGCTCTAAAATACGACCGTATTAGAGTCCACGCTCTAATCCACGGCCGTGGAACTTTGGCAACACAAGCGTGGTGCATTCCAGCAACTTACACGGCCGTGGAGGATTTGAGGAACCGTGATCCAACTCCACGCTCTAAATAACGGGCGTGGAACCCTTCCATGACCGTGATCTTGACGATCTTTTACGCAATATTTTAAGCCACGATCTTCTACGCACATGGGCCGAAGACACATTTTATTTGGGCCTATATAAGGACGGAAGGAAGGAGATTCCGTCACCTCTGCTTACCCTAGTTTAGACCTTCGCTCAGACCTCCGTGGAGAGACTGCGCTTAACCCTATTGAGATTTCCGAATTGACGGAAAAGCTTACGGAAAGAGTGAAGATTTGGAAGATTGTTCGTAAGGAGATTTCATCTTTTGTCCTTAGGTTTGATTAGAAGACGGATTGACATCCCGTTCTTCGTTCTTATCTAGGATTGTGATTATTTATGTTATTCTGAATCTACTTACATTATTGTTCTTTGGTTGTGGATTTGAGATTGATTTGAGATTTATTCAAGGTTTTCGAAGGTTTTCATCTTTCATTCTTTTAAATCTTGAATTTGATATCAATATGACTGTTGTTGGCTAAAACCCTTTAGCAATTCTAAGGTGAAGGGTTGATAGTTGTGGATTAGATAATGATAGATCGATCGTAAACAGATTGGATCCTGAGAGTTAGAGAGAATCGCCGACAAACCTAATCCACGGTCTGTTCTTGAGCTTCCACGGCCGTGAAACTCAAGAACTACCTGTAATTTTGTATCAGTTACGAACCTTGCTTTTACTTTAATCCAAAGTTAAAGATTTGCTTTAACTTAGTCTTGGCTTGCCCTTTTCTAGGTGGTAGTGAAGCCTCAACAACCTCTACCTCGATTTCGAGTGTCACAACCTTAATCGGTTTAGTTAGTCTTGATCCTTGGATTATAAGTTTGGGTGTTTGACGTTAATATTTATCTTTAGAACCTTTCTATACTGAAGCCTCAACAACCTTTATAGAGAGTGTCTTTGGGTGATTATATAAGGTCTTGGAACTTCACCGTACATTGCCTTACATTCGTATACCTTTGCAAACTTCAACTCTGTCCTTATATCTTTAGTATATCTTGAATCGATTGCCACAGCTGGATTCCCGGATCTTTAGGATTGTTGTTTTCCCAATATTTACAAAACTCATATATTTACTTGCTTGACAATTCTATAATTGGATTTATCCCCCCAAATCCCTGTGTTCGATACTCTGGAATTCTTGCTTAACTATATCGATCCGTACACTGCGGGTTCGCTTGCTTGATTTCTAGTTTTATAAATTAAGACTTATTTGCACGCACGCTAAGTGGCGAACAAGTTTTTGGCGCCGTTGCCGGGGATTTGGTCTAGGCCGAATTCGGTTATCGGTTGTCAAGCTTGGGAGCTTTTCCCTTGTTATTTGATATCTCTTCGAGTGTATGCGCAGGTCTAGGAACAACGAAGACCTCTTACCTCTTGATCAAGAGCTTGAGAGGACTTTGAGGAGAAAGCTTAAGGAAAGAAAAATGGCTGAAGAAAGAGAACGTGATCTCCAATCAGAGTTAGCGGAAAAGGAAGCTCAACTCCAATGGAGTGAAAAGACTCGTAGGGAAGAAATGGATCGTCATCAAATGAAGGTTGATGATCTAACGGACATGATATTCCAAATGAGGCTGGAAATAAACAACCTCAAGGAGAAAAAGAAAAGGAGGAGACCGGGAAGATCGGTTAGAGCCAACTCATCCAATGAGGATAGCAACTCCTCCATGCCACCACTAGAGGAAATTGATCCAACGATCAATGTGAATCCATTCTTTCCACGGCCAGCTGCAAATTGCCGTTTTCCACCTAGAGGTGCGAGGGTCGAACGTGTGGATGAGGAGCCAAGAACTCTTGGCCAAAGGATGGATCCAACGCAGCAACCACGCCGTTTAGGTGTGAACTTTGATGCTGACGATGCACAAGGGTTTAGCTTCAACCCTCAAGTTATGACTATTGTCCGCCAAAACCAATTTGGTGGAACAAGTGCTGAATCTCCACACCAACATCTACAAACTTTTGAGATTATGATGGAGACAATGAAGCCGAAGAACGCAACTACCAACAGCTACAAACTCAAGCCTTTCTTCTTCTCCTTGAAGGGGAAAGCATTGTCTTGTTATCAAGCTCTTCCAAGTGGGAAGCTTGAAACATGGGAGGATCTTTCTTCGGAATTTCTCACTAAGTTCTTTCCGCCATCCAAAACGGCGGAGTTAAGAGGTAAGATTAATGCATTTTCTATGAGATCTAACGAAAGTTTGTTTCAATCTTGGGAAAGATTTCAGGATTTGCTATTGGATTGCCCTCATCATGGCATATCCAAGCTTGCACTATTGGAGATATACTATAAGGGGCTGGATGTGGAGACACAATTCAAGCTCCAATCCCTCTCATGTGGTACATTCATGGACATGAGGGAAGATGACGCTTGGGACTTCATTGAGAAGCAAGCGCGGGTTATTGAGAAGTATTCTCATCGGAAAGTGGAGGCGAATCATGTGGATCAAGGAGCAAAGCTATCACAAGCAGCTCAAACTCAAATCTTTTCTCTCAATACGGAGATTAAAGAGTTGAAGGAAGCCATCAAAACCAACTTTCCGAAGCACAAGGAACAAGATGTGGGTTATTTAGACAACAACAATAACCACAACGGTAATGAGAATACGAATCGCAACAACCGGAACAATTGGAACAACAACAACAACCGGAACAACAATTGGAACAACAATAGGGGTTCAAACAACAACAATTGGCGTTCTAATCAACAAAATTCCGGTAATTCTTATCCTTCCAATTCAGGAAATTTACTAACTCCACCTTCCTCTTCTTCCACTCCTTTGAAAAGCCAGGGGCAAACATCTAATGGTGGAAGTACTTCGGAGAAAGAGAAGCCCGATCCCATGTTGGAAACAATTTTGGGCAAGCTTCAAGGGTTGGAGACACGCATCATCAAGGTTGATGATCACATTACTAAGGTTGATAAAGCCCAAAAGGTTTTAGAAAACCAAATGTTCAGCCATGCGGAGGAAGTTCCTAGGAATCAAGGGAAACTTCCTGGAAAAACGGAGGACAACCCAAAAGGAAGGGTGATGGCAATCACAACTAGGAGCGGAGTAACAACTACCGACCCGCAGCCTAAGTTTGTAGAAGTCCCCGTTGAGAAAGAGAATGAAAAGGGGAAGGAGAAGGAAGATGTCTACGTTCCTCCTCCAGCTTACAAACCTCCCCTACCATTTCCTCAATCTAGAGCAAGAGCGCGTCTAGACAAGCAATTCGGTAAGTTTATAGAACTCATGATCAAATTGCATATTAATATACCTTTCATTGACGCTATTGTAGGTATGCCGGCTTATGGTAAGTTCCTAAAGGAGATCCTCTCTAACAAGAGAAAGCTAGAGGATTTTGGAGAGGTTCAGATGAGTTCGGATTCTTCGGTTCTCATCAAGACCATGAAAGAGAAGATGCCCCCAAAGCTAAAGGATCCGGGGTCATTTTGTATTCCCATAGGAGTGGGAGATGTCATATATGATGCATTATGTGATTTGGGAGCAATCCCACTTGCATTATGTAGGAAGATCGGTTTAGGCGACCCTAAACCGGTGAAGATGACGTTGTACATGGCGGATCGATCCATAACTCGTCCCGTCGGTATTGTTGAAGACGTCCCGGTCAAGCTAGGTAAATTCTATATTCCTATAGATTTTGTTGTGCTTGACATTCCTGCAGATAGTCCGGTCCCGATCATTCTCGGAAGACCGTTTCTTGCAACATCTGGTTGCATAGTCGATTGCAAGAATGCTAGACTCGCCTTTGACATAAGAGAAGAGAAGGTAGAGTTCGTCCTTTCCACTCTAGTGAAGGAACCAATCTTTGATGAGGATGAAGAAGGGCTATCTAGAGAAGAGGTAAGTGCTATTCTCTTCAAAGATCCTTTGCAAAAGGTTATTTCTATGAGCCTAATGGATATAGGGGAAGAAGAGGAGTGCAATGAGGCAATTGAAGCCTTAGAAGCACAAGAAGAAGTGTGTGAAGAAGAGTTTGAGAAACTCCACGACGAGGCAGAAAACGTACGGATCCACGGTCATACACTATATTCCACGGCCGTGGATTTCACCAACAAAAGCGTGGAGCACTCCAGAGGGTTACACGGCCGTGGAGAGAACAGAGCATCCGTAAATATTTTCCACGCCCAAAATCACAGCCGTGGAAGATGCAGAGAGGCCGTAATTTTGGGTGATTCCGAAGGCAATTGTGTCTCTTCCTCAACTTCTCTTGATTCTTCTCCAACACCTTCTACTTCCTTAGACACTTCTAAGGAAGCATCGGAAGCTCCTCAAGAGCCATTGGAAACTCCGATAGTGATGGAATTGAAACCACTTCCTACTCATCTAAGGTACGCATTTCTTGGACCTAATTCTACCTTTCCGGTAATTGTTAGTTCTGATTTAAGCATAGATGAACATAGTAACTTATGGTTGTCCTTAAGAAACACAGGAAAGCCTTAGGATATACTATAGAGGACTTAGTAGGAATCAAACCTTCCCTATGCATGCATAAGATCTTAATGGAAGAGGACTTTAGAACTTCGTGACAACCTCAAAGGCGGTTAAATCCGACCATGAAGGAGGTTGTCAAGAAGGAAATTCTTAAATTACTTGATGCAGGTATCATCTACCCTATCTCCGATAGCAAGTGGGTGAGTCCCGTACAAGTGGTTCCGAAGAAGGGAGGAATGACGGTCATCACCAACAAAAACAACGAACTCATTCCTACTCGAACCGTAACAGGATGGCGGATGTGTATAGACTACCGCAAGCTAAACAACGCGACGAGGAAGGATCACTTCCCACTACCCTTCATCGATCAAATGCTTGAAAGGTTAGCACAACATTTGCATTTTTGCTATCTTGACGGTTATAGTGGTTTCTTTCAGATTCCGATACACCCGGATGATCAAGAGAAGACCACATTCACGTGCCCGTGGGGTACGTTTGCCTATAGGAGGATGTCGTTCGGGCTTTGCAACACCCCAGTCACCTTTCAAAGGTGCATAATGGCCATCTTCTCGGAATATATAGAGGAAATCATGGAGGTTTTTATGGATGACTTCTCCGTTTATGGTTCCTCTTTTGACAATTGTCTTTTTAACCTTGCTCTTGTGTTACAAAGGTGTGAAGACACTAACCTAGTTCTTAATTGGGAGAAGTGTCAATTCATGGTGAAGGAAGGCATTGTATTAGGGCACTTAATCTCTAGTAGAGGGATTGAGGTGGATAAAGCTAAAATAGAGACAATAAAAGCTTCCTCCCCCAACTTTGGTGAAAGGGATAAGAAGTTTTCTAGGACATGTTGGATTCTATAGGCATTTCATAAAGGATTTCTCTAAAATATCAAAGCCGCTAACTAATCTATTGATGAAGGATGCAGTTTTTGATTTTTCGCAGGAATGCTTAGATGCGTTTAACATGATTCGGGAAGCTCTAATTTCAGCCCCTATTATCCAACCTCCGGATTGGAATCTTCCCTTTGAGGTTATATGCGATGCAAGTGACGTAGCTATAGGAGCTGTCCTTGGACAAAGAAAGGAAGGGTGAACCCATGCTATCTACTACGCTAGCAAAACGCTAGATGAAGCGCAGCTCAACTACGCCACTACGGAGAAAGAATTTCTAGCAATTGTATATGCAATTGACAAATTTCGCTCTTATCTTGTAGGTGCAAAGGTGATTATATACACGGATCATGCTGCGATCCGGTATCTCCTTGCAAAGAAGGATGCGAAGCCAAGGCTAATTAGATGGATTCTTCTCCTACAAGAATTCGATCTAGAGATCCGCGACAAGAAGGGTTCGGAAAATTCTGTTGCGGATCATTTGAGTCGTCTAACACATCTAGAGGACGACCATCTACCTATAGATGACTCCTTCCCGGACGAGCATTTACACATCATAGAGGAGTGCATCGATGTGATCTCCAAAGGTAACGAACCATGGTTTGCTGATTTTGGTAACTATTTGGTTTGTCAGGAATTACCGCCCGGATTATCCTACGCACAAAGAAAGAAGTTCTTTAAGGATGTTCGGGAATACTTTTGGAATGAACCTCTCCTCTTTAAGAGAGGTCTGGATGGCATTATTCGGCGATGTGTGCCGGAAGATGAGATGCAAAGTGTCATCCGCCATTGTCATTCACTACCTTGTGGAGGACATGTTAGTTCGAACAAAACTAGCGCTAAGGTCTTGCAATCTGGATTCTTTTGGCCTACTCTATTTAAAGATGTGCAAACCTTTGTTTCTTGTTGCGACGCTTGTCAAAGAACAAGAAATATCTCTAGGAGGAATGAGATGCCTCTCAACAACATCCAAGAGGTGGAGATCTTTGACGTTTGGGGAGTAGACTTCATGGGACCTTTCCCATCATCTTGTGGTAACTAATACATACTATTAGCGGTTGATTATGTTTCAAGATGAGTTGAAGCGATTGCCTCTCCCACCAATGATGCCATGGTAGTGGTTAAGTTCTTTAACAAGACCATTTTCCCACGATTTGGGACACCACGGACCATCATTAGTGATGGAGGCTCTCACTTCATTGCCCGGCGCTTTGAAGCTCTCTTAGCTAAGTATGGGGTGACTCACAAGATCGCCACCCCTTATCATCCACAAACTAGTGGACAAGTGGAGATCTCAAACCGGGAGATCAAAGGAATCCTAGAGAAGACGGTTTCAAGGACAAGGAAGGATTGGTCTTTTAAGCTAGATGACGCATTGTGGGCGTACCGGACTGCATATAAGACTCCCATCGGAACTACACCATACAACCATGTGTATGGGAAGTCTTGTCATTTACCGGTAGAGTTGGAGCACAAGGCGTTTTGGGCAATCAAGTGGTTGAATTTCAGCATGAAGGAAGCGGGAGAGAAGCGTCTCTTGGACCTAAATGAGCTTGAGGAACTTCGCTTGAACGCTTACGAAAACGCCAAGATCTACAAAGAAAGAGCAAAGCGTTGGCATGATAAGCATATCATCCCAAAGGACTTCAAAAAAGGAGATCAAGTTCTCCTCTTCAATTCAAGGCTTCGTCTCTTTCCAAGTAAGCTTAAATCTCGTTGGACCGGACCTTTTCTAATCAAACGTATTTTTCCCCATGGTGCAGTTGAAGTATGGGGTGAAACGGGCGGAAGCTTTAAGGTGAACGGTCAACGACTCAAGAAGTACACACCGGAACTCCAAGCTGAAGAGTTCGCGCCCACCGCACTCGTATAAGTGCGAATTTGGTCTAGCTACGGACCTTAAACAAAGCACTTCTTGGGAGGCAACCCAAGGTATTGCATTTACGTTTTTGCCTTTGATTCATAGATTAGTTTAGTTTAGACGTTTTTGCTTTGTTTTGCCTTCGATACCTTCCGGTATGTTCGTGTTTTTGGATGTAGGAACAGTGGAAAAGGAAAGGGGAAGAGAAAGTTTGAAGAAAAGTGACGAAACTTGGACTTTGGAGCATTACCGAGAGTTCCACGGCCTAAACCACGGCCGTGACAGCTACAGTGACCGTAATTTTCAAAATCTTGAGAAAAATCACCAAAACCACGGTTCCGTACATTTCCACGGCCGTGGAACCCCCCGATAGACCGTGATTTTCAAAAATTTTTACGGCCACTATATAAACCACGTTTCTTCACAAAACACAAACCAAAAACCCATTCCACGCCCAAAAACGCCGAATCCATGCCCCTTCTCTAAATTCCTCATTCGTTAATCGTTTTTGACGATTCTTTGGCCAAAACTGAAGCAAATCCAAAAACCTACAAGATCCAAGCAACAATTCGAGCGGCAAATCACCGGAGAAGCCACAATTCGGATTACAAAATCCGAAAACCTAGGTTTTTGGTTCTTTCTCTCTCTTTGTCGATTCGGCTTTGTTTTTGATAGAATTTGTAGGAGAACTGATTGGAATTGGAAGGAAATTAGTCTAGGGCTGCTTGTTGCTGAATTTGGTGAATTTCTGTTGAATTTTGAGAATTTTCGAGATAAACCCCGGTTCCTGGACGTTCCACGACCGTGGAATTTGAAGAACAAACCGTGGTTTTAAGCAGAATATGGATTTTGTGAGGAGAGTGTCCGGTAGGAACAAGAATAAGAACAAGAAGAGAAAGGGCAACGATGCTTCCTCTTCTAGAGCACCACCCACCGAGCCTCCATCACCTCCTTCATCACCATCACCCCCCCTAGGATCCCTACCATCCATGAGGATCATCTCGATGCTTTAGAGAGGATCCATAAGAGAGCGGTCATAGGACCTAGGTACCTATTGCTTGAGGAGTTAGAGTCTCTACATGTGATAGGAGACATTACTTGGCTCTTAGATAGAGCCGGTCTAGTCATCTTCTCCGTTATTCGGGAAGATGCTTATAAGGAGATCACGAGGGAGTTTGTGGTTTCCTTCCAGCACAGTCATGTAGATAGGACTGTTTCTTTCAAGCTGATGGAAAGAGATTATGAGTTCTCCATCAGGGAGTTTGGAGCCTTCTTTGGGTTCCACGAGACCTTCAATGGTCGTTTTCCCAATGGCGTGTACGCCAAGGATTTCTGGGAGGAGATCGCGATGATCTACGCCAGCGAGGACCACTGGCAGCCAGCTGATACCAAGGCTAGGTTGATGTATCACCTAGCCTTGAAGATTGCTCACAGGGTACTTTCTGAGTGTCTCTTCCCTAGGACGGAGACACCTCAGAAAATCAAGACAGATGAGTTTTTCCTTCTCTACTGTATGCTATACGGTAGACCTGCAGATTGTGCTACCCTCTTAGCTACTACTATGAGCAAGCTAAAGAATAAGAGGGTTGGTAACATTGGATACGGTGGGATGGTCACCCACCTTGCTCGACAGTTAGGGGTAGATTTCTCAGCTTGTACACGTATTGCTGCTACACCCCTAGGACTACATAGCCTCATGACTAGAGGCATCATCTTCCCCACCCATAGAGGTCCACCATATGCTGCTATGCCGTGGGAGAGTAGGACCGGGAGAGGGATTGAGTGGCTTCCCGAGTATTCCATTATGGCTGGACGTCATAACTGGAAGGCGACGTTCGCTGCCATGCATGCGAATAGATTAGTAGCCCCTCCTTATGTTCCACCACCACCAGTTGTAGAGGAGGAGGAGATGAGAGGAGGAGATGATTATGAGGGAGGAGGAGGAGCTGATCATGACTTTGGTACATTCCCGGATCAGCCGGATGCAATTCCCGACATGCCTAGACGTTCTCCCCGACCTGCTAGAGCATCTGGCTCTTCCTCTCGCCGTGCTAGTGTGAACGAGAGGCCGACTTGGATGGCAGATCCTCCTGCTTGGTATAGGACGCAGCCGGATTGGATGGGAGCTCCACCGCCTTGGCATTCACAGCCGCCACCAGCACCAACACCTTCAGATGCACCGGCATGGTACAGCCAGCCGCGTGGTTGGTACGAGCAGCTGCCGCAGTGGGCTACCGACCTTTCCGATAGGGTTGGAGCTTTGGAAATTCGTGCTGATGCTAGGGATGCACGAGCCGACGATCTTGACCATATGATGAGAGATGTTTACCGCCAGCAGTTCAGGCGGTACTATGATCCTAGCTTCTCCCCGTTTCCACCACCGCCTCCACCTCAGTGATGACGTTTGATGATCGACTGTTTTAGCCGCTCCACCACCATTTTGTGAGTTCTTTTTCTTTCTTTCTTTTCTTCTTTTTCTTTTTGAACATTAGGGACAATGTTTGTTCCAAGTATGGGGTGGGGTGTGACTAATAGTTGTAATAACTCTTACTCACTTTTGTATGCTTCTATCGAGACTACCTTGCATGTTTTATTCTATTGTTACACGTTTCAATATTGCATTGCATGAAAAAGATTTTGAAAAACCCATAAAAATTGAAAATTTTTGAAAATTTTTGAAAATTTTGTGCTTCTAAGGATAGAGATGATTTCTATGATAATCACCACTTGTGAATTGAGTTTTGATGACGATCGCATGCTTAAACAAATAGTGAATTGGAAAGAAATTGAATGAGTTGATTATCCCTCTTTTGCAAATTTCATAACGTGATGAATGTTACTTAAATCATGTTGAGAAATCAAGGTTGAAATCACATGATAAGTTCTTATGCTTCTTTTTGAGATGATTAAGGCAATTCGATTTTCTTTCTTCTTCCTTTGATCATTTAGCCCCTCATTGAAATAATGACCTCCTTTACCTATCCGGGAATTTGGAGGAGTTGATATTTGGCATATTTGATGTGGGAGGGCCATGAAAGCAATACTTTGCATTCAAAAGAATAGAAAGAAACTATAGGTTTGGGGAAGTCAATCATGATGATGAGTAACTCGGCACCATTCACATAGCCGGGTGTTTGTGTCTTGCCAAAGTCGGAATGAGCGATATTCCTAGCGGATTATGGTACGTGCATCAAGGGTTTGAGGCATCTCGTAAAAATGAGAAACGCCAATCTCCTAGGCTTCGGTTTTTGTGCACCTCTATCCATAACTCCAAAAGTAAAGTCGAAAAATGAATTGAAAAGAAGAGAGTGAAGCTCTAAGTTGAAAGTGCTGGGGAAACCGCAAGAGAAAAAGAAAAGAGTAGTTATCCACTTTCCCGGATTCATGCAACACATTCCTTAATATTTTCCCTCCCTTTCCGCATTTTGGACCTTGTTTGAAAGTCCTTAAGATCAAGAGAATGATATATGACTTGGTGATCTAAATTGAAGTTTCTTATGATTGATTTTGATAATGTTTGAAGGTTATGATGTTTACATTGAAGTTTGATTAATTCATGAGTTTTCTTTACTCTTTACTCTTTGATTATGTATATGAAAGTCTTATAAACGAATGAAGCAAGATTTGAGAATGATCTATTGATTAGAAAGCACATTCATTGATAACACGATTTATGACTTAGATTCAGACACTCATTTAGATAGATTTTCCGCTCATTCATGCATGGTTTAGCATTAGTTCACGGCGTTTGCACTCAAATCACGTATTTTGTCGAGATAGACGTCTACTCGGACTTTTGCTTGCTTTGTAGGTATTTTGGGAGATTTAAGAGCCTAATCGATACATCCGAGGATCATTCCTCGAGATGACACACTTCCGGACTCATTGGAATGCAAGCTAAGGGCTAAGGAGGACTCATGGAACCTTGCCAACACAAGCCATGCACCAAATCATGGCTTAACGAGCCTAGGAGAAGCTTCTGGAGCAAACCACGGTTAGAGGCCATTCCACGGCCGTGGACTATGCCCGTGGTTCTTGCCAGGACCACATTGACAGCTGGCCACGATCTCTTCCATTGCTCTTGCATCTTAGTGGGTATTTAAAGGATTTTGCAGGCTGTAATTGGGGATCCTTCTCCTCTCTTTTGACCTATCCTCTTCCCCAAAACACTTCTCCATTGTTGCCTCTCTTCCAAGCACCCATTGTGGGTGTTCTTGGAAGAGATTAGTGTAGATTTTCGTTTTAGAGTGAGATTAGAGTGGATTTGAG
Source organism: Fagopyrum esculentum (assembly GCA_033239045.1). Taxonomy (NCBI): domain Eukaryota; kingdom Viridiplantae; phylum Streptophyta; class Magnoliopsida; order Caryophyllales; family Polygonaceae; genus Fagopyrum; species Fagopyrum esculentum. The sequence goes on along the minus strand of BSUD01000001.1, from coordinate 46,520,182 downwards.
TGAAGCTTCCATTGTTGTCAAGTTGGATTAGCTCTTGGAGCCTTGTAAGAATTTGGTAATTTCTATTCTATGCTTTTAATGTCTTTTCTTTGGATTGTTCTTCATCATTTGACCATGACTTGCAAGCATGCCTTATTTGTGAAGTTTGATCTTGAAATGTATGTTGTTGGCTAGATAGATGCGATTCTAGGGTAAGGGAAGAAGGGTTATGGCTAAGACTATGATAGGATGGACTTAGATCAACCCTTGGATGACTTGTGTGCTTGAACGTAGCCTCTGTTAGGATCCACGGTTTGTTCTAGCCAAACCACGGCCGTGGACTTGGTAGAACACCCCGTGATTTTCCCTGGTTCGATGGATCTAGTTTTAGATTGCTAGAATGTTGAAATCCTAGTGTTTGTTGAGTTAATTCTATCCTAGGGTGACCTAGTGTTAGCAACTAAGTGTTTAGAAGAGACTTACCCGGTGATTCTTACTCTTAGATTCAAAAGATGACAAACCCTAGGTAGTGGTGAGCCTCGCAAGCCGCCATTGGACTAAGTGTGTTAGGATAGTTGTTTAGGACTTCCCTTTCCGAGACTTACCCGGTAAGGATAGGTTAGACCCCTAGGTAACAATCCGGTTTGTGTAGAATTCCTATCCTTAGGTTCTTAGAAACTTACCCGGTGATGAAACCTAGGGATGGACTAGTGGACCATGAGACCTACCCGGTAATTGATCCCAATCTAGAAACGCTTAATCCCAACATATCATAGGTAACCCGAGGAATGAATAGATAGCTTGAGTCTATGCCATAACCGGGACTTCCAAACTCTAGAATCCACTTTGTTACTTCCATTCTCCTATCTTTTGTGTTAGTGTGTGTTTGTGTTGCTTGATTGTGTTCATTTTGCATGATTTGTGATCTTTGTTTGATCACCCAAAACCCTCCAAAAACATTGTGTTTTCCATTTTCTTTGATCCTCACCTCATCTTAGCTTAGATTCACACTATCTTCGATCATTGAATGACTTAGTTTCACCTCAGTCCTTGTGTTCGACCTCGGAATACTTTCCTTTCTACAAAACGACCCGTACACTGCGGGTTTCGCTAGGTAGTTTAGGATTTTAGTTCGAGTTTATAAATGTAAAGCTTTTTGTGCTATTTTCTAGCGTAACATTCATCTAAAAGAAGTTTTGGTTTTGAGAGTATATCCATATTTCATCCTAACTTGAGTTTTAAAGTTTTTGAAAGACCTTGCTTAGGGACAAACAAGTGGCAAGTATGTGGTTATTTGTTAGCATGAAATATTGTGATATTTTAGGTACGTTTTCTAAGTGTATTTCATCCATATTGGTATTCATTGATAAAGCATGGAAGCAATTGTGAGTTAGTTTATCTATTTTGTCGATATAGAGGTCTACATAAGCTTTGTGTTGATTGTAGGCAATTAAGAGCTAAAACCGGACGAATCAAGGGAGAATGGAGATAGATTGAGGATGTCCAAGGATTGAGGGCATCACTAGGAGCTAAGGAAGATGCTAGGATGAAGAATGACACAAAAACAAAGGAAATTACGAGCTATGTACGTTCCACGCTCTAAAATACGACCGTATTAGAGTCCACGCTCTAATCCACGGCCGTGGAACTTTGGCAACACAAGCGTGGTGCATTCCAGCAACTTACACGGCCGTGGAGGATTTGAGGAACCGTGATCCAACTCCACGCTCTAAATTACGGGCGTGGAACCCTTCCACGACCGTGATCTTGACGATCTTTTACGCAATATTTTAAGCCACGATCTTCTACGCACATGGGCCGAAGACACATTTTATTTGGGCCTATATAAGGACGGACGGAAGGAGATTCCGTCACCTCTTCTTACCCTAGTTTAGACCTTCTCTTAGACCTCCGTGGAGAGACTGCGCTTAACCCTATTGAGATTTCCGAATTGACGGAAAAGCTTACGGAAAGAGTGAAGATTTGGAAGATTGTTCGTAAGGAGATTTCATCTTTTGTCCTTAGGTTTGATTAGAAGACGGATTGACATCCCGTTCTTCGTTCTTATCTAGGATTGTGATTATTTGTGTTATTCTGAATCTACTTACATCATTGTTCTTTGGTTGTGGATTTGAGATTGATTTAAGATTTATTCAAGGTTTTTGAAGGTTTTCATCTTTCATTCTTTTAAATCTTGAATTTGATATCAATATGATTGTTGTTGGCTAAAACCCTTTAGCATTTCTAAGGTGAAGGGTTGATAGTTGTGGCTTAGATAATGATAGATCGATCGTAAACGGATTGGCTCCTGAGAGTTAGAGAGAATCGCCGACAAACCTAATCCACGGTCTGTTCTTGAGCTTCCACAGCCGTGGAACTCAAGAACTACCCGTAATTTTGTATCAGTTACGAACCTTGCTTTTACTTTAATCCAAAGTTAAAGATTTGCTTTAACTTAGTCTTGACTTGCCCTTTTCTAGGTGGTAGTGAAGCCTCAACAACCTCTACCTCGATTTCGAGTGTCACAACCTTAATCGGTTTAGTTAGTCTTGATCCTTGGATTATAAGTTTGGGTGTTTGACGTTAATATTTATCTTTAGAACCTTTCTATACTGAAGCCTCAACAACCTTTATAGAGAGTGTCTTTGGGTGAATTATATAAGGTCTTGGAACTTCACCGTACATTGCCTTACATTCGTATACCTTTGCAAACCTCAACTCTGTCCTTATATCTTTAGTATATCTTGAATCGATTGCCACAACTGGATTCCCGGATCTTTAGGATTGTTGTTTTCCCAATATTTACAAAGCTCATATATTTACTTGCTTGACAATTCTATAATTGGATTTAACCCCCCAAATCCCTGTGTTCGATACTCTGGAATTCTTGCTTAACTATATCGATCCGTACACTGCGGGTTCGCTTGCTTGATTTCTAGTTTTATAAATTAAGACTTATTTGCACGCATGCTAAGTGGCGAACACAAGGCGCAGGGGCGGCTTCTGTCAGGCGCAGGGCGGACCCAGATCGACGCAGGGGCGGACCCACATAGGCGCAGGGGCGGCTCAGGCAAGCGTAGGGGCGGTTTTGCTCTAGTGAGTCCCAAATCTCGTTCTTGCTTTTCCTTCTTTCTTTCCTTAGACTCGTTATACCCTAAGAGCACGTTAGGCTGGCCTAGGGTAGTTGAACTAGAATGCTTTAGAGTGGTGGGACCTTAGAAGTCTAGTGTGCGTTACTTGAGGCTTGTGGTGGTATGTTGTCGAGGGTTAGTTTCGAGCTTTGTGGAAGTAACCTTTGTGTATATCGTTATGAGGAGAGTTGGATAGGTCATGGACTGAGAGTGTAGTCTTCTTTAACTAGGTGGTTGAGGAGTTGAGCCTAGAAGTCTAAATACTTCTAGTGGACTAGAGTGTGGTTTGATTGTGTGTCTTGTCTTGAACAGGCGTTGTACGTTTTCCCGAGGGAACTTTCGAGTGAGGTGATCTTATGCGCTTCGGAGACTGGTAAGTCTACGGACTTACTTAGTTGGCTTCTTGTATGAGTGTATTGTGTATGAGTGGTGTTTGCTAGCTAGGGTAATAACGAAACCGGATTAGGCCGACTTTATTATATTACGTAATGGACCCAAGTGTATGATAACGGGTCGTGACAACATCTGCCTAGCTCTTGCGAGAGCCTAGGAGGTTCCCTGTACCAGCCCAAACAGGTAGACGGTCAGATGCATTAGCACCATTCCTTGTTGGTAAACGGGATCAGGGGCGAGGTTTGGGAATCCCTCGTGTCACAAGATAAGTATCATTAGTAATGACATATCACCTAATTAAAGATAACAAAAAGGATTGAGTGTTGCATGCTGATTGTGTATGTTGTGTGTTTGTGCTTTTACCTTTATACTTATGCATAGATTGTCAGCTAACGGTATTATACCGCTTGTAGATGCCTTGCAGGTTAGAGAGGCGATCGAGTGATCCGGCGGTAGTGGGCAGCTGAGGTTCCGTGCATTATAGGGCGGTAGTGGAGCACCACCTCCAGCACCACCGGTGCCAACTAGGTCGGCTGAGGTCTCTCAGAGGGTGACTCAGGTGGTAGTTTCACTGGTGGTAGCTGCACCAGTAAGGGTTGTTGAGGATGACCGGGTGAGAGAGGAGTTGAGGGTACCGAGGCCAGACGAATGGTTGAAGACTTTCAACCATCAGAGAGTTCCCACATTCGACGGGAATGTTGGACTTGAGGTAGAGCATTGGATTAGCCATGTGGAGTCCGCACTGGAGGCTATCCGCTGTCCTGAGAGTCGTAAAGTGGAGCTGGTTCATACCTTGTTTAGAGACCAGACACAGTTTTGGTGGAGGACCGTGCGGGGCGGAGTGTCCCGATTTGAGCAGTTGTTGAGCCTTGTGCGGGAGACTTTTTGTCCTACCTCGCTGAGGAGAGACCGAGTGCAGGACTTCTTGGAGGCAAGATTCGAGGATGTTCCGATAGCTGAGACGATCAGGAGGTTCCGGGAGGAGCTGTCACTGCTGGGTTCTGCTGCACCCCCTGTGGACCAGCACGTGTACTTGTTCTCTCGGAGACTGAGGGAGACTACACGCTCCTATCTGGCAGGGTTTCGTTGTGACTCCTTAGCCGATTACTAGGATGAGGCTTCAGCGTTTGAGAGGGACCGACTGGGTCCTAAGAGAGCTATGCAGTCTGGAGGGTCATACAAGAGACAGAGGACCGGACCGGCCAACACAAGAGCTGGAGGTTCAGCTCATGGGCGTGGTCAGCCTCAAGGCCGCTCTAGCTACCAGGTTGTATCACCGACGGTTTCTAGGGGACGTTAGTGCTAAAACTGCGGAGAGTATGGACACATTAAGCCGGAGTGTAGGAGACCATCAGTTACATGTTTCACTTGTGGCCAGCTGGGCCACAGAGCTACCTTCTGCCGACAGGGCAAGGTGACATCACAACAGGGGTCCTCGCTTGCTGGTACCTCAGGAGGAGGACAGAGGCAACATCAGCGAGCTCCTGGTCAGGCATATTCACAGGGTTCGGCTCAGATTCCCGGCAAAGGTAGAGGGCGTGGTGGAGGCACTTCAGAGACTAGAGGTACTTAGGCTCGAGTCTTTGAGTTGAGGAGCGTCGTAGAGCCAGCAGCGCCCGCTGCCACAGGTACTATTACGATTCATGGCTTTCCAGTCCGAGTACTTTTTGATACGGGTGCGATGCACTCTTTCATATCTGATGATTGCATTGATAGGTTGACCTTAGATACACTAGAGGGGGAACCTTTCCTTATAAGGTTACCCGATGGGAGTAAGGTTCGCGGTACTCGAGAGATTCACGGTTGTCCCATCCGCTTGGGAGATCGTGACTGGTTAGCCGACTTCCATGTCATGCGCTTAGTGCATGAAGAAGTCATACTTGGGATGGACTGGATGGACCGCCATAGAGCTATTCTGGACGTCAGTAAGAGGACAGTGACGGTCACCACAGAGTCTGGGCAGGAGGAGGTCTTTCGAGGGTGGGACCTCGGAAAGATCGGGACAATCATTAGTGCAGTCCGAGCCACAAAGCTCATAGGTCAGGGGTGCGAGGCCTTCTGGTGTTACGCCATGAAGGAGGAGACGAGATCATCTTTAGCAGAGACCCCGGTAGCTTGTGAGTTTGAGGATGTCTTTGGCGAGCCGCCTGGCTTACCACCGTAGAGGAGCGTAGATTTTTGGATTAAGTTGGAGCTCGACACCAGGCCGATCTCCAAGGCTCCATACCGCATGGCACCAGTCGAGATGCTTGAGCTCAAGAAGCAACTCGAGGATTTGGCAGTGAGAGGATTCATCCGACCCAATGTATCTCCCTGGGGGCACCTGTCCTCTTTGTCAGGAAGAAGGACGGATCTATGAGGCTTTGTATCGACTATCGAGAGTTGAACAAAGTCACCGTCAAGAACAAGTACCCGTTTACTGCATATTGATGATTTGTTGGATCAGTTACAGGGAGCTACGGTGTTTTCCCGCATTGACTTGAGGTCAGGATACCATCAGCTGAGAGTACGGGAGGAGGATGTACCGAAGACGGAGTTTCGGACCAGATACGGTCATTATGAGTTCGTGGTGATGCCTTTCGGGCTCACCAATGCTCCTGTTGTCTTCATGGAGTTGATGAATGGCATCTTCATCGACTTCTTAGACCAATTTGTGGTAGTTTTCATCGACGACATCTTAGTATACTCCCGGAGTAGGGAGGAGCACGCCGGACACCTGAGGACGGTGTTGCGGGTTTTACAGGATAGGGAGCTTTATGCTAAGATCTCTAGGTGTGAGTTTTGGATGCCAGAGGTTGCCTTCCTTGGCCACATTCTCTCCGCCGAGGGTGTCAAGGTAGACCCGGCGAAGATAGAGTCAGTTGCATCATGGCCGCTTCCTAAGACGGTCAAGGAGGTACGCAGTTTTCTAGGTCTGGCCGGATACTACCGCAAGTTCGTGAAGGGTTTTTCTGTGATTGCTAGGCCACTCACTTCCTTGTTAAGGAAGTCCATCAGATTTACGTGGTCCGAGCCCTGTCAGCGGAGTTTTGAAGAGCTTAAGGGGAGATTGACTTCCGCTCCCGTGTTAGCACAACGTGAGGGCATTGAGGACTTCGTCGTTTACAGTGATGCATCCAAGCTAGGTTTGGGATGTGTCCTGATGCAGAGGGGTAGGGTCATTTCTTACGCGTCTCGACAACTGAAGACGTATGAGGAGAATTACCCTACTCACGACCTTGAGCTAGCTGCAGTCATTCATGCATTGAAGATCTGGCGTCATTACCTCTACGGGGCCACCTGTCAGATCTTCACAGACCACAAGAGTCTGAAGTAAATACTCACTTAGCGGGAGTTGAATAACCGCCAGAGGAGATGGTTAAAGCTGATTAAGGATTTTGACTTAGAGATCCTTTATCATATGGGGAAGGCGAATATGGTCGCCGATGCCCTGAGTAAGAGGACACCCCGCGAGGCTGCAATAGCTAGATTGACCATTCAGACCCAGTTGCAAAGAGATTTGATTTGGTTGGAGGTAGACATCCGGTTTCCGGATACTGACGGTCATTTGTCAGCATTAGAGGTTTCACCGGATATGACGGAAGAGATCCGGCAGAAACAAGAGGGTTGTCCCGCACTGGCGAGGATCAGGGATAGAATGTCCAGAGGGGAGGCACCATAGTTTATGGTGGGTGCATACGGGATTTTGAGGCGCCAAGAGCGCATATGTGTATCCTTCGACAAAGAGTTGAGGGAACGTATACTGCAGGAGGCCCATTCTACACCTTATTCCGTCCACCCGGGCGCGAGTAAGATGTATCAGGATATACGACGATCTTATTGGTGGGGCGGGCTCAAGCCCGACGTGGCTAGATATGTAGCCCAATGTGCGACCTGTCAGCAGGTGAAGATCGAGCACTACAGGCCCGGAGGAGAGCTCCAACCACTTCCGATTCCACAGTGGAAGTGGGAGGACATTTCTATGGACTTCGTTACCGGCTTGAGGTTGAGTAGAGGCTTTGATGCGATATGGGTTGTGGTGGATCGGTTGAAGAAGACGGCACGATTTATTCCTATTAAGGAAACGTGGCCGGTGTCTCGTTTAGCCGAGGATTTTACCCGACAGATTGCGAGGTTCCATGGGGTGCCGAGGACGATCATCTCGGATAGAGATGGGCGTTTTACCTCGAGATTTTGGCAGCAGGTACACGCCGCCTTAGGTACGATCTTACAATTCACCACGACATACCATCCTCAGACGGATAGACAGTCTGAGAGGACTATTCAGACTCTCGAGGACATGTTGAGGGCATGTGTGCTCGATTGGGGCCAGGTATGACCCGACCACCTCCCTTTGGTGGAGTTTTCTTATAACAATAGTTGACATGCGACTATTGGGATGGCTCCTTACGAGGCACTATATGGACGGAAGTGCCGTACACCTTTGTGTTGGGATGAGCCAGGGAGGATGAGTGGTGTGGCACCCGAATAGGTGCAGGATGATATGGCTCGGGTAGCATTGAACCAAGAGCGGATGTTGGCCGCACAGAGCCGTCAGAGATCTTATGTTGATAAGAGACGCATGCATCTGGAGTTTAGGGTTGGAGCCCAGGTATGGTTGAGAGTGTCGCCGACGAGAGGTGTTAGACATTTCGACATTAAGGGAAAGTTAAGTCCCCGATATGTCGGGCACTTTGAGATCCTTGAGCGGATAGGAGAGGTTGCGTACAGATTGACATTGCCACCCCGATTGGAGGGAGTTCATCCAGTATTTCACGTGTCGCAGCTGCGAGAGTATGTGCATGACCCGAGACACATAGTAAGTCATGACGGCCTGGTGGTCGAGCCGGATCATACATTTCCAGAGCACCCGATAGCAGTTTTGGAGAGAGGTGCGAGACGCCTTCGATCGAAGGTAGTACCCATGATGAGAGTGCAGTGGTCGAGACGGGGGATTGACGAGGCTACTTGGGAGACGGAGGATAGTATCCGCGGAACTACCCGGAGTTTTATGCGGGTCTAGAGACGTCTATAGGACTGTCAAGTAGTCTACCCTCTTGTTTTGGTTGCTTGCAGTGTTGTATGTGTGATATATCTAGTGTGCTTGTGTGTGACCCATAGGTGGTCTTGATGTGGTAGTTTGTTAGTCATAGGGCTTGCTTATATCTTATGACCGCGGTTAGTATCCCTAAGTTTCGGGACGAAACTTATTTTTGAGGGGGATCTGATGTAACAACCGGATGTTTTTGTTACGCTTGGATAGAGTTAGATGAGGGTAGAAGACGGGCGCAAGGGCTCACGCCCTTGCGGCTTTGGCGATGCAGTCGAGTAAGCCGCAAGTGCGGCTAGGATTTCCGCTGGGGCGGTGACACGCGTGGGCGGGGTAGCAGCGTTTTGGGCAACCGTTCACATTCCGATCCTTTTTAACTCCCCTCTTAAATTCCATGAGGAGTTATGGGCTGGAGACCTTTGGTATCCTCCCTCTTTTATGCAGCCAACTCTTCTCCTCCTCTCATTTTCTACTCACGTTACTTTCTTTCTCCTACCCACTTACTCCTCTTGCACTTCCTCTTACATCCTTCTCCTCCATTCTTCCCTTGGAGTGCTCTAGCTTGGATCCACCTTTTGTGAGGCCGGGACTGCAGTGACGAGACGTGGGTAAGGTTCCTTCTATTCTTCTTCTTTCTTTCTTCTCCTTCTTTCTTCTTCCTTTCCCTTCCATGGCTTGAATGGAAGACACTCTTGAATCCTTGCTCAATGATCTATCGTTGTTTTGTTGGTTCGATGACGAAGCTAGACCTTGGAGGGAGGCTAAGACCCAGTGAGAGAAGTAGAAGACGTTCATAGCACCAAAGGAGACCCGAAAGGATCGGCCGCACAATCGAAGAACTCAGCCGACGGACTTTCTGCACAGACAGGCGCAGGGGCGGATTCACCAAGGCGCAGGGGCGGACCCAGATTGACGCAGGGGCGGACCCAAATAGGCGCAGGGGCGGCTCAGGCAGGCGCAGGGGCGGTTTTGCTCCAGTGAGTCCCAAATCTCGTTCTTGCTTTTCCTTCTTTCTTTCCTTAGACTCGTTATACCCTAGAAGCATGTTAGGTTGGCCTAGGGTAGTTGAACTGGAATGCTTTAGAGTGGTGGGACCTTAGAAGTCTAGTGTGCGTTACATGAGGCTTGTGGTGGTATGTTGTCGAGGGTTAGTTTCGAGCTTTGTGGAAGTAACCTTTGTGTATATCGTTATGAGGAGAGTTGGATAGGTCATGGACTGAGAGTGTAGTCTTCTTGGACTAGGTGGTTGAGGAGTTAAGCCTAGAAGTCTTAAGACTTCTAGTGGACTAGAGTGTGGTTTGATTGTGTGCCTTGTCTTGAATAGGCGTTGTACGTTTTTCCGAGGGAACTTTCGAGTGAGGTGATCTTGTGCGCTTCGGAAACTGGTAAGTCTACGGACTTACTTAGCTGGCTTCTTGTATGAGTGTATTGTGTATGAGTGGTGTTTGCTAGCTAGGGTAATAACGAAACCGGATTAGGCCGACTTTATTATATTACGTAATGGACCCAAGTGTATGATAACGGGTCGTGACAATATCTGCCTAGCTCTTGCGAGAGTCTAGGAGGTTCCCTGTACCAGCCCAGACAAGTAGACGGTCAGATGCATTAGCACCATTCCTTGTTGGTAAACGGGATCAGGGGCGAGGTTTGGGAATCCCTCGTGTCACAAGATAAGTATCATTAGTAATGACATATCACCTAATTAAAGATAACAAAAAGGATTGAGTGTTGCATGCTGATTGTGTATGTTGTGTGTTTGTGCTTTTACCTTTATACTTATGCATAGATTATCAGCTAACGGTATTATACCACTTGTAGATGCCTTGCAGGTTATAGAGGCAATCGAGTGATCCGGCGGTAGTGGGCAGCCGGGGTTCCGTGCATTATAGGACGGGGCTATTATCTTTATATTTCATGAATGTTGAGACTTATGTTGTTCTTTGGTTTTGAGACTCGGTTGGATTGTTTTTTTTTCTTCAGATTTGTACTTTTCACTTCCGCTCATCTTATAAAACTATATGTTTTGCCTTCTTATTTGTGTCGTGTTGTAAGTTCCGATGAAGTTGTTGTCAGTGAAGGGCCGGGACCCATTGTGAGGTCCCAGCTCGTAGCATTCCGAGTCCTCTAGGAATTGGGGTGTTATAGATGACAACTTGCCTAGCTCCCGCGAGAGCTAAGAGGTTCTTGGCGACTATCCCATGCTGGTAGACGGTCGGATGCATCAGTACCATTCCATGCCGGTAAGCAGGGACCGAGGCGAGTTTCGGTGACTCTCGTGTCATAACCTAAGTTGAATTAGAACGGGATATGACTTAATAATAATAAGATAATAAACCGGACTTGTGTGCTTTGGAGTGTATTGGGTGTTTATGATAATTGACATGTGTTTGTGCCTTTCACCTTGATTCTAATGCCTCGAATATTAGCTAACGGTTTTATACCGATTGTTGTAGATTGCCTTGCAGGTTAGGAATGCGGCCGAGAGATCCGGAAGAGTGAGCATCCGGGGTTCCGTACATTTTAGGAGTGGGTATTGGTTGGAGTCGGGTTGTGTTTTGTTCTTGTATATTGTATAGTGTATGCCGCGTGTATGGCGTTTGGTCTTTGGAGTTGTATCTCAACTGAAGTCTTTTGTTTGTATGGTTTCGGGTTTCATTGCATTGCATAAAAATGTATTTCCTTTTGGCCTTTATTTGTGCCTTGTGGCAAGATCCAGTGAAATTATTGTCAGGCTAAGGGTCGGGGCCCATTGTTAGGCCCCAACCCGTAGCGCCCCGAGTCCCGCGGATTCGGAGTGTTAAATTCCACCCGCCCATCCAAACACCTAGACATCCGCCGGCCTCAACGTGGACCTCTCCTCACGTAGGTCAGTCAAAAAGGCTACATGCGTCTCCTTCTTAACCGATACCCCCGCTGCCGAATCATGCCTATATATGAAACCAGGATGTTCTTTACAATCTCCAAAAGTATCAAGAATTCTCCGACAATTGAACATAGGAAAAATCTGATCGAATATAGAGGAATCATAACATAATACGATACTTATATATCGAGCTATACTCAACCGGATATATATTTTTTCAAGTCCATCAATGAGTACAATTAAATTTTGGATGATTGGAGGAGAATTCAGCTGCACCCGGTAGAGTGAGCGAGGAAGAGCGGAGGATAAGAAAGAGATTAAAACAAACAAAAAAAAGAAAAAGGAAGGAAGAGTGGGAGAACTGAAAATGGCAATAAATTGGGTACGAGCGACAACAAAACCTCTTAGTCTGCCCCTTCCGCTCCAACCCCGTCTCTCGCACCGCCAATTCGTCTTCAAACCTTCTTCTACCTCAATGTCTTACCACAACGAGCTCGCCGCCGCCAAGAAGGCCGCTTCTCTCGCCGCTCGTCTCTGCCAGGCACTCTCTCCTTTCCTTGTTTTTCTCAATCTTCCATTTTGCTGCTCTTTCTTCTTGATTTGTTTCTTTTATTGCCATTCGAGTCTCGTTCTTGGTCTAGTGGCTAATCCGATTATCAATTGGTTGATCCAGTTCGTGTCGTGTCCATTTAAGGTCCCACATTGGTTCAACTTTTGTTTGTTTACTTCGATGATCATTTCGACTTGTTGAAACGAGCTGCTCCTCGTCTCTGTCAAATGGATTCGAATTGAATTAGTGGTCTCATTGTAGCCTATAATTTTTTTCTAGACTCTGGAAGAGTTTGTTGCCCAGCATCAGAAACCTCACATTAGTTTATGATGATAAACAATAAGTTATGTTTGTACCGTGTGGAGGGTATTAGTGAAGATGTATGTCGCTTCTTCACAGTTTTGCTGAAGATAACCACAATTTTCATTGATGAATTTATTGATGGTGGGAAGTTGGTTGGACTTGTCTGATCACATTGAGGAATGGGGTTAATTGAAATACGAGTTCTGTTAGTCTTCACCGTGGGCTAATGCAATATTGATCCCCACTTTCATCTTTTCTGTGCAAAATACGCTTCTAAAGTCGTTATTATTATAGCTTCCCTAAATTTTAGTTTAAAACTCACCTGCCTGTATGTAGTGCTTGGAATGGACAAGGAAAATTGGAACACTAAGCACACTGTTCTAGCTCCTGACTGTTCGATTTATCTACAGAAAGTGCAAAAATCGTTGCTGCAATCTGATGTCCAATCAAAGTTGGATAAGAGTCCTGTTACCGTAGCTGATTATGGTAGGCAGCTCTTTCTTTAAATTGTTTTAAAGCTTGACTTCAGTTAGTCTTTCTCTACAAAAATATAATTTTTTTTGGCATTGTACAACTTCGATGATTATGCCTTTGTTTTGATGGCCGCAATAGATTTTCACTAGAAATTTAATGCAGTGAAGTTCTGTTTACATTTTTATGTTTCTTGATAGCAGAACCCAGCGCCAAGAGACTCTAGTTTAACTACCTTTTTCATGATTTTTCAAAAAAAAACTTTGTTTTCATGTTGTATCTATAAAGTTTTTATCAGTGCCCTTTACCATACCCTTATCACTAGCCCCCAAGAAAGTGGGAAATTTTAAGATTTGGTGGCAATATCAACTGTTGATGTTCTCTCTTCATATTTTTCCGATGATAGGTTCTCAGGCAGTTGTTAGTTACGTGCTTGAACATGAACTTCCAGATCAATCATTTTCTCTAGTGGCTGAAGAGGTAATTTACTGCCTAGATTCACTATAAAGGTCAACAATTTTATTATTTTCCATATACTTGAGATTTACTTTTTGCTTCTGCTGGCCTATCAGGATTCCGCAGATCTTCGGAAAGAAGGTGGTGGAGTGATTGTAGAACGCATGACACAGCTTGTCAATGAAACTTTATCAAGTGAAAAGACGTATAGTTTTTCTCCTTTGTCAATGGAAAATGTTCTTGCTGCCATTGACAGTGGCAGATCTGAAGGTGGTTCTATTGGCCGTCACTGGGTTTTGGATCCTATTGATGGAACTAAAGGGTGAGTTTTTTTAGTGTTTGTAGTCTGTTACCTCCCATTAGGCGTGTTCTGTTATTGTGACCATAGATGTTACGATGAGAAATGAATTTGGATGATGAGATCAATTCTGTGATCCACCCAAGATACTTCTGACTTCATATGCTGCTCCCTGCTGACCCCGCTTCTCCCAACCGAAAAAAAAAACATAATACTTTTCTGTCTTACTATATGCGCTCCCTATTGATTTGGATAATTATTTTGTATTTTGACGTCCTTGATGAACTGATTTTCCATGTTTCTTCTGGTTGTACTAATGCACATTTTTGTTCAACTTCTTCTGATCCTTTCGGACTATAGGTTTATGAGAGGAGACCAATATGCAATTGCATTAGGGCTACTTGATGAAGGGAAGGTAGTTCTTGGTGTATTGGCTTGCCCAAATCTTCCTTTAGCATCCATCAGTCAACAAACAGAAGCATTGTCCGAAAACGAAGTTGGCTGTCTTTTCTTTGCTGTTATTGGTGCTGGAACCTACATGCAATCACTCAATGGATCTTCACCTGTAAAGGTATGTTTTCGAATCAACAGTACCTTATCCAATCTCCTAGTTCCCATTCTTTGTCACTACAGGCAGATTGAAGTTCTGCGTTAGCCTATCAGATTTCCCTACAGGGATCTAACATCTGCTGAATCATATCTGTATTAGGTAAATGTCACTGCAACCGAAAACCCAGAAGAAGCATCCTTTTTTGAATCATTTGAAGCAGCACACTCCAAGCGCGACTTATCCAGCTCCATTGCAAAGGCAAGAACCACATTCCCTTTCAAACGAAAACCGATCATGAAATAATTCTTTAATGGGTCTATTGAACAGAAACTTGGTGTCAAAGCACCACCAGTTAGGATTGATAGCCAGGCAAAATATGGTGCTTTGAGCAGAGGCGATGGAGCCATATATCTCCGCTTCCCTCATGCTGGCTACCGTGAAAAAATTTGGGATCATGCTGCTGGATCTATTGTTGTCACAGGTATGTGAAAGGGAAATGTTTCTTTTTGGCTTTTTTGATATCATTTTCATTTTCGGATAATCTAAATGAACAATTTACAGAAGCTGGAGGTGTTGTATGTGATGCTGCTGGAAATCCGTTGGATTTCTCAAGGGGTAAACATCTGGACTTGCATGCTGGGATAATTGCTAGCAACCAGAAGCTGATGCCATCCCTCTTAAAGGCAGTTGAGGAATCCATTAATGAGCAAGCTTCAGCTCTGTGATTTTCCCCGTTTCAGTTTTGCCACAATATGACTCCATTGCCTCTTACCTCTTCCCTTACTGTGTTGCTCTAGTTCTTTCTTCAATTTCAAAAGCCGTCTTTTATGAGTTGTTCAAATAAAGTTGTGACAAGTAGACATTAAATTTCAATTTAGACAATCTTTGTCAAAGACTGTATGGTATATCAAATTGGCTGTATAGTTTTTACTTCTTCAATAATCGTTAGGTGTGTTTAGTTGCACTTAAACACTTCTGCTGAGAACACACCAACACAAGTGTCTTCTTCGGCTTCTCCATGAGATTCCATTTCCGAAAGCTCATTTTGAACATATTGGAATGATCCGCGTAGGAATTATTTGGCAGCATAGTAGTTACTATGTGAAAGAAAACTAGTCGTCATCCTAAAATCTATATATATGCACATAAAGAGTATTAGCCATGCGGCATACAAATTGTATTTCATGGTTTTACTGCCTTACACAGGGACATTTGTGGGATAATCTGCCGGGTGTTTTGCTATTGTCTCCCTTAGCAACATCTGCTGCTCAGTAAGGTTCGGTGGCAGAGCATCATAGACATCAGTGAATAGATCAGCTACAGGTGGTTTCTCGAGTTTTTCTGCAACTTGTATTGCTTGCAAAACCTGTACAAAATGGAAGCCTCCTAATCAAGAGGTTTTCTTACAGGATCTACCATTCCACCATAGACAAGAACTGTACCTCTATTCTGGCTTTGCTTCTCACCTCCGATTCCTCTGCCTCAGACCACCACCCGTTACTTTCTATCCATTTTCGTAGTCTCAGAACGGGGTCTCGTGCCTTCTTCCACATATCAATTTCCTCAGCTGGACGGTACTTTGTCGAGTCATCTGAAGTAGAGTGATGACCAGCTCGATAAGTTAGGGCCTGCCGAAAGAATCAAAGACATCAACTAACTTTTACACTCTAAACCCGTTTCATATATAAGAAGCTTGTGAATCGTAGGCATTTCATCTTCTATCGAGTTTTAGATCTTACCTCAATTAAGACGGGCATTCGTTCACTGACAGCCATTCTACGAGCTTCACGGACAGCATTGTATACGGCAAGGGCATCGTTTCCATCCACTCGAATGCTTCGAATTGCGTAACCCTGTCCTCTCACAACTATTCCATCGCCTGGAAAAGTAGCAAGCTAGATATTAGACATTGCTTCCAAGTTTATGAGCTCAGCACAACAAGGAAGAGAGGTAGATACTCTTTAGTTGATCTTCCAAAGGAGTACTGATGGCCCACCCATTGTTCCTACAGAAAAATATGACGGGAGCTTCCAATACAGCAGCAAAATTTAAGGCAGCATGGAAATCACCCTGAAAAATTGTAAGAGACTCGATCCTTAATTTATTCAAATTTCTCGTCTGTGCCACTAAAACAGATGAAGATGAATACCGTGCTGGTGCCTCCATCACCAAAGTAAGTGATGGTGCATGCATCTTTCTTGTCCATCTTCAGCGAATAGGCAGCACCGACGGCATGAGGAAGCTGAGTACTAACACAGAGAGAAAAGGGTAAGTTTCATTCGCGGCTTTACAGATGGTACATAAGACACATTGACTGAAGTTGTGTCTTACGCAACAGTTGACGCTACAGTGATGTAGTTTAGCTTTCTCGAGCCATAGTGAATGGGCATTTGCCTGCCTTTACAACTATCTCCTTTGTTGCTAAAACATTGGTTTGCAAATTCTTGCAGTGTAAATCCGCGCCACAACAGAACCGCTGGCTCCCTGTACTGTATTATTTCAAGCAAGTCAAAACAACAAAGCAGTACAACACTAAAACTGTATGTTTGATCTGGAAACATCAACACAAAACCATTTAAAAAACTCGTTGAGCTAACCGATGAATTCGTATTCACCTGAGGAAATATGATATCATCCATGTTTAGTGCTGCTGCTGAAGCGATATTAATGGCTTCTTCGCCAATGGTAGTAAGATAGAATGATATTCTCCCTTGCCTTTGTGCTTCATAGAATAGTGTATCCATAACTTGAAGGGTAACCATATTTGTATACATTTTGACAGACAGTTCCTTGCTAACCTGGAATTGATGATACATTTCAATACCAGAATGCATATAGTTCTTATGAGTTCAGACAGCATAATTTACCTCTGGGAGTTCGCCAGACAGCCTGCCATCCTCGTTGAGGACTCTGTAGCAATCAACTCGGTTTTGGCTTCTTTCGGACACAAAGCTTAGGTTACGAGTGATCTTCACCTTTCCAATTGGAAAATCCAAGACCTGTCATAATGAAGACGCTCTTTAGGAAAACACATAAATCAAAAGAAATTATGTGTGTCTTGAATATGCATATAATATAAGAAACTACTTTTTCTATAAGCCAAAGAATATTCATTTTAATGAATCGTATCAAAATCTAAAACATAAGACACCATCAACGTTGCATTTCCATCAAACCCACAAAACCCTGAAATTCGACCTGAAAGTCGAAAATCTCAGCTGTTATCCAACATGAATAACGACTAAGACGTGGAGACGTGAAATTAAGGGTGAGAAAAGTAAGACAGACCTGGTGATCGCCATTTTCGGCGCTTTTATGAACATGGTTCTGTACAGTTTGGGCTATGGTGGATTCAGAACGCCGAAAAGCGAAAGGGCTTATCGAAGTACCCAAATTGAAATCCAGGGTTGTAAGACACCATTTTCTGTGGTGGCGGTGGCTGTTGATCGATTGAGAACTCAATTTTGATTTCAGGCCTCGAATTAAGGTTCTTGATTTGATGAAGCCTGCCATTTATGGAAAACTGAAGAGAGTGCAGCAGAAGAGGAGAATTCGGAGACGAAGTGGATAGTCGTAGAAGGTGATCTTGTTTACTTGAATCGGAAATATTTCAAAGGCCTCGACAAAACATGTCTTCATTGAAGAGATTAAATAATCATTTCAGGATTAGGATGCCAAGTCAGATAATCCATATGGTACAATCCGATCTAATCCTCCATCATCATCTTGGTATGTATGAGCCTATCTGATTTTGGATTATCAAAATACATTGAAATATGGGTACATCATAAATCACACATGCCGTTTATAACATATATCCCGTATATCTAGAGAAGATGTTTGACCTATGTTATTACGTAACTTTTTTGTGAAAATTTCAGATCTTGTGTTGCTTGTTTGCATGACATGTCAAGGATATTTGTAAGATTAGATTTTTGTCTTGGATTATCAAATTTGTTTCTAATATATTTTTAGTTTTTTGTATAATTTTTTTTGGTTTTTTAATTGTTCAGCAAATATACCGTATAGATATTGACAATCCATATATTAAAGAATTTGGTCATAATCAAAATGAAAACATGTCCCCAGCCAAAAAGAACGTGTTTGTTCGCTTCCTAAAATGTGCACACAAGTTTTAAATTTATATTTGTAATAATTTCCTAAATCTGTCAAGCGAATCAATAGTGTATGAGTTGTTTGTAAGATTTTTATTAATCTTATTATTATTAGTGGGCTTACATATTATAGTAACCAATTATATTATATGACTAAATATATTAACGGGCTAATTAAAGTGATTCAATCAAGTAAAGCCCGTAGACTTTAATTAAGCGGTATGGGCTTAATGGGTGGATACCAGACTTTGGCCCAATAGGCTTAATGGGATTCTATTAGGTCATTATATAAACGTTATTAGGTTATGGTTCCCAATACGTCAAATCAATCAGCCGTTTTCCATTCTCTACCCATCAGAGAGAAAACCTAAAGAAACCCTAAGGAGGTTTGACTGAGGAAGACCGTATACCTGCGGCGCTCATTCGGATCGTAGATTCCGCACTAAAGTTTTGATTCGATTGCTACTATGGAACCAGGTATGTAAATTCTAGATTCCTTAATAACCCTAGCATGATATCGATTCTTGCGTTTACTGTTTAGGGAATTTAATTATTCCAACAAGTGGTATCAGAGCGGTTAATCATGCTTGCTTATTAGGAATATATATCGTTATATATGTATACGAAATGTTTAGATCCACTATGTGAATTGGTTGATTTGAATGATACGATTTACAATATTTTGTAAATACATCAAGTTTTTTGTTACCCACTGTTGCCGTTTTCTTTTGGTTTCCATGGGTCATGCGTCAAGCATGAAGATTTAATTTTTTTTTTTATTTTTTTTATTGACATAAGTATATACCTTATGGATTCAATATATAAGTTGATTAGTGAGGTTGTCAAATGACTTTGCTCAGTACTTGTTTTGCGTAATGTTTTCCTAATTGATGCACTGCGCTCCAGCTGGCCCATTTATTCCGAAATTTTGTCATGTGGCGTGAACAATTTTCGTGATATTAATTGTATATCTTTTATGTGGTTTGTTTTTAAAAACTTTTGATATATACTTATAGATTGGAAAGGTTGTGGACGTTTTTACTATTGTTTTTATATAGATTGTACCTGCAGTGACTGAAATCATATATATAAATATATGTGTATATACCATATGCGTATATTGTATTTTGGTTTTCTTATATACTTTTTGTTTTCGGTTATCTACGTATATTTATACGTGTATTTTTTTTAGTATATAAGTTTTGTAAATGATATATATATAAAGTGTGGTTGTTTTACGAGCGTAAAATTTGGGTCTTATCCACTATATTTTATATCAATTAAGGTTATCGAGTGTATTTTTAGATTTTATTTACACGAGATATTTTTTTAAGGATCTATATATATTTAAAGTTATTTTAAAGTAATTTGATTGAAACAATATGCTACTAAAGTAGTCTATATTGTGTAAATTATTTTAATTTGAAATTATAAGGGTTAGTGTATCGTTTGTTTATGCGGATATCAATCGGCCCAAAGGAAGATTGATATTTGGCCAAACATTAAATACACTAGTGATTATACTTGTTTATGCGAATATGGATCGGCCCAAAGGAAGATTAATATTTGGCCAAACAAAATCACATTAAGGATAATATATTGATTAATCAATTGTGCTTTCATTAATTATGCGGATATTGATCGGCCTAAAGGAAGGTCAATGTTTGGCCAAATAATGAAAGCGCATGCGACAATGAATAGAGATAAATATAAAGCTTATCCATGTGAATGATAGTCGGTCCAAAGAAAGGCTATTGCTTGACCGGATTTATTATCAATATTTGATTGTTGCATTGAGAGTACTATTTACAATTGATGTTTTGTGCAAACACTGAATATCAAGTTGTGTTGAGTATCTTGTTTTAAAATTAATTGATTAATTGTTTTATTTCTTTGCTTTTATGTTTAGTTTCAGCAACTACTACTAATGTTTCTGCTCAAGTCAGTTCCATTCCAATGCTCAATGGGACAAACTTTAAGGTCTGGAAGGAGAATGTAGAAATCGTTCTCGGATGTATGGATCTAGACCTTGCGCTAAGGACTGAACGACCCACTTTGGCTGAGGATAACTCCAATGAAGCGAAAGTAGAGAAGTGGGATCGCTCTAACCGCATGTGTCTTATGATCATGAAACGTTCCATTCCGGAAGCGTTTCGGGGCTCTATTTCTGAGAGCAAAGATGCTAAGGAATCCTTTGAGGCAATTCAGAAATATTTTGCCAAGAATGAGAAAGCAGAAACAAGCAACCATTTGGCTGCTCTGATTTCTATGAGGTACAAAGGAAAAGGAAACATAAGGGAGTACATTATGGAAATGTCAAATCTTGCGGGAAAACTAAAGGCACTAAAGTTAGAGATAAATGATGATTTACTCGTGCATTTAGTTCTCCTGTCTCTTCCCACACAATTCAGTCATTTTAAAGTGAGTTATAATACTCAGAAGGAGAAATGGACTCTGAATGAGCTTATTTCGCAATGTGTGCAAGAAGAGGACAGGATAAAAAGAGATAAGACAGAAAGTGCTCACTTTGCATCAAGCTCTCAAAACAAATCAAAGAAGAGGGCTAAGGATACTGCAGCTGGTACACATGTGCAGAAAAAGGCGAAGAAGCAAAGTGATGAACTCACTTGTTTTTTCTGCAAAAGGGAAGGACATATGAAGAAAGCATGTCCTAAGTACGCTGCTTGGCGTGAAAAGAAGGGTAAAGTTCTCACTCTAGTTTGTTCTGAGGCTAATTTAGCTTCTGTACCTATTGACACGTGGTGGGTAGATTCTGGTGCTACTACTCACATTTGTGTGTCAATGCAGGGTTGCCTTTGGAGTCGACCACCAAGTGATGCTGAAAGATTCATCTATGTTGGCGATGGCAATAAAGTTCCTGTGGAAGCAATAGGGCATTTTAGATTAAATTTAAGTACTGGATGTTATTTGGATTTGAAGGATACTTTTGTTTCTCCGTTGTTTAAACGGAATTTAATTTCTACTTCCTGTTTGGACAAAGGTGGATACCTTTGTAGTTTTGGAAATGGAAAATTCAGTATTTCCTTAAATTCAAATCTTGTTGGTACTGGTATCTTAATTGATCGTCTTTATATGCTAGAAACGGTTGCTTCCCATAATGAAATCCTACACACAGGTTCTAGAGGTACAAAGCGAAAATTGAATGAAGATTCTGGATTCTTATGGCATAAGCGCTTAGGCCACATCTCTAAACAGAGAATTCAAAGGCTTGTGTCAGAAGGAATTCTTGATTCTCTTGATTTAACAAACTTTCAAGTTTGTGTTGAGTGCGTCAAGGGAAAATTAACAAACATAAGAAAGTTAGGTGCTAACAGAAGTACAGAAGTCTTAGAACTAATACATACGGATATTTGTGGTCCATTCCCTACAGCTGCGTGGAATGGTCAACAATACTTTATTACGTTCATAGATGACTACTCCAGATATGGGTACCTTTACTTGATACGTGAGAAATCACAATCTCTGGATGTTTTTAAGGCTTACAAAGCTGAAGTTGAACTTCAACTTGGTAAGAAGATTAAAGCCGTTAAATCTGACCGTGGTGGAGAATACTATGGCAGATATGATGGATCAGGAGAACAACGTCCAGGACCCTTTGCTAACTTCCTAAAGGAGTGTGGAATTGTCCCTCAGTATACTATGCCGGGCAAACCCAGCATGAATGGTGTTGCTGAGAGGCGGAATAGAACGCTATTGGATATGGTGAGAAGTATGATTAATCATTCTTCTTTACCTGAATCACTTTGGGGAGAAGCGCTAAAAACTGCAGTATATATCCTTAATAGAGTACCTAGCAAATCGGTAGCTAAAACCCCATATGAAATGTGGACTGGGAAAAAGCCCAGCATAAAGCACTTACACATTTGGGGATGTCCAGCTGAAGCAAGGCCTTACAAGCCTAACGAAAGAAAGTTGGACTCTAAGACAACTAGCTGCTACTTTGTTGGATATGCTGAACGCTCTCGTGGGTTTAAATTTTATGATCCCGCTACCCGATCATTTTTTGAGTCGGGAAATGCCAGATTTCTTGAGGATGTAGAATTTGGAGGGGAAGGATTAAGGAACGTCACTCTTGACGAAGTTGTCCTTGAGGAAGAGGAATTTATCTCTCTCCCCAATATTGTTATTGAAAGTGATCAAGATACAACTCTTAACACTCTTCAAGAAACAACTCCGGTTTTAGACAACAATGAAGTTCCTTCCATAGAGCAAATTCAACCACCTCAAGAAGTGCCTTTAAGGAGATCCGGTAGAGAAAGAAGATATGCAATTCCGGATGACTACATTGTATATCTAGTAGAACAAGAAGATCCTGTGGGAGAGATACCAGATGATTACATCGCGTATCTTATGGAACAAGAAGATTCTGCAGGCATTGCAGAGGATGATCCAATCAATCTTCTTGAGGCCCTTCAAAGTTCTAGCTCTCAATACTGGATTAAAGCCATGCAAGAGGAGATGAAATCCATGAAGGACAATGACGTATGGGATCTTGTCGAGTTGCCAAAAGGTGCAAAACCCATTGGTTGTAAATGGATATTTAAAACCAAAAGGGATGCAAAAGGCAATATCGAAAGATATAAGGCTCGTCTAGTTGCAAAGGGATTCACTCAAAAGGAAGGTATTGACTTTAAAGAGACCTTTTCTCCGGTTTCATCTAAGGACTCTTTTAGGACAATAATGGCACTAGTAGCTCATTTTGATTTAGAGTTACATCAGATGGATGTGAAAACAGCGTTTCTCAATGGAAACATTGATGAAACCATTTATATGGTTCAACCAGAACATTTTGAATCCAAAGATTCAAAATCTATGGTTTGTAAATTAAAGAAATCCATCTATGGGCTTAAACAAGCATCAAGGCAATGGAATCATAAATTTCATCAAGTGATCACCTCCTTTGGATTTAAGGTGAATAAGGTTGAAGATTGTGTGTATCACAAATTCAGTGGGAGCAAATCTATCTTTCTGGTATTGTATGTTGATGACATACTATTGGCTTGTAATGATATAGGCTTATTGCACGAAACCAAGAAATTTCTCATTAGGAATTTTGAGATGAAAGATCTTGGGGACGCCTCTTTTGTCTTAGGAATTCAGATACTAAGAGATCGATCTCAAGGTATCCTCAGGTTATCACAAAAGGGCTATATCGAAAAGGTACTAAGCAGGTTTAACATGAAAGATTGCTCAGCTGGAGATACACCAATAGCTAAAGGAGACAAGTTTAGTCTCAAACAGTGCCCCAAAACAGATCTTGAAATAAAGGAGATGCAAAAGGTTCCCTTTTCCTCAGTGGTAGGGAGTCTAATGTATGCTCAAGTTTGTACCCGTCCCGACATAGCATTTATTGTGGGACTTTTGGGCAGATACTTAAGTAATCCTGGATCGGATCATTGGAAAGCAGCAAAAAGGGTTCTCCGGTATTTGCAAAGAACGAAGAACTACATGCTGACTTACAAGAAATCAGACAGATTGGAGATCATTGGATATTCTGATTCTGATTTTGCCGGTTGTATTGACAGTAGACGATCCACCTCAGGCTATGTCTTCATGTTGGCTGAAGGAGCTATATCTTGGAAAAGTGTCAAACAAACACTTGTAGCTACCTCCACTATGGCTGCAGAGTTCATGGCTTGCTTCGGAGCATCCATTCATGGGATATGGTTGCGTAATTTTGTCACAGGCCTACGTGTGGTTACTGTAATTGAAAGGCCATTGAAGTTATTTTGTGACAATAAGGCTGCAGTTTTGTTCTCCAATAACAACAGAAGCTCTGTAAAGGAGAAGCACATTGACATCAAGTTCTTGTCATTGAAGGAAAAAGTTCAAAGTGGGCAGATTTGTATAGAACACATAAGCACAAACTCCATGATTGCGGATCCGTTAACTAAGGGGTTGCCTCCTAAGGTTTTTCATGAGCACACTGCTCGTATGGGGCTTGACAGTTTTGTAATCCCTTGACTTAGTGGGAGTTTGATTAGATGTTCTATGTTTATAGTTTATGCATAATAAAGTTGCCGTCATTTACATTTTGAACTAAAGGTTGTTTTGGATTGATCTCCGAATAAAGAAGAACCAGTTGAAAATAGACATGTTTATGAGATCACATTTCATGTAATTTTCATGCCACTCATCCATACTTGATCTATGTCATCGAATATACTAATGTGGTGAACACGGAAGGTTTAGTCACGATGATGTGACGAAAGCCGCCGTGATCTCATATTAATATATGAGGTGGACCAGATTGATTAAAGGATAAGTCTACATAAAATTAGTCATTACGTGTACACATAAAGAATTTTGGATAATATAGTTGTTTATTTAATATGTAGCCCAAGTGGGAGATTGTAAGATTTTTATTAATCTTATTATTATTAGTGGGCTTACATATTATAGTAACCAATTATATTATATGACTAAATATATTAACGGGCTAATTAAAGTGATTCAATCAAGTAAAGCCCGTAGACTTTAATTAAGCGGTATGGGCTTAATGGGTGGATACCAGACTTTGGCCCAATAGGCTTAATGGGATTCTATTAGGTCATTATATAAACGTTATTAGGTTATGGTTCCCAATACGTCAAATCAATCAGCCGTTTTCCATTCTCTACCCATCAGAGAGAAAACCTAAAGAAACCCTAAGGAGGTTTGACTGAGGAAGACCGTATACCTGCGGCGCTCATTCGGATCGTAGATTCCGTACTAAAGTTTTGATTCGATTGCTACTATGGAACCAGGTATGTAAATTCTAGATTCCTTAATAACCCTAGCATGATATCGATTCTTGCGTTTACTGTTTAGGGAATTTAATTATTCCAACAGTTTTGTAACAAAGCAAGAATTTCAAGGTCGAACACAATGACTAATGTGAAATTAAATCAAGCAAATGATCACAAATATGCAAATCTAGACTAAGAAAAAAGAGATGAAGAAAAATGGTAAAATCAATTGTTTTGTTGTTTGGGTTTTGAGCTAATTCAAGATTTAGTTTTGCAAAAGAAATCAAATCAAACAAGCAACACAAGCAATATGTGAGAATAATATGAGAAAACAAGATTCTAGAGGTCAAGATCTTCGGTTATGGCAACAGACTCAAGCTTTCTAAAAGGTAATGACAAGCTGCGGATTCTTAAGGGAAAGGGTGTTTCTTCTATGCAAATAATTACGGGGGAGGTCTCATATTCCGCTAGTCCCGCACCAAACTTTCTATTACCGGATAAGTTTCAAGGAACTAAGGTTATGAATTTAACACAAACCGGTTCACTACCTAAGGCTCAAACTAATCCATACCGGGTAAGTCTCGGATGTTGCTCAACTTATGCAAGGAACGTAGTACACACAACCCAATAGAGGTTTTTACACCTATACTATCTAGAGTTCATCATCATCTATACCCAAGAGAGGAATCATCGGGTAAGTCTCTTTCCGCACTTAGTTGGCTAACATAGGGTAGGTCTAAGCTAGATTCAACTCAACAAACACTATGATTTAAACAATCTAACATTCTAACATACAAATTCATCAAATACGAAGCAATAGAGAAAACCTCGGGTGAATCATACTAATCTCGGCCGAGATTTATGAAGAACAGGCTGGATTCGTGCAACAAAAACGTCCTCAACTAGACATGCAAGATCATTCCATCATCATCCAATCCATAACCAATGACCTATTACCCTAGAATCACAAAGATCTAGCCTATAATATGCATTTCAAGATTCATGTTCATACAACACTTCAATAAGTTAAACACGAGAAAGAAATGAGAAAGAGAGAGATGAAACTTTGCTAGGTTTTTGATTCAAACAACAAAGTAGTTCCAAAACTTCTCAAATTCGAATCCAAGGTTACAAACTTCAAGATTTCACCAACTCAAGTCTTCATAGTTCTTCCCTAAGTGTTCTAAGTGAGAGTGAATGAGTGTGGAGAGAGAGTGAGCAGTCCAAAAGTGTGTGTAGACATCCAAAGGCCAGCCTGCAAGTCCAGGGAAGCACCCCATGTTAGCAAAGCATGGGTTGGAATCTGACTTTCATGACAAGTGTCAAAAAGTTGCCCAGAAGAGAAATCTCGACCCAATATTTCGGGAGAGATTTCAACACATTTCGGGACCGAGGTTTTTAATCCTTCATGTGAGCCTTAAGTCCATGAAAATCTTGGTGGTGCAAAACTTAGGAATCTCGGCCGAGATTAATAATGCGCCAACCGAGATTCCACTTGTCTTCTTCTTTGCTCCAAAACATGCTTCTTTCGGGTCCCGAGTACGCACCGCCTCGAGGCTTGAACCTTAAATGTGTCAATTAAGTCCAAAGATCGCCTAAATGCCTGAAAAACCGACAAAAGATCGTGTAGACATTTTTTCTAGCAATATGAACTAAATTAAGCACAAATGTCACGAACTAATGGCAATGCATGCAAAACATAGAGAAAATATACCTAAATGCAAGCCTAAACTAAGGTCATAAATCATGTTATCAAAATACCCCATACGTGCCTCTTGCTTGTCCCCAAGCAAGATCCAAATCTAAGCAATAAGATGACATGATTTATGAAAATGGAACACAAATGCAAAATATTTTTGGTAATGAGCTTCTAGTCATAGATCACCCTCATAGTGATGTTTCATGGAAAAAGATAGAACAAATGTGTGTCAAAGAAAATTAAGCATGAAAAGCCGATTACACTTTACTTGGGGTCCATACATGCAAATCAAGTAAAAAATCGTCTCGATCAATCATTAGGAAATCAAGTCTAAACCACTAAGTCAAAACACATGTGCATTAAGGTCTTAAGGACTTAAAATAAGAAGAGGCTGAGAAACGTGTTATGGGTAGGAATTCTTATAGGCCACGTGGTGCTAATCCGGGAAAAGGAAGTAATTCCACAGACATTCACTTCACTCAACATCCACCAATTAAGTGTAATTTTATCTCTCTTTTATTTATTTATTTATTATTATTAAGATAATGACATAGGTGCACAAAAGCCGAAACCTTGGTGATTACCGATCCTCGGGAATTTTACCGAGGTGCCTCACACCGGATGCACTTACCAAGACTCGTTAAGACTATCAGTTAATCCGGCTTTGGCAAGATACAAAGACCTGACTATGTGAATGGTACCGAGTTACTCATCTTCATAACCAACGTCCCCAAACCTACATTTTCTACACTTTTCACAACACATTCATCAACTTTAACTACATCAACTCCTTCATCACAAACATCACCACATACATGCTTTTTACACACTCAATGATATTAGCATGCTCCTAATTTCCGGATGGGTCAAAAGAGGCCATATAAATTTTCAAGCAAATGAGATGTTCAAACGATGCGGTCAAGATGAGAAGAGGAAAGAATCGAATGCCTTAATTATTCCAAAATGATGTATAAGAACCTATCACGCGGTTTCGACCTTCTAATCATAATCTAATCTAGACAACAATTAACATCACAATTTATATACGGATTCAATTAAAGTATTCAAGTTCACATATGCTAAAAGTCAATTCAAACACAAAAGGCCATCCATAGCAAATACACATACAAAATCATTATAGGGGTCATATCAATCCTAGAAGCACAATTTTTTTTAATTTTTTAATATTTTTTGGATTTTTGCTGTAAAGATATATACAATGCAAAACAAAAGGAAACGTGTGACAAGAAACCTAAATGCAATGCAATGAAAGGAAACATGCAAAAATATTACAAATACCCCACTCCATACTTAAAACTCACATTGTCCCCAATGTGAAGAAATAAATAGAAGAGTGAAAAAAGGTACTCACAATCTAAAAGGCGGTCAGTCATATCGGCTCACTCCTTTGGTGGTGTCGGCGGAAACGGTGGGAAGGCCGGGTCATACACCACTCCAAATGTATGTCGGTAAAGGTCCACCAACATCCCATCTGAAATAGAATGTCAGGCCTCGTAGCGGTCAAGTCGCTCATCAACATGGCCCAAGTGTTGTGACACCCCCATAATCGCGCTCTGAAGGCCCTCGAATCTGGCGCTAAGCCAATCCATATGGGCATGGAGCTCATCTCTTTCATAATGGCATCGGGTCCCGCGTCGAGGTGCATGAGAGACCGAGTGTCTCGCTCTCATCATGGGCACCTCCTGCCGTCCAAGACCCGTGCCAACTCCACCAACGGATGGGTCGTCCTCCTCGGCTGCTTCATCATCGTCGTCGTCGTTGTCATCATAATAATAATAATCATCATCATCATCACCGAGACCCGCAACATCGGTCCCGGTGTCCGTATGGTGCTCCATGATCACTCTCCATACCCACTCCATAATCGGCCTCCTCCTCCTCATCAGAAAACTCCTTAAATACCATCTTTCAGTTATATTGATTCGGATGGTGAATTTGCTTTTCAAAATGATCCATCTCTACTACGGTCTCCCATGGCATAACAACGAAAGGCACTCCCCGTCCACGTGGTACCAAAATACCACGGGAAATCAATTGCCGGATACCAAGAGGCCGGGGCGGGGCAAACAAGGTGCAAGCCAAGAAATCTATATCAAGGGCCCTAACAATGTTGGTCACTAATCCCCCACATAAATATTTACCTCAAACTTGAACCCAAACTCTTTCAAGGTATCCACCAATAGGGTGGCGGTGTCCGGTCTAGTGTCGGTGGCCATACACAAAAGCAAGAACAACACCCCCGCCTTAACTTTTTGCAGCCTCTCGGAGCGAGCAAACAAAATCTCACTCATCACTTGATGCACAACTTTGAACGAAATTATTGTATATCTTCTTAGCCTTAGAATCCCCAACAACTCACACATCATCTCTGATGCAGGGTTGAAGCCACAGTTCCCGATCTAGATTAAAAGTCTTCGACAAAAGAAAATCTCGGATGGATAATGGAAATCTCGGGCGAGATTTCAGTAAGACTAGACCGAGATTTCTGGAAACTCAAAATGCGGAATGATGAATGATATGAAAGATAAGAAGATGAATAATGGAATGAAATATGATAAGTATAGGAAGATATGAACCAAGATATTCCCGCAAAGAATCTTGACCAATGATGTGTCAAAACCCCTTAACGAAGAGCTTACCTTAACCATCACTTCTTTAACCTTACACAACCCTTCTAAGTAAGACAAACACAATGAGGGACTAGTATTGACCAGGAGCACCAACCTTAAAAAAGATTAACACACACAAGCACAATCTAGCAAGGACTTCACAACGATTCAATCAAGGCTCTCTCTTTGATTGAATAGGTATGAATAAAATACAAACTTCATAAGTAAAGCTGCAAGTTGACACAATATGTGGAATAGTATTAAATCTAATATATCTAATGATCTCCCCCTCTAAGTCTATTTATAAGAGTGATCTTCTATGTAAACCAAGAAAGATATCCTTTAAAAGATAATCTAGAAAAGATATCTTTAAAAGATAAAAAAATAATAATACCAAAGATAGGATCAAAACTAACAATTACATTAAGAGTGTTTGAGAGCTTTAAGGTAAGAAATATAAAGATAGTTGCCAAATTTAAATGATCTTGGCCGGATCTTCGAACACGCATCAGAGAGTAAATCTCAGATGGAATCTCGGCCGAGATTCCTGTAGGAGGCCCGAGATTTCTTCTCTTTCTTCGTCTTAGCCAACTTCTATGCTTGTTTGATCTTCTTGGTCGTGACTTGGCTCTTCTATAAAGTCAACAGTGTCACAAAAGGATTCCTAAGAGTGAGGAGGGTCTCCTTGAGTGTACATGTGTTAGCATACTTGTAACTTCATCTTGAATAGCCTTTACTCTTGACCTTGTGATTATTCCTTCAATGATGGAACCTGGAGAAGGTGTAGCTGGTTTATCTTGCAATGCTTTAGCCCTTGATCTAGTGATTGGTGCTTGAGGTAGTGTTGAGGATGCTCTCTCATCATACTCCCCTTCTTGAGAAGGATTCGTCCTTGAATCATCATCATGCTCATGCCTAGACTTGAAAGGATTCAAATCACCCACATTGAAGATAGGGCTTACACCATACTCAGTTGGAAGCTCCAAGACATAAGCATTGTCACAAACTTTGCGCTTTACTCGAAATGGTCCATCTCCTCTTGGAGACAATTTAGACTTCCTCTTCTCCGGAAAACGCTCTTTCCTTAGATGCAACTAAACTAGATCTCCGGGTCGAACAACATCTCCTTGCGATTCCGATTTGCCTTTGAAGCAATAGATTTCCCTTTTTGTTCCAGCCTTATGCGTGTTTTCTCATGCAATTACTTAATGAACTCCATCTGTTTTCCTGCAATGAAATCTACTCGCTCCTCTAAAGACAACAATATAAGATCAAAAGGATTCAAAGGATTCACTCCATAGACACACTCAAAAGGCGTTAAATTAGTAGATGAATGCAAGGTACAATTATAAGCAAATTATCCATCTTGTAAAATATCTTCCTAAGCATTCAAATTATCCTTCAAAATAATTCTTAAAATAGTAGTCAAAGTCTTGTTAGTTACCTCCGTTTGACCATCCGTTTGAGGATGACTAGAAGTTGAAAACAATAATTTGGTACTTAAATTTCCCAAAAGATTCTTCCAAAAGAAACAAAGGAACTTGACATCGCTATCACTTATAATAGTTTGTGACACTCCATGTAATCTAACATCTTCCCTAAAGAACAAGTTAGCCACATTATAAGCATCATTAGTTTTATGGCAAGCAATAAAGTGAGCCATCTTAGAAAAGCAGTCAACAACCACAAAGATGAAATCTCTCCCCTTCTTAGTCCTTGATAAACCTACAACAAAATCCATACTAATATTAGGCCAAAGATAATGTTGCCATGTCGTGAAAACTCGAAATAAAGCATATAATTCCTTATCATATGTTGAATAATTCAAGCATGATCCCTTTAATTGTTCACTAAAGTAGGCAAGAAGCTTACCCTTTGTTTGGGGGTAAAATTTCATGAATTTTCACAACTCATTATTTCGTGTAGAACAACCAAGTTTTAATTACATTTTATACGTGTAATTAATCTCTCCAAACTTGACATAGATATAATTTATTAGAAAAATTAGGATCACTAGATTATAATCATCATTGGTAACATGCTTATTTTTATTTATTTAGTCCAAAATCTAATAAATATTAGTCAAATTCAATGTTAAATGGATCTCATCCTATTTAATCCAAATACTAATTATTTACATAATTAGTGAAAAACTAAATTTAAATAAGGAAAAAAAAATGATAAAGAGAAGGTGGGAGTTGAATGCGGTTCATTTCTCCGGTAAAATTTAAAAATTTATCATTTCTCAATAAATGATAAATGTTAAATGTGATTAAGCGGAGGTTATTTTGATAACCTCCCTAAACCTCTCCATCTTTTGTTAAAATGGGGCACGTTCAGAAGAAGAAGGTGGTGGGTGGGGGGGGGGGCATAAAAATGTAGGGAAGAAGACAACAGAAGAAAGAAACAGAGGCAGAGAGGGAAACTGAAATAAAGGTAAAAAATTCAATACAAAAGTGTAGATGGGGTCAAAGAAGAGCCTTTCACGTCTGATTTTCTTTTAGTGATTTACACAAATCACTCAATCCTTTCCCCTCTTTCCTTTCTATAAAACACATGGATAATTCATTACATTCTCCAACCATTTATATATATATATATACATACTATCTCTCTCAGCCCTCTGCATATCAAAAAGGATCAATGGCCGCCACATTTTCACCCATTATTTGCGAGAAGCCAGTTGGTCACTATGAGAGAGTCATTGTAGCAGTTTAGAGGGGCCTCATCAATACTTACCTGCAAGAAGAAGAACAATGGCGTGATATTGAACATGAAGTGATACAAGGGACGTGAATTACCGATTAAGTGATATTGGACCGCAACCGAACTGCACTTAATCGGTTCGGTTTGCGGTCCGCAAGTTTTTGTTTTGCTATTTGCGGTTCGGTTTGCGGTTCAAACCGCAAAAAAACCGCAAATCGCAAAACAAACCGCAAATAAACCGCAAAAAAATTGCAAAAAAACGCAAACTGCAAAAAAAACCGCAAAAAAACCTCAAAACCGCAACCAAACCGCAAAAAAAACCGCAAAACCGCAACCAAAC
The DNA here is from genome assembly GCA_033239045.1 of Fagopyrum esculentum. NCBI lineage: Eukaryota > Viridiplantae > Streptophyta > Magnoliopsida > Caryophyllales > Polygonaceae > Fagopyrum > Fagopyrum esculentum. The sequence goes on along the minus strand of BSUD01000001.1, from coordinate 46,487,920 downwards.
CGCAAAATGCAGTTCATTTGTGGTTCAAACCGCAACCGAACCGCAACCGTGCGGTTTGAACCGCAAACCGAACACCAATTTTGCGGTTCGGTTTGCGGTTCACGTTTTCTAGGATTGCGGTTTGCGGTTCGGTTTGGTTCGGTTTGCGGTTTTGAACTGATGATCAGCCCTACCTTCAGCGCCACTACACCAAAATCATAGTTGGATCGAAAGTACTGACTTTCGACCACTACACAAAATCCCGTAGTTGGATCGATTCGACTGATTCCACCGCTGCAAAGCCAAAGCGTAGTTAGTTCTGAAGTACTTACTTTCAACCGCTACTCACAAAATTCCATAGTTGGTCGGAATCGAGGGATTTTGACCTGCAAAACTCGTAGTTGGTCGGAATCTATGGATTCCACCACTGCAACTTGAACTCTTTGTGTTGACATAGACAAAGTGCTTAGTAAAAAGCAAACATTATCAATTTGAGAAAGTGAATATACATATTTTGTTCATGAATCTTGTAGTGTGAATGGCAGTAAATATGTATATCACTTAATAAAAAAGATTTGAATATAAAACAAATGTTTTGTTTCCATCTATAAAGAACTGCAAAATCCGATTCCTGTTGGCTTTCTTGACCTCTATAGGTCCGAACATGGAGTTGAGTTTGATAGAAAAGGTAACATACTAAAATCTAATATTTGGAGCAAATCTATACTGAATGTATAAGAGTTCAACATAATTATGAATTCAAACAAATTTCATATTTATAGAATTACAGTAAATCAAACACTGTAAAGCGCTCGACTGAAATATTTTTCTATTATTGATGAGCATAAATTCATCAATTGACAAAGAATATGTCGTGTCTTTATTATGCCACAAAATAAACCGATTTTAGGAATAATGGGATACAAATATGTTCAAATCTCAAATTTGAAATCTAATTAGGCTAATGCAAAGAGACATTAGTTCGGGAAGGAGATATCTAAATTTACAAGGGATGAGGCTTCGATTCGATTCTTATCTCCGACATATTCGAGCGGGCTACAATCGGATCCCATTTAAAGCTTTTGTGATTCGCGATTAGTTCGTCCTCGATCTTGTCTCCCATCCCTTTACTTTCTCCGTCTTGAACTCGTTTGCCGGCGCCAAGTAAATCTTCGCCATCTCCATTGTCGAAGCTTCATGCAAGTGTGCTGTAGAAGACTAGAGCAAAAATAAATAAATAGAAACAATGGAGAAAGAAGGGTGAAAGAGGAAAGTAAGAGAGAGAAGAAAGAAATAAATTATAAAAGAGAAGAAAGTACACTTTGGTGAGAATGCAAAACAAGACAAATAAAATAAATAAAAGTAAAGTAATGTCATCTTGTAGACATGTGCAACATTCACGTGATTTCCAATTCCAATTTGTTTATTTATAAAATAAACCCATAAAAGTAAAACTTTGTAAAAGATAACCCATAAAATAAGTTATTTGCAAAAGTGACCCTATTAAGACAAAGTCTTAATAAATAGGAACATAAATTTACGATTATGTATCGTAGTTAAATATTTATATATAAAACTAAACAAAATCAAAATATAAATTTTGTTCATGTAGAAATACGTTATGACTTGATGCTCGTTCTGAGCTACATAGGAAATCCGATATGAAATTAAATTCGATTCAGTCGCCTCGTCTAAGTAAAAGTAACTTTTTGAATCAAATCTTGGACGTAAAATTAAAAGACGCTAAATTTTCTAACTCGATATATAGTATCCGCTCGTGGAGTTTAACCTCACAAAAATCTAACCCCAAATATCTTTTTATCCAGAACTACGTCATGACTTGATGCTCTTCCCGAGCTACGTAGGAAATCCATTATTGGATTCAGTCACACCGCCTAAATAAAGCCAACTTCAAAATAAATTTTGGAGTTAAACCAAAATTCTCAAATATTCATGAACTCGATATAAAGCATCCACTCGTCGAGTTTAACCACAAAAAACCCCAATCATCTTGTAACACCCCGAATTCTCATAACTCGGGAAGCTACTGGTTAGGACCTCACAATGGGTCCCGACCTTAGTTTGACAACAACTTTACTAGGATCTTGCAACAAGACACAAATAAAGAAACCGATATTCATAAAACGATATTTCAAAAGAGATGAATGCAACACAACGTCTAACAACCAACAGTTGTTAAGAAACATAACAGTTTATCTGTCTTCATACGATAATAGAAACATAAACGCAAAAACCCAAACCCCACTTTAAGGAGTACGAAGACCCGGCTGACCACTACTTCCGGATCACTCAGCTGTTGCTCTAACTTGTGGTAAATCTAAACAACAAAACAAATCAACCGTTAACTAGCTATCTAAACGTTAGATCAAATGATAATAGCACACACACAATAGCAAAATCAAACACACATCATGCTTCCAAAGAATCCATTTATTATCTTAGGTCATTCACTCTTACTAATGATACTTATTTTGTGACACGAGAGATTTCCAAACCTCGCCTCCGCCCCCGTGTAACCATCAGGAATGGATCCGATGCATCTCACCTTGTACTTGTATGGTCTGGGTATAGAGAACCTCCCAGTCTCCTGTCAGAGCTGGGCAGTGATGTCACGACCCGTTATACATACACTTGGGCCTTAAAATAATAAAAGTCGTCCTAGACATGTTATAATTATTAAAACAATCAACACACACTACTATTATCACTCAGCTAACATCTAGAAACCAGCTAAGTAAGTCGCAAGGACTTATCTTAATCAAATCTCAAATCCCGTTATCTCGACTCGGCCTGTAACCGCAGAAACTCAATCGCCTGTTATACAAGGCAAGTTGATCAATAATTTATTCCACTTTCTTAGAAGTCTCCAACTTCTAAGATATATAATCGATCATAAAGAAATTACCAAAATACCCTTATACGGGTAAATGACCATTTAACCCCTGGTCCCAAAACTCTATAAAATTCTATAACAAAGTTCCAAACTATTATTTGGAACTCAAACCCACACTCTCACTCTAAAAAGGAAATTTGTTAAAGTTTTAGAAGTGTTAATCACATTCTTGACTTTCATAAAAAGTCCCTAAGGTGGCTTAAGATATGAGAACCGAATAAAAATATACAAATTCCAAATAAAATATCTAGGTCTTCTATATGATGCACTCTGCTCATAGAAGCAAGAAACTCAAAAAAAAACCCAACAACAACTTCTACACAATTCTTCAAAGTTGGATACAAAATCCAAGAATTCTATACTTAGTCAAATTCTGAGTCATTTCACAAACTGCACAAACAGTCGACTTTGAGCTCCAATAGATCCAGATTTGACCGTTGGATCGATTCCAACTTTTGATACATCACAATATGCATATTCCTCTATATCATACTAAAAATTGAATGGTGGATTCTAATTTAAAGGCAACGAAACTTAGGCTCGAAGAGGGCTGCACACACAGTTTCTAGAAAGCAAAAACAATAGTGCAACTGAATATATGCTCGATTCTTACTGATATAAATCCTGAATACACTTAACTCCATCTCACAATATCAAAACCTACTAGAAGCAACCTAAAGTTCTCAACCTAGACATGGACATTGATCAGTCTAAGCACCTTGTAAGATCAAGTGTACAAAAACTCCCCCTACCCTCATGTATATCTACACAACACAACACAGTAAGCAAAAAGGTGTCTCACTTTGATTGCAGCAGGGCGGCTGACTTTGCCGGCAGTTGCAGTCCGTGTTGTTGGAAATTGGAGGGGGATGGAAGGAGTTGAACTCTCGATTTTGACCCAGGCAGGAGGCGCTCCTTGATCCCGGCGGTCACTGCAGGCGGCTAAGGAGGGAGGCTACACATCTCCATTGTTGTTGCTCAGTGAGAGAGAAGAGGTGGTATCATGGCTCTAGTGTGAAGAAAAAGAAATCAAACAAGGAGGGTGATGAGAGACTATACTTGTTGCCGGATGGAGAAAGCAATCGACAAGTGTCGACTATGAAGATTCGTTTGCACAGGGGGCAAGAGCCTAGCAGCTACCGCTCTTCTGATGCGCGATTGTGAAAGTTTGAGGCTCTTCAGGATTGTCCTCTAGAGGCTAAAGGAGAAGGGGCGGCCTGGGCATACTCATCGGCGTGCACGAGACAGGATACCCTTCGTGGTCTGCTGCAACTCACCATAAGAGTTGGGCGAGGCGGTTGCTTGTTGCGGTTAGCGCACATAGTGGAGCGTTCCTTGCTGAAGGACGTTGTAGCGTCGCCCGGGAGGTCTGTGGAGGGGTGCGCCGTTACGCTAAGAGAAGGGAAGAAGGCGGCCGGTAGAGGTTACGACAAAGCTTGTGAAGATAGGGTTACGTGAAGGAAGAAGGTGAGGATAGGGGAGAGGTGTCCGCTGCAAGCCATGAGAACGTGGAGCGTCCGAAGAGAGTTGTCTGGGCTGGAGCTTCCTTCTCCTCTGGGCCACTGTGACATATGGCAGCGGTATGGGTTGTCCTGGGCTGGCGGTTGAAGCTTCCAATCATGGCCTTGCCAATTGCTTTGGCATGGGCTGAATTGAAATGAAAGAGGTGGGCTGAAATGTGTGTCAAGGCTTGTCATGAACTTGTCAAAACTTGTCATGACCTTGTCATAAATATAATGTAAGATCCTAGGTTTTTGCCTTCACCGCCCCTGCGGTGAAGAGGGCCGCCCCCGCGGCCAGCCGCCCCTGCGGATGTGAGATCCGCCCCTGCGGATGTGAGATCCGCCCTTGCGGATGTGAGATCCGCCCCTGCGGATCGTGCGACAGATCGCGCCGATCTGTTTTTGTCGTTTTATCTTTCTTCCATAGATAGAATACCCGATATTCTATCTTATGGGCCGGTTTCCTTGTTTTCTTTCTAACCCTAGACGCCCTTTCCGTCTAGCGTTCCAGCCCTCCCTATATATTCTCTTCCTTCTCTCATTTTTCCCGTTCCTTGCTATCGTCTTCAAACCCTTGAGAGTGCAGCCGTCCTTGCTTCCTGCAATTCGGCTGAATGTGTAAGTGCATAATGTCTGGTTCTTCCTCACGTTCCTTTAGCGCTGCATGCCTTTCCTTCTGTTTTGGTTTCTCCTTTCGTCCTTTTCTTCCCTTCTTCTCCAAGTATCAAGCACGAGCCTTAATTCTTGTGGAGTGTTCCGTTGTTGACCCTTTGTTGTTCTCAGGCTCTCTAGAGTGGAGTCTCGACATGTTGGAACCAAAGGTTCGAGCTTTGGTTGCCCCTGCTGTGAGATCTGTCGAAGAGAAGCCCGACAGTAGCTTCTGACGAAGATCCGCCCCTGCGCCTGCACAGAGCCGCCCCTGCGCCTCTGTCACATCCGCCCATGCGCCTGCACAGAGACGCCCCTGCGCCTCTGTTCAGCCGCCCCTGCGCATCTGTCTAACCGCCCATGCGGTTTCTCTGCAGTAACTCCCGTCTTTGGTGAGTTGCTTCCATCTTTCCTTTCCTCTTTCCTTCCTTGGTTCCTTATGGTTGTTCCTTGTTCCCCTGAGTTGTTGTAAGACTAAGGTTGAGCCCTTAGCATATGTTGATCTCTTAGAGATCTTTGAGACTAGAAGTCATAGACTTCTAGCAACCGTTCCGTTCCTGATTCGTGTTGCTTGTTCGTACAAGTTTTCCTTGCTCCTTTTCCGAGGGAAATTGAGCTTCCTTGTGTGTTTCTGAGTTGTTCGCTGATCTCTTGTGTTACCTTCATGTGAGGTAAGTCCCTTGGACTTACTTAGTTTCATTCTGCGTATTAGTTGGATTGTTTTGGCTTGTTTGTGTTGCTATCATGTTTATAACGGATAATTGGAAATATGATTCACCCTTTGATAACCTTAACTAGCCCAAGTGTATTATAACCGGGCGGTGACCAGTTTTCTAGTTCTACAGGAGACTAGAATGTGCTCTTGCAACCCAGACCCGTAGGTAACGGATAGTACTGATCTACTCCTATTGGTAGATGGAAGCGGAGGTGAGTTTCGGGAGATTCTCGTGTGACAAAAGAAGTTGAATTAGTAATGTATAACCTTAATGAAAGATAATAACCGGTTGATGTGTAAGCATGTTATGTGTTTTCTTTACCATATGTGTGTTTGTGCCTTTACACTCTTGCTTATACCTAGAATGTTAGCTAAAGGTTTATACCGTCGTTGTAGATATTTCGCAGGTTCAAGATGCTACTGAGTGATTTGGACGGTGTGGTCAGCCGGGATTCCCGTACATTATAGAACGGGATCGGGTTTTGTTTTTCTTTTGTTGCTTCCCTTTTTGTTTTGAACCCAGCTGTGGAGCTTTTGTGTTTTCTTTTGGTTTGAACCTTTGGTTTTTATATTGAGTTTTGTTTTCATTCGTTTGTGCCTTGTTGTAAGATCCGTTTGCTGTTGCTACTCTGAGGGTCGGGACCCATTGTGCGGTCCTAGCGCGTAGCGTTCAAGTTCCCAGAACTTGGGGTGTTACAATATGGTATCAAAGATCTAGGTTGGCAACAATGGCACTTGAAATCTTCTAAAGATCAGATGGATAAATAAATAGAACCCGCAAGGGGTCTAACGTTTTCAAAAGGGGGTTTTTGTGTTTAACTTTTCGGTCTGGGATAGTTGTACGGGCGACCACCACTACCTCCGCGGTTCTCAACAGTGTAGTTTCTTTCGTGTTGGCCATTATATGTGCTTTTTTTGGACTTTTGCTTTAGCTGTAGCGTGGCCTTATACCTATATATGTAGTCTTATATATCTATCCTTATAGCAAATGACGCATACTAGAGTTACATCTGCTATGGGGCGAGGAAGGGGTCGACCACCATTTCCACATGCCGTCCGTGGACGAGGACGTGCAGGAAGACCTCCACTAGCTAGAGGTCGGGGCCAAGCCCCAGTTGCTGATCCGCCTATCGCTGAGGCGCTTGCTGAAGAGGTTGCTAAGGGCATTTTTCCTGAGGCTGGAAATGGGACCGCTGCTAGGTCTGGAGCATAAAGAGCGCCATCAACAGAGTCCGCACGAGTGTCTATCGGAGCTTCTGCATTTCGCGACTTGTTCGCTCCAAACGGTGTGTGCAAGCTTTAAATTTATAACCCTAGACTTAAGCTTAAAACAAGGATGCGAACCCGCAGTGTACGGGTCAATCGTAGTAAAAGCAAGAAAATTCCAGGGGTCGATCACAGGGACTTAGTGAAACAAAGTCCAGTACGGTATGCTAATGTCAATGCTAACCACAAGAGCAAGTAATACAATCAAAGATGAATAAGATGTCAAATAAAGCAAACATGCAATTCTAGGGATTAAAGCATCTAGTTGTGGTTCCAACTCAAGATCTATAGATAAGCGGACAAAGCTGAGGTTTTTGCATGGGGAAGGTGTTTCTAAAGTGGAGTAGATCACCGGGTAAGTCTCACTACACACTAATCCTAAACCGTAACTCCTATTACCGGGTAAGTCTCAAGGAATCAAGATAAATAACTATAACCTCAAACTAACACACCATCTAAGGGAATAGAATCAACCTTTACCGGGTAAGTCTCGGGCTAACTCACAAAGATGGGATGGAAGCACACTCAAACCCCAATAAAGGACAAACCTTTATTACCTACACTTATGATCGTTGGTACACAAACTAAGGAATTACCGGGTAAGTCTCATCCTAAGCTTGCATTGAACCAGGAAGGTGTAATAAGAATAGGATTTAGCAAACTCTAACACTTAACTCTCAGTTACGGATCAAATAAGTCACCTCGGTCAGAAGAATTCCACCCCGGCCGAGATGTTCATCAACCGAACGAGATGCTTAGGGTTAAGGTTAAAGACTCGAACTTTCAGGATCCTATGGAATCTAAGATTTTTCTATCATTGTTTTTCCCACAACCTTCAGCCAATCACCCTAGAATCACACAAGGAAATTAGCCACTCATCATCATAATGAAAGTATTAAATATATGGAAGAAGGTGAATATTTGAACAAGAAGAATTTAATGAAAACACTTCAATAACTGAATCAAATATCACACAAAATCGTTCCTTGGATAATAATCCAACTAGACAAGACAATCAAGGAAAGGAATTGAAGACAATCTTACAAAACCCTTCAAAAAGCTATAAAGCTATAGTCTTCAATCTTCCTTCAACCTTCAAAAAGGTTCTTCAACAACTCCCAAATTGGAGTAGGATGCGGCTGCTGCGCGTGTATGCGAGGTTCCCAGCTGTAAGCGGATATCGGAATTATGGGAAATCCGACCCTTTTTATAGGAAAATAAACCTCCAAAGATAATAAATCTTAAGAAGATATATTCCCATAAAAATAGGTAAAATATATGATTCTGCATATCTCCTTCCTTCCAGAAGCTCAGCCCAAAAATATAAGATCACTTTCCAAAATTAAAAGATCTCTTCCAAGAATAAAATATTCTCGCCGCGTCCTAGGTGTTTGCCTCGGTCGAGTCGGCGTCTCTGGATCGCCTCGGTCGAGATGAATCTCTGGTCAACCGAGGTGACTCATAACTGAATGTAGAATCTCTCAAAACTGGTCCAAAGTAAATCTTTAATCCATGGTTGTGCTTCCTGAATGTAGCTCCAAATGACTCTTGACTCCTTTTGATCCTTTTTGATGCAAAACGTACCATATTACCTGCAATTACAACGAAACTAGGTGTAGACCTCGATTCTCGCAAAGGTAGATGAAATGGTAGTAAAATCACATAATGTACATACAAACATGCAGATTATGAAAGATAAAACGTCCAAACAAACCCCAAAATATGGACTATAATTCATGCTATCAAAATACCCCATACTTAGCCCTTGCTTGTCCCTAAGCAAGTTCTTCATATAGAAATCAAGATAGAATGGATTATAAGTCAAGAAAATCAATGAAAAGTCTTTCAAAAACATTTTATGGTGTGAAACTATCATAGATCACTCTAAGAGAGTACTTCCTGGAAATTAAAAACTCAATATGATCAAAACATTTTATAAATATAGGAAAGTTGTTCATCTTTGCATAAAATCATAGAATGCATAATAAATCATAATTATCAAAATTAATCATGTATAATCCGATTTAAACCGCTAAGTCAATCAACAAGCTCAAGGTCTCAAGGGCTTCCCAAAAGAAAGGTCAAGAAACGTGTAGGGTAGGGATGTATGTAAGGTAATGTGGTGCTAGAATCCGGGAAAAGGATGTACTTCACTTTCACTTTGACTTGCAACATCTTCCACCAATAAGCTTTGCTTATCTCACACTTTTTCTTTTTACTTTACTTTTTGGAATGCATGGACAGAGGTGCACAATAACCGAAGCCTAGGAAATCCGCAATCATCAATTTCTTGAGATGCATCAAACCCTTGATGCACATACCATGATCCGTTAGGAATATCGCTCAATCCGACTTTGGCAAGACACAAACACCCGGCTATGTGAATGGTGCCGAGTTACTCATCTTCATGATTGACTTCCCCAAACCTATTATTGCTTTCTAAGACTTTCACTTTCAGCCACTTCTCAACTTTAACTTGCTTTCACCACTTCGCTTGCTTCCAAATTCCCGGATAGGTAAAGGGAGGCAAAATGTAAATGAGGGGCTAAGCATGATCAAGAAGAAGAAGAAGAAAAGAATGAATTGCCTTGGTCTTTCCAAGAAGAGAGTGAGAGAACTTATGCTGCGGTGTCAACCTTCAAATTCAACATAATTTGGATAAAAATAAAGTATTAAACATGCCAATAATTTCAAACAAAGCATTTAGCAACTTAAACATATCATAAAACATTTCAAACATATAAAGAATTTAAAACCAGTCAGTAAACAAGATCTTCACTGAGATCATATCCAGATAAGTAACACAAAAATCGTTTTCGAAAACTCTCAGTTAACCCACCTCGGTCGAGATGTTCTTGGGTCAACCGAGGTGAAACACCTCGTTTTGCCAGAACTGTCCCGGTCGAGGTCAAAAAATTTTTTTTTAAAACCAATTTTTTTTTTCTCGGTTTCGACGTTTTTCTCAATCAAATAACCTGTAAGTATGCATGCAATCTCAGATAAACATATAAATGCAGATAAAGCATGAATATGAAAATATCCGATACATCATAAGTCGAATAATACATCATAAGTCAAATAAGTCAGAAAATACATCAACTACCCCATACTTGAGACACACTGTCCCAGTGGGTGTAATAAAAGTCTGAAAGAAAGGAGGACTCACCGGATAAAGAGCCGAACTGCATAAAAATAAAATAAATAAAAATCCTGCAGCTCCTCAGAAGTCCTGATCCGGTGGTGGTGGTGGCATGTAGGGGTACAAAGTAGGGTCATAGGGATAGCCCATGACATGCTGGAACTGTAGCTGAGCCATCATGTGCTGATGATGCTGCCGCTCCTGCATCTCCCGGATATCCAAAGAAAGTGCAGCATAAGTGTCGATAACCTGATCTGTCAGGTCATCAATCCGTCGGTGTGCTGCTCTGTCTCTAACCCTCTGCCTCCTACGCCTAGCGGGCCTGACTGGAGAAGTCTCAGCTGGCGCCGGCTCAGTGTCCTCCTCATCCTCATCAAGATCAATAATGGGAGGCGCGCTCGTCCCAGCAGTGTCCGTCCCTGTGTCCATCGGGACGCCGCCTCCTCTCTCCTCAACTGTCTCGTCATCATCCTCCTCATCAGCCTCCTCTGCCTCCTCTGCAGCTGCAGCAGCAGCTGCTCCCTCTCTGTAGTCCTCCATCAGCGGGACCCATGCAGCCTGCCAGAAATGCGGGTCGGCGACAGAAAACTGTGCAGACCATCTGATGCCCTGAGGCGCTGTCCGCTCCCAAGGCATGGCAACATACGGAGTAGTCAACCCACGAGGAACAAGAATCCGCCTCGTGATCATCTCCTGCAGACCCAGCGGCTTCGGAGCCGCCGCCAATGTGCAAATACTGAGATCCATCCCGTGGTAGGAGGCGATGTGGGTGACTAGACCTCCACAGCAAATATCACCCTTCCCTTTGGCCTTGATCCTGTGCAGATCCTCTGCCAGCATCAAGCCAAAGTCAGGGTATCCTCCCGTGACCATGCAGTATAGTGAGAATAGCTCCCCCTGTCTGATCTTCTGGGGCGTCTCAGTACGCGCCAGGAGCATCTCGCTGAATATCCGGTGGGCGAGTCTGAAAGCTGGGTGGAAGATGACCTTCTCCCTGGAATCTCCAGGGCGCCATCTGTCTGCATGAGTGGTGATGTGGGCGATCTGACCCCAAAACTCCCTAGCTACGGATCGGGAGGGGAAGTCTACAGCTGTAGGGGTAGGAAAGCTGAAAATCTCTCTGAAGGTCTCTAGTGGGACTAAGAAGTTCCGGCTCATCAGCCGATACTTCACAGATCCCTCTGTGGGTAGGTAGGAGAAGGAGCTGACGAACTCGAGTGTCGGCTCTATGTAGGCTGGGGCTCGGATCTCAGAAAACTGATCCAGCCCGACTGTGGCTATCATCCTCCTAAGGTCAGCCTCTAACCCTAGGCAGTCGAAAGCGGATACCTCCAGAAATCGCGGTGCGATAACTGGACGGCCCGCTATCCTCTCGTAATCTACCCGGCATCTCTCGTGGATAACCGGGCGGTAGGGACGGGAAGAAGAAGGGGAAGGGGAGGGTGAAGATCTGTCTCTAAGGGCTAGTATCCTATCTGAACTCATCTTCACAAATCAATCTGTCAGACCACCTCGGTTGCTGACAAGTCCCAGAATTCACCTCGGTCGAGATGCAGACCGACTGGACCGAGGCGTGCAGTTCGAATTTCCAAATCTCAGATTTCCAGTTCTTTTCCCCCTAAAATCACTACAATTGCTTCCTAAGGGGTACTTATGGGTTTCCTCAGCAGAATCAAGGGCAACCAAAGCCCAATAAACAGCAAACGAGGAGTTAGGGTTTTCGAACTTCTTTTACCTCGTTTCGGTCGAAAAAACTCAAATTTCTTGCAGATCTGTGGTTGCAATCGACTCCTCTTCCCTTTAATTGCAGTTTTGGAACAGAAATCGTCGGAAAAGAGCGAGAAACGAGGGAGAACGAGGTGCTCTGTCGCCGCGGTCGAAATGGGTGAAAAATAAAAAGTGAAAAGTAATTTTCGCTTTTTATACCGTCGCGAGATCTGCTGTCACCTCGGTCGAGATGGTCTCGACTGGACCGAGGTGGTACGGACCGAGGCGGTTCTGCAGAAACCCTAGTCGCCTCGGTTGCTTCAAGAATCAACTCGGTCGAGGTGTTCTGACAGTGACCGAGGTGCCTCTTTCTTCCCAGAATCTCGAACTTCTCCCTTTCCTGGAGTGCTCCTTCCTGTTGTCTGTCCAAAAACCCAAAAACAAAGCAAAGCAAAGCAAAAACAAAAACTATCTAAGCTAGACTAGAGAACGGGAAAGAAAGCAATACCTTGGGTTGCCTCCCAAGAAGCGCTTGATTTAAGGTCGCTAGCTGGACCATGATGCGTCTCAAACGAGGTGGATCGGTGCGACCTCCTCAACCGGCGTTTCCGGTTGGTACTTCTTAAGTCTATGACCGTTGACCTTGAAGCTTCCGCTAGTTTCGCCCCATATCTCAACTGCACCATGAGGGAAAACGTGTTTTACAACGTAAGGTCCGGTCCATCTAGATTTCAACTTACCTGGAAAAAGACGGAGGCGGGAGTTGAAGAGTAGAACTAAATCTCCTTCGTTAAGCTCCTTTGGAACGATACGCTTGTCATGCCATCTCTTCGTCCTTTCCTTGTAGATCTTGGCATTCTCATAGGCGTTCAAACGCAGCTCTTCCAGCTCGTTAAGTTCCAATAGTCGCTTCTCACCAGCCTCCTTAATGTCAAAGTTCAACCATTTGATAGCCCAATACGCTTTGTGCTCCAACTCAACGGGCAAGTGGCAAGATTTCCCATACACCAAATTATAAGGGGTGGTGCCTATAGGAGTCTTGAATGCGGTCCTGTACGCCCAAAGAGCATCGTCTAATTTCATGGACCAATCCTTCCTCGTCCAAAAACTTGTTCGCTCCAAACGGTGTGTGCAAGCTTTAAATTTATAACCCTAGACTTAAGCTTAAAACAAGGATGCGAACCCGCAGTGTACGGGTCAATCGTAGTAAAAGCAAGAAAATTCCAGGGGTCGATCACAGGGACTTAGTGAAACAAAGTCCAGTACGGTATGCTAGTGTTGATGCTAACCACAAGAGCAAGTATACAATCAAAGATGAATAAGATGTCAAATAAGCAAACATGCAATTCTAGGGATTAAAGCATCTAGTTGTGGTTCCAACTCAAGATCTATAGATAAGCGGACAAAGCTGAGATATTTGCGTGGGGAAGGTGTTTCTAAAGTGGAGTAGATCACCGGGTAAGTCTCAAGGAATTAAGATAAAGAACTATTGCCTCAAACTAACACACCATCTAAGGGAATAGAATCAACCTTTACCGGGTAAGTCTCAGGCTAACTCACAAAGATGGGATGGAAGCACACTCAAACCCCAATAAAGGACAAACCTTTATTACCTACACTTATGATCGTTAGTATACAAACTAAGGAATTACCGGGTAAGTCTCATCCTAAGCTTGCTTTGAACCAGAAAGGTATAATAAGGATAGGATTTGGCAAACTCTAACACATTAACTCTCAGTTAAGGATCGGATAAGCCACCTCGGTCAGCCAGTTTCCACCCCGGCCGAGATGTTCATCGACTGAACGAGATGCTTAGGGTTAAGGTTAAAGACTCGAACTTTCAGGATCCTACTGTGATTAAGATCATTCTATCATTGTTTTTCCCACAACCTTCAGCCAATCACCCTAGAATCACACAAGGAAATTAGCCACTCATCATCATAATGAAAGTATTAAATATATGGGAAGAAGGTGAATATTTGAACAAAGAAGAATTTAATGAAAACACTTCAATAACTGAATCAAATATCACACAAAAATCGTTCCTTGGATAATGATCCAATAAGACAAGACAACAAGGAAAAGAATTGAAGACAATCTTACAAAACCCTCCAAAAAGCTATAAAGCTATAGTCTTCAATCTTCCTTCGACCTTCAAAAAGGTTCTTCGAATCTCCCAAATTGGAGTAGGATGCGGGATCTTCTAACTGTAAGCGGCCGTCGACGTATGCGGCGTGTCGGATTTGTGGAAAATCCAACCCTTTTTATAGGAAAAATAACCCTCCAAAAATAATAAATCTTAAGAAGATATTATCCCATAAATATAGGTAAAATATATGATTCTGCATATCTCCTTCCTTCTAGAAGCTCAGCCCAAAAATATAAGATCACTTTCCAATTTTAAAAGATCTCAGCCAAGAATAAAATATTCTCGCCGCGTCCTAGGTGTCCGCCTCGGTCGAGTCGGTGTCTCTGGATCGCCTCGGTCGAGATGAATCTCTGAGCAACCGAGGTGATCATAACCGAGTGTAGAATCTCTCAAAACTGGTCCAAAGTAAATCTTTAATCCATGGCTATGCTTCCTGAAGGATTCCTTTTTGCTCCTTTTTGATGCAAAACGTACCATATTACCTGCAATTACAACGAAACTAGGTGTAGACCTCGATTCTCGCAAAGGTAGATGAAATGGTAGTAAAATCACATAATGTACATACAAACATGCAGATTATGAAAGATAAAACGTCCAAACAAACCCCAAAATATAGACTATAATTCATGCTATCAAAATACCCCATACTTAGCCCTTGCTTGTCCCTAAGCAAGTTCCTCATATAGAAATCAAGATAGAATGGATTATAAGTCAAGAAAATCAATGAAAAGTCTTTCAAAAACATTTTATGGTGTGCAACTATCATAGATCACTCTAAGAGAGTACTTCCTGGAAATTAAAAACTCAATATGATCAAAACATTTTATAAATATAAGAAAGTTGTTCATCTTTGCATAAAATCATAGAATGCATAATAAATCATAATTATCAAAATTAATCATGTATAATCCGATTTAAACCGCTAAGTCAATCAACAAGCTCAAGGTCTCAAGGGCTTCCCAAAAGAAAAGGTCAAGAAACGTGTAGGGTAGGGATGAATGTAAGGTAATGTGGTGCTAGAATCCGGGAAAAGGATGAACTTCACTTTCACTTTGACTTGCAACATCTTCCACCAATAAGCTTTGCTTATTTCACACTTTTTTCTCTTTTACTTTACTTTTTGGGATGCATGGACAGAGGTGCACAATAACCGAAGCCTAGGAAATCCGCAATCATCAATTTCTTGAGATGCGTCAAACCCTTGATGCACATACCATGACCCGTTAGGAATATCGCTCAATCCGACTTTGGCAAGACACAAACACCCGGCTATGTGAATGGTGCCGAGTTACTCATCTTCATGATTGACTTCCCCAAACCTATTATTGCTTTCTAAGACTTTCACTTTCAGCCACTTCTCAACTTTAACTTGCTTTCACCACTTTGCTTGCTTCCAAATTCCCGGATAGGTAAAGGGAGGCAATATGTATATGAGGGGCTAAGCATGATCAAGAAGAAGAAGAAGAAGAAGAATGAATTGCCTTGGTCTTTCCAAGAAGAACGTGAGAGAACTTATGATGCGGTGTCAACCTTCAAATTCAACATAATTTGGATAAAAATAAAGTATTAAACATGCCAATAATTTCAAACAAAGCATTTAGCAACTTAAACATATCATAAAACATTTCAAACATATAAAGAATTTAAATCCAGTCGGTAAACAAAATCTTCACTGAGATCATATCCAGATAAGTAACACAAAAATCGTTTTCGAAAATTTTCTGTTACGCCCACCTCGGTCGAGGTGTTCTGACAGTGACCGAGGTGCCTCTTTCTTCTCAGAATCTCGAACTTCTCCCTTTCCTGGAGTGCTCCTTCCTGTTATCTGTCCAGAACGCCAAAAACAAAGCAAAGCAAAGCAAAGCAAAAACAAAAACTATCTAAACTAGACTAGAAAACGGGAAAGAAAGCAATACCTTGGGTTGCCTCCCAAGAAGCGCTTGATTTAAGGTCGCTAGCTGGACCATAGTGCGTCTCAAAGGAGGTAGATCGGTGCGACCTCCTCAACCGGCGTTTCCGGTTGGTACTTCTTAAGTCTATGACCGTTGACCTTGAAGCTTCCGCTAGTTTCGCCCCATATCTCAACTGCACCATGAGGGAAAACGTGTTTTACAACGTAAGGTCCGGTCCATCTAGATTTCAACTTACCTGGAAAAAGACGGAGGCGGGAGTTGAAGAGTAGAACTAAATCTCCTTCGTTAAGCTCCTTTGGAACGATACGCTTGTCATGCCATCTCTT
>BSUD01000001.1:46430564-46468762 GCA_033239045.1 Fagopyrum esculentum | reverse complement strand
TTGGATCCTCTATTGTTGTTGTAGTTGTTGTTTCGGGGTCCGTTGTTGTTGTTACGGTACCCGTTCTTGTTGTTGTTGTTGTTATTCCTTTGCCCTTGCTCTTCCTGCTTAGTTTGAGCCATCAATAGCTCCTTCAACTGCTTCACGTCGTTCTTCAAGGACGTGAATTGGTTGTTGTTGGTTTGAGTCTCTTGAAAGTTGACTCTTTTAACTCCACCTTCAGCTCCTTGGTGGGTGTACTTCTCCATGTGCAAGGCTTGCTTCTCAATGAAGTCCCAAGCCTCATCAACCGCCATATCCATGAATGTGCCGGCGGAGAGTAATTGGAGATTGAACTGGGTGTTCCCGTCCAGTCCTTTGAAGTAGATCTCCAACAACTCGATTTTTGGAATCCCATGATGTGGGCAATCCAAAAGGATATCCTTGAACCGCTCCCATGATTTGGACAAACTCTCCTTGTCCTTCATGATGAAAGCATTGATCTTCCCTCTCATTTCAGCAGTCTTTGAGGGGGGAAAGAATTTGGTCAAGAATTCCGTAGTCATCTCTTCCCATGTGCTGATCTTTCCTGCAGGAAGAGATTGATACCAAGTAAGAGCTCTATCTTTAAGAGAAAAGTAGAAAGGTCTTAGCTTGTAGTTGTTATTTTCAATTCTTGGAGGTCGCAAAGTCTCCATCAAGATCTCGTAGTTTTGAAGATGTTGATGCGGTGACTCCTTCTCTAGCCCTCCGAATTGACATTGGCGAATCATGGCTAGAACTTGCGGTCGAAGTTCGTAGTCATGATCCGCTGGATCTCCTAGGTTCACTCCTGGACGCCTCAGCTGTTGATTAGGGTCCATCCTTTGACCTAGGGTTTGTGGAATTCCTGCAAGAAGAACATCTCGGACTGGCATCCGAAGCGGATGCACATCGGCCGGGGCGTCAGGTACTGGATTCTGCCTCGGTCGAGGATCAACTACTGGATCCTGCATCGGTCGAGGTTGAATCTGGTTCCGAATTGCTGCAATCTCAGCTTCGATTGCTACAGTCCTGGCCTGATTTTCCTCTTTCTCTTGCCTTAGCTCTTCTTTACTGAGACGTAGCAGCTCCTGCGTCTCTCTCAACTGGGCCGCAAGATCGTGATCGTCTTGTTGGGCCATCTTCGCTTCTCTTAAGCGTCTCTTGTATGTCTTTTCTGGTTCGGGATCGTAAGGAACGATTTCCTTCCCAGTGCGGGTTCTTCGCATATACCTAAGAAAGAACCTGCGAAAGTCACTCAAGTAGAGTGGTTAGACAAAAAGGGGGCAAATGCCCCAAGAGCAAACCGTACCGGCTCGGTCTAGACCAAGTCCCCGGCAACGGCGCCAAAAACTTGTTCGCTCCAAACGGTGTGTGCAAGCTTTAAATTTATAACCCTAGACTTAAGCTTAAAACAAGGATGCGAACCCGCAGTGTACGGGTCAATCGTAGTAAAAGCAAGAAAATTCCAGGGGTCGATCACAGGGACTTAGTGAAACAAAGTCCAGTACGGTATGCTAATGTCAATGCTAACCACAAGAGCAAGTAATACAATCAAAGATGAATAAGATGTCAAATAAAGCAAACATGCAATTCTAGGGATTAAAGCATCTAGTTGTGGTTCCAACTCAAGATCTATAGATAAGCGGACAAAGCTGAGGTTTTTTGCATGGGGAAGGTGTTTCTAAAGTGGAGTAGATCACCGGGTAAGTCTCACTACACACTAATCCTAAACCGTAACTCCTATTACCGGGTAAGTCTCAAGGAATCAAGATAAAGAACTATAACCTCAAACTAACACACCATCTAAGGGAATAGAATCAACCTTTACCGGGTAAGTCTCGGGCTAACTCACAAAGATGGGATGGAAGCACACTCAAACCCCAATAAAGGACAAACCTTTATTACCTACACTTATGATCGTTGGTACACAAACTAAGGAATTACCGGGTAAGTCTCATCCTAAGCTTGCATTGAACCAGGAAGGTGTAATAAGAATAGGATTTAGCAAACTCTAACACTTAACTCTCAGTTACGGATCAAATAAGTCACCTCGGTCAGAAGAATTCCACCCCGGCCGAGATGTTCATCAACCGAACGAGATGCTTAGGGTTAAGGTTAAAGACTCGAACTTTCAGGATCCTATGGAATCTAAGATTTTTCTATCATTGTTTTTCCCACAACCTTCAGCCAATCACCCTAGAATCACACAAGGAAATTAGCCACTCATCATCATAATGAAAGTATTAAATATATGGAAGAAGGTGAATATTTGAACAAGAAGAATTTAATGAAAACACTTCAATAACTGAATCAAATATCACACAAAATCGTTCCTTGGATAATAATCCAACTAGACAAGACAATCAAGGAAAGGAATTGAAGACAATCTTACAAAACCCTTCAAAAAGCTATAAAGCTATAGTCTTCAATCTTCCTTCAACCTTCAAAAAGGTTCTTCAACAACTCCCAAATTGGAGTAGGATGCGGCTGCTGCGCGTGTATGCGAGGTTCCCAGCTGTAAGCGGATATCGGAATTATGGGAAATCCGACCCTTTTTATAGGAAAATAAACCTCCAAAGATAATAAATCTTAAGAAGATATATTCCCATAAAAATAGGTAAAATATATGATTCTGCATATCTCCTTCCTTCCAGAAGCTCAGCCCAAAAATATAAGATCACTTTCCAAACTTAAAAGATCTCTTCCAAGAATAAAATATTCTCGCCGCGTCCTAGGTATTTGCCTCGGTCGAGTCGGCGTCTCTGGATCGCCTCGGTCGAGATGAATCTCTGGTCAACCGAGGTGACTCATAACTGAATGTAGAATCTCTCAAAACTGGTCCAAAGTAAATCTTTAATCCATGGTTGTGCTTCCTGAA
Source organism: Fagopyrum esculentum (assembly GCA_033239045.1). Lineage (NCBI taxonomy): Eukaryota > Viridiplantae > Streptophyta > Magnoliopsida > Caryophyllales > Polygonaceae > Fagopyrum > Fagopyrum esculentum. The sequence goes on along the minus strand of BSUD01000001.1, from coordinate 46,465,881 downwards.
TGTAGCTCCAAATGACTCTTGACTCCTTTTGATCCTTTTTGATGCAAAACGTACCATATTACCTGCAATTACAACGAAACTAGGTGTAGACCTCGATTCTCGCAAAGGTAGATGAAATGGTAGTAAAATCACATAATGTACATACAAACATGCAGATTATGAAAGATAAAACGTCCAAACAAACCCCAAAATATGGACTATAATTCATGCTATCAAAATACCCCATACTTAGCCCTTGCTTGTCCCTAAGCAAGTTCTTCATATAGAAATCAAGATAGAATGGATTATAAGTCAAGAAAATCAATGAAAAGTCTTTCAAAAACATTTTATGGTGTGAAACTATCATAGATCACTCTAAGAGAGTACTTCCTGGAAATTAAAAACTCAATATGATCAAAACATTTTATAAATATAGGAAAGTTGTTCATCTTTGCATAAAATCATAGAATGCATAATAAATCATAATTATCAAAATTAATCATGTATAATCCGATTTAAACCGCTAAGTCAATCAACAAGCTCAAGGTCTCAAGGGCTTCCCAAAAGAAAGGTCAAGAAACGTGTAGGGTAGGGATGTATGTAAGGTAATGTGGTGCTAGAATCCGGGAAAAGGATGTACTTCACTTTCACTTTGACTTGCAACATCTTCCACCAATAAGCTTTGCTTATCTCACACTTTTTCTTTTTACTTTACTTTTTGGAATGCATGGACAGAGGTGCACAATAACCGAAGCCTAGGAAATCCGCAATCATCAATTTCTTGAGATGCATCAAACCCTTGATGCACATACCATGATCCGTTAGGAATATCGCTCAATCCGACTTTGGCAAGACACAAACACCCGGCTATGTGAATGGTGCCGAGTTACTCATCTTCATGATTGACTTCCCCAAACCTAAAATTACTTTCTAACACTTTCACTTCCAGCCACCTTCAACTTTAACTTGCTTTCACCACTTCGCTTGCTTCCAAATTCCCGGATAGGTAAAGGGAGGCAAAATGTATATGAGGGGCTAAGCATGATCAAGAAGAAGAAGAAGAAGAGAATGAATTGCCTTGGTCTTTCCAAGAAGAAAGTGAGAGAACTTAACCTGCGGTGTCAACCTTCAAATTCAACATAATTTGGATAAAAATAAAGTATTAAACATGCTAATAATTTTAAACAAAGCATTTAGCAACTTAAACATATCATAAAACATTTCAAACATATAAAGAATTTAAAACCAGTCAGTAAACAAGATCTTCACTGAGATCATATCCAGATAAGTAACACAAAAATCGTTTTCGAAAACTCTCAGTTAACCCACCTCGGTCGAGATGTTCTTGGGTCAACCGAGGTGAAACACCTCGTTTTGCCAGAACTATCCCGGTCGAGGTCAAAAGATTTTTTTTTAAAACCAAATTTTTTTCTCGGTTTCGACGTTTTTCTCAATCAAATAACCTGTAAGTATGCATGCAATCTCAGATAAACATATAAATGCAGATAAAGCATGAATATGAAAATATCCGATAAATAATATCATACATCAAAAGTAGTCAAATAACGTCAAGTAGTCAAATAAGTACAAACACCCCATACTTGGGACACACTGTCCCAGTGGGTCAGAATAAGTCTAAGGACAGGATACTCACCGAACATAGCTAAACTGCATGAAGAAGTAAGAAACAGCTCCCAGATAAGACCATCTCGGTTGGCGAAGCACATATCGGTCGAGGTGTTCTGACAGTACCCGAGATGTATCTCAGTAAAGCTTGTTTCCTCAACTTCTCGAAATTTTGTTCTTCCAGTGTAGCTCCTGAACTGTGATCCTTCCTTTTGGAATACCTGGTTGTTGTCTAGAGGAAAACAAAAACAAAGCAACTATCTAAACTAAACTAGAAAAGGGAGAAGAAAGCAATACCTTGGGTTGCCTCCCAAGAAGCGCTTGGTTTAAGGTCGCTAGCTGGACCCTTCTCCATAGAATTACTCAATGTACCTTGAACACCATGGAGTGCTCATCACATCCATCATAAAATTCTTCCAAAAAGGTTCCGGTTCCTAATTTCACCGGCAAATGGTAAGATCTCCCACGTACAAGCTTGTACGGTTTGATTCTCACCGGAATCCTTCTAGACTTCCTGCACTTCAATGGGACATTCCTCGTGTCCCATCCTTTCCTTGATCGAGAAAACAGTTTCTCGAGAATCATAGCAGCTTCCCCATCTATAGCTTGGGGATGGTACAGGGTCCTGAGCATGCGAGGGACCCCATACTTGAACAAGAGACTCTTCATCGCCTTAGCGGTGTAGTGCTTGCCAACTCCACTCCTCATGATCCGAGGAGCTTCTTCTTCCAACAATTTCAAGGAAGACTTCATCTTGATCTTTGGAGGTTCTTTCGGAAGAGACCTCCAACTTTCCGGTGCATTCCTGAAAAATTCAGAAATTTTAATAGGGAGTTCAAATAAAGTAGGAGAATGTACCTTGTAAAGTTCTCCAAGGCTTGAGACAAGTTTCATGTTGGATTGATAATCCACACATGAAATCCCTCCCAACTCAGCTGGTCTTTCTTCCACCTTGACCACAGTCTCAGTGATTTGGCCAAGGTTCGCCGCATCTTCCAGTTCCAGTTTTGCAGATTCTTCTTCCATCTCGGCCGAAATCTCTTCCACCTCGACCGAGGTCTCAACAGTCAGATCGAATTCTTCCACATCCCCCTCTTCCACAAAAGCTTCAGGAGAAACTTCCGGTTCGACCAAAGGAATGCTTGGAACGTGCAACACTTCCTTATGCTCCTCTTTCGGCTTAGCATAGGATAGGGTGCTTTCCTTGAGCTCCTCCACCTTCTTCATCAACTTCTCCAATCTTGATTCGAGAGAGTCTTCAAAAGGTTGCTCATAAATGTTTTTAGGGACATTCTTCTCATCCCATATCGCAAGTTCATGTTGAATGGCCTCTTCTCTTTCCCATTCATTGTTGAACCAATAGAAGGAGTACTTTTCCTCCAAGTATTCATAATGGTCCGCCCTAGCACTTTGTCTTGCTATCCAGGCTGGATCAAACGTAGTCATCGGAAATCCTGAAAACTACAAAACTCATAGAAAGAGTAGTTAGTAGCAACAGGGGCAAGTGCCCCGAGAGCAAACCGTACCGGCTCGGTCTAGACCAAGTCCCCGGCAACGGCGCCAAAAACTTGTTCGCTCCAAACGGTGTGTGCAAGCTTTAAATTTATAACCCTAGACTTAAGCTTAAAACAAGGATGCGAACCCGCAGTGTACGGGTCAATCGTAGTAAAAGCAAGAAAATTCCAGGGGTCGATCACAGGGACTTAGTGAAACAAAGTCCAGTACGGTATGCTAATGTCAATGCTAACCACAAGAGCAAGTAATACAATCAAAGATGAATAAGATGTCAAATAAAGCAAACATGCAATTCTAGGGATTAAAGCATCTAGTTGTGGTTCCAACTCAAGATCTATAGATAAGCGGACAAAGCTGAGGTTTTTGCATGGGGAAGGTGTTTCTAAAGTGGAGTAGATCACCGGGTAAGTCTCACTACACACTAATCCTAAACCGTAACTCCTATTACCGGGTAAGTCTCAAGGAATCAAGATAAAGAACTATAACCTCAAACTAACACACCATCTAAGGGAATAGAATCAACCTTTACCGGGTAAGTCTCGGGCTAACTCACAAAGATGGGATGGAAGCACACTCAAACCCCAATAAAGGACAAACCTTTATTACCTACACTTATGATCGTTGGTACACAAACTAAGGAATTACCGGGTAAGTCTCATCCTAAGCTTGCATTGAACCAGGAAGGTGTAATAAGAATAGGATTTAGCAAACTCTAACACTTAACTCTCAGTTACGGATCAAATAAGTCACCTCGGTCAGAAGAATTCCACCCCGGCCGAGATGTTCATCAACCGAACGAGATGCTTAGGGTTAAGGTTAAAGACTCGAACTTTCAGGATCCTATGGAATCTAAGATTTTTCTATCATTGTTTTTCCCACAACCTTCAGCCAATCACCCTAGAATCACACAAGGAAATTAGCCACTCATCATCATAATGAAAGTATTAAATATATGGAAGAAGGTGAATATTTGAACAAGAAGAATTTAATGAAAACACTTCAATAACTGAATCAAATATCACACAAAATCGTTCCTTGGATAATAATCCAACTAGACAAGACAATCAAGGAAAGGAATTGAAGACAATCTTACAAAACCCTTCAAAAAGCTATAAAGCTATAGTCTTCAATCTTCCTTCAACCTTCAAAAAGGTTCTTCAACAACTCCCAAATTGGAGTAGGATGCGGCTGCTGCGCGTGTATGCGAGGTTCCCAGCTGTAAGCGGATATCGGAATTATGGGAAATCCGACCCTTTTTATAGGAAAATAAACCTCCAAAGATAATAAATCTTAAGAAGATATATTCCCATAAAAATAGGTAAAATATATGATTCTGCATATCTCCTTCCTTCCAGAAGCTCAGCCCAAAAATATAAGATCACTTTCCAAAATTAAAAGATCTCTTCCAAGAATAAAATATTCTCGCCGCGTCCTAGGTGTTTGCCTCGGTCGAGTCGGCGTCTCTGGATCGCCTCGGTCGAGATGAATCTCTGGTCAACCGAGGTGACTCATAACTGAATGTAGAATCTCTCAAAACTGGTCCAAAGTAAATCTTTAATCCATGGTTGTGCTTCCTGAATGTAGCTCCAAATGACTCTTGACTCCTTTTGATCCTTTTTGATGCAAAACGTACCATATTACCTGCAATTACAACGAAACTAGGTGTAGACCTCGATTCTCGCAAAGGTAGATGAAATGGTAGTAAAATCACATAATGTACATACAAACATGCAGATTATGAAAGATAAAACGTCCAAACAAACCCCAAAATATGGACTATAATTCATGCTATCACGACTATGTGCAGATGGTTGAGGAGGCTATCAGGACTGGAGGACCAGCACCAGTTCCGCCAATTCCTGCGAGATCAGCAGAGGTTTCGCAGAGAGTTCCACAAGCTGTTGCCCCCATCTGTTGGAGTTGCTGAGGTTGTTAGAGCGCAAGCTGAGGGAAAAGAGCCAAAGCTTGACAGTTGGTTGAAGGCTTTTGACCAGCTGAAAGTTCCCGTCTTCGTGGGAAGGACTAGCTTGGAGGTGGAGCAGTGGCTAGGACAGGTGGATTCTGCTATGGAGGCTATCGGTTTCCCTGAGGGACGTCGAGTCAACATAGCACAAACATTGCTGAACGATCAGGCTCATTCTTGGTGGAGGACCATTCGTAGTAAGGTTACCAGTTATGAGCAGATGAAGACAGTGATCAGGGATCGCTATTGCCCTGCGGCCATGAGGAGGGATTGTCTTCAGGATTTCCTTGAGGTTGGATTCGAGGATTTGCCTATTGTTGAGATAATCCTCAAGTTTCAGGACGAGTTGGCGTTGCTAGGTCCATCCGCACCACCGGAGGATCAAAATGTTTACCTTTTCTCTCGGAGGTTAAGAGAATCGACACGCTCATATCTTACTGGTTTCCGTTGTGTCTTTGACGGACTATCAGGATAGAGCTTCTGCCTATGAGAGAGACCGATCGGGTCAAAGGAGAGCTTCTCAGATAGGAGGTCTTGAGAAGAGACAGAAGACCGGATCAGCCAGTGCTGGAGCTGGAGCAGCTAGTTTTGGGCGTAGTCAGACGCTTGGACGTTCTAGTTTCTAGTAGAGTTCTGATAGAGGACGGTAATGTCATAACTGCGGAGTAGTTGGACACATCCGAGCTGACTGCAAGAAGCCAACAGTGACTTGCTTTTCTTGTGGCAAGCCCGGACACAGAGCTGCTTTTTGCCGCCAGGGCAAGGCGCTATCCCAGCAGGGTTCTTCACTTCCTAGTGTTGCTGGAGGAGGACAGAGATCGCAGTACCAGCAGCAACAACAGAGAGTTTCAGGTTCTGCCGCTCCTTAGGGTTCCACTCCGGGACAGGGGAGAGGTAGGGGACGTGTTGGTGGATCTGCAGACACCAGAGATGCACCAGCCCGAGTTTATGAGTTGAGGAGTGCTGTAGAGCCGACAGCGCCAACAACTATAGATACCATTCACATTAATGGTTGTCCTGTCAGATTTCTTTTCGATACTGGTGCTACACATTCTTTTATATCTGATGCATGTGTAGATAGATTGCCTTTAGTTACTGTAGAGGGTAGACCCTTCTTTATAGGATTACCCGATGGGGGTAAGATACGAGGTACGCGAGAGGTTCGCGATTGCCCTATTGGATTGGGAGGTCGCGATTGGCTAGCTAACTTCTTCGTCATGTACTTAGTACATGAAGAAGTTATTTTGGGCATGGATTGGATGGATCGACATCGAGCAGTTCTGGACATCGGCAAGAGGACAGCAACAGTAACTACAGATGCAGACCATGTTGAGATCTTCCGAGGATGGGATCTCGGGAAGACTGGTACCGTCATCAGTGCAGTTCGAGCTGCGAGACTTATCAATCAGGGATGTGAGGCTTTTTGGTGCTATGCCATGAAGGATAGTACTAGTCCAGCTTTGGAGGAGATTCCAGTAGCTTGCAAGTTTGCTGACGTCTTTGGAGAGCCATCAAGTTTACCTCCACAACGGAGTGTAGACTTTGGCATTGATCTAGAGTCCGGTGCGAGACCGATCTCTAAGGCTCCTTACCGCATGACGCCTATCGAGATGCTTGAGTTGAAGAAGCAGCTTGAGGAGTTAGCAGAGAAGGGCTTCATCCGCTGATGACATGAATTATGTATCATCATATTCATGCATATTGCAGCATATTATCTCTATTTACCTTGCAATTAGAGGGATCTTGCATACCTTTTATGTTCTATTCAATCAATTGTCGGAAATAGAGGTCTACACGAGATTTTGATGAATTACAGGTAAATAGAGTTGAATTGGAAGCAATAATGGAGCAAGAAGCATCCAAGGATGTTAAGGAAGCTAAAGGAGCCTTTGAAGGATTACAAAGAGCTAAGGAATTGCAAAGGAGAAACATAGAAAACGAAGCAAAAGAAGAACACTTTCTGTTGAAGAAAATCGTGCCAACAGATATATAAATCGGACGATTTTCATTGGATAAAAATCGAACGGTTTTGCACCTAAATCGACTAGGTCGATTTTCTTCATGATTCGGCCAATTGAAAAGACGACATAAAGCCCAATTAATTTGGGCTAGATGGAGGCTTTGCCAAACGGGCCACCTGCAAGAAACTATAGAAGAGAACCCTACGAGCGAAGACGAAGAGGTCGCAGGAGAGAATCTTTACACGTTTTGAAGAAATCAACGATTCTTGGAGAAAGATTGAAGAGCTTTTGCCGGAAAGTCATTCTTGATCTTTGATTGTGAGATTTCTTTATTCCATTGCATTGTTGTGGTTTGTGAGCACGACATTGAGTTGTTTGAGAGATATATTGAACAGATTTGACGATTGTTTTACAGATTTGAAAGTTATTGAATTTTTCGTTCAAGATTTGGTTTCTTTGCGATATCTTCTTCAATAATTAATTTGATTCGATTTTGAAAATGGTTGGCTAAAAACCTTGTGATTCTGGGGAGAATAGTTGATGATTAAGGCTTAGATGATGATAGATTGAACTCATTCAATCATTAGGACCCTGAGAATTTAGTTTTTAGTTTTGCGACAAACAGGAAAATCGGGCTGTTCTTGAGGAAAATCGGCCGATTTTCTTATGAACAGGGCGATTTATTCTTCTGACGAACTTTAATTGGATCAATCTTTAATCAAAACTAATCCTTGCCTAAATCCCAATCTTGATTAACCTTTTTACCTTCTAATTGAATGCTTGAATACACTTCAAACCTGTTTCTACATTTAATAGATTAAAATCGCAAGATTTGGGTAATAAAGAGACTCAACATCCTTTATTAAGATTTTAAGTGTGCTTTCTATTCATACTTTGGAGAGTCATATCCTGGAGTTTTAGATAGTTAGTTTGAGCATAATTCTTGTCTTTAGATCTTTCTATATTGCAGCCTCAACAACCCTTATAGAGAGAACCTATAGATTAGTCATATAGGTTTCGGAACCTCATCGTACGAATCCTACCTTTGAACATTTAATCTTGGCAATATAAATTCTGTCCTATATCTATAGAAGTGTCTTGAATCGAAAGCCTAAATCGGACACTTGAATCCTTGGAATCATTTCTCTCTTTATCATATCACAAAAGCTTTTATACTTTCGCTAGATAACTGAAATCGGAATTTTTCTCACCAAATCCCTGAGTTCGACTCTGGAATTCTTACCTTTCTACAGCTGATCCGTACACTGCGGGTTCGCTTTGCTTTTGAGTTCTAGATATAAATTTAAGACTTTGACGCACACCCTTTTGAGCGAACAAGTTTTTGGCGCCGTTGCCGGGGATTTGGTCTAGATCGAATCCGGTTTTCGGTTGTCTAGCTTGAGAGCTCTTGCTCTTGTGATTTGATTAGTCTACTTGAGTAATCCCTGCAGGTTCTTTAGGTATATGCGAAGGACTAGATCCACTAAAGATCTAGTTCCTTTCGACCCCGAATTAGAAAGAACTTTGAGGAGAAAGTTGAAGGAGAAGAAAATGGCCGAAAACGATGAGAGAAACTACAAGGCTGAATTGAACGAAGCTCAACGCCAACTCCAACTGAGTGAGAAAGCTCGAAAGGAAGCTGAAATAAGTCATCAATTTCAAATTGATGAACTAAGAGCTATGATTTTGGACATGAAGTTGGAGTCGAGCGCTTCCAAGAAGAAGAAAGTCAAGACACCAACTAAGTCCATTCGAGATGACTCGTCCGATGATGACGAGATTGATCCGGATATGCCGGAACTTGAAGAGATTGATCCATCACTTCATCCTAACCGAAACACTCCAACACCTAAGGTCGTCCCTCGCATTCCGACTAGGAATGTTAGAGCTGCTAATAACGAAGATAGACCCCGAACTTTGGGGCAACGGATGGATCCTATTCAGCAACCGCGCCGTTTAGGTGTGGATTTTGGAGCTGAAGACATCCAGGAGTTTAGCTTCTCACCACAAGTCATTACTATGGTTCGCCAAAGTCAATATGGCGGAGCAAGTACTGAATCTCCGCATCAACACTTGCAGAATTTTGAGATTCTCATGGAGACTATGAAGCCGAAGAAGGCTACTACAAGCAACTACAAGATCAAGCCATTCTTCTTCTCTTTGAAGGACAAGGCTCTAGCTTGGTACCAAACACTTCCGGCTGCAAAGTTAGCTACATGAGAGGAACTGTCTTCGGAATTCCTCACCAAGTTCTTTCCACCATCCAAAACGGCGGAATTAAGAGGTAAAATAAATGCTTTTTCTATGAAACCTAACGAAAGCTTGTTTCAATCTTGGGAAAGGTTTCGAGATCTCTTGTTGGATTGCCCACACCATGGCATTTCCAAGCTGGAATTATTAGAGATCTACTACAAAGGGTTGGATGTGGAGACACAATTCAACCTCCAATCTCTATCCTGCGGCACATTTATGGATATGAGAGAGGATGATGCTTGGGACTTCATTGAGAAGCAAGCCCAAGTGATTGAGAAGTATTCCCACCGGAAGGTGGAATCAAGTAACCGGAATCAAGGCGATCCGGGAGCCAAGTTGAATCAAGCGGCTCAAACACAAATATACTCCCTCAAAGATGACATCAAGGAATTGAGGGAAGTGCTCAAAACGAGTCTTCAAAAGACTAAAGAGCAAGAAGCCAACTACATGGGGCGAGACAACAATCAAAGGAATGATAACCGGAACTCTAATTGGATCAACAACAACAATAATAACCGAAACTCCAATTGGAACAACAACAACAACAAGAACTCGAATAACAACAATTGGAGGTCAAATCAGCAAGGTTCAGGTAATCCTTACTCATATGCTGAAAAAGCTCTAACCCCTCCATCTTCTTCTACTCCTTCTACAAGCCAGGGACAATCAAGCGGATCAAACAAACCAGATCCTATGCTAGAGACGATCCTAGGCAAGCTACAAGGATTGGAGAGTTACATAACTTCGGTTGACAAAGCCCACAAAGCTTTAGAAAACCAAGTATTCAACAAGGCCGGAGAAGTTCCAAGAGATCAAGGGAAGCTTCCCGGAAAGACAGAAGATAACCCAAAGGGAAGGGTTATGGCCATAACTACTAGGAGTGGGAAGACAACCGCCGACCCTCAACCTAAAGTAGTTGATACCTCCACAAAAGAAGGAGAGGCAAAAGAGAAGGAAGAAGTCTATGTTCCTCCTCCCGCTTACAAACCACCTCTACCTTTTCCTCAATCTAGAGCGCGAGCACGCCTAGATAAACATTTCGGTAAGTTTGTTGAACTTATGAGTAAGCTCCATATTAACATACCTTTTATGGATGCGATTTTAGGTATGCCGGCTTACGGGAAATTCCTCAAGGAGATCCTCTCCAACAAGAGGAAGTTGGAAGATATAGGTGAAGTCAAGATGAGCATGGAGTCATCCGAACTCATCAAGACTATGACGGAAAATATGCCACCCAAGCTCCGCGATCCAGGATCCTTTTGCATACCCATCACCTTGGGAGAAGCTACCTATGACGCTCTTTGTGACCTTGGAGCAAGTGTGAGTATCATACCTCTAGCTCTATGCAAGGCAGTTGGTCTAGGAGAGCCTAGACCGGTGAAGATCACACTCTACATGGTTGATCGTTCCACCACTAAGCCGGTGGGAATATTAGAAGACATCCCGGTAAAACTAGGTAAGTTTTACATACCTATAGATTTTGTCGTTCTTGACATACCTGCAGATTACCCAGTTCCCATCATCCTTGGGAGACCATTCCTCGCCACATCTGGGTGTATGGTGGACTGCAAGAACGGCCAGCTATCCTTCCACATCGGTGAAGAAAAGATAGAGTTCATACTATCTTCCTTAATCAAGGAGCCAGCCTTGAAAGATGACGTTTTTGAAATTGTTGAGGAAGAAGAGTCTAGAGAAATAGTAAGCTCGATCTTAATGAAAGACTCCCTTCAAAAGGTTCTTAGCATGAGCATCATGGAGGAAGGAGTAGAACATGACTGCAATGAGAATGTGAAAGCATTAAATGCTATGGAGGAAGAACTAGAGGCAAAACTTGAAGAGCTAGAGAGGACTCCGGAAATTGTGAAGAAAATCGACCTGTCACAAATAAATCGTCCGATTTTTGAAGATTCAGAACGATTTTTTTTCGACAGAAACTAAAATCGACCTGACGACAATAAATCGCCCGATTCAGAAAGAGGAAGCACGATTTTTTCCAACAGAAAGAAAAATCGTACAAAAGATCGACCGATTTATTCCAGAGGGGGCCGATTTACTGAGTGATTCTATGGCTTCTCCGGACTTCACCGCAACCGCTTCCGCATCTAATGATGAAGTGCCCACACCTATAGAGACCCCCCCCACAACATCCGAAAATCACGATTCATCACTATCCAAGGTACCTCCATCGTTAGAATTGAAGCAACTTCCCACGCACTTAAGGTACGCATTTCTTGGCACTAATTCCACATACCCAGTTATAGTCAATGCAAATTTGAATGATGATGAATTAGAAAAGCTCATGCATGTTTTGAAGCAACATAGGAAAGCACTAGGTTACACCATTGATGATTTAGTAGGAATAAAGCCTTCTCTATGTATGCACAAAATACTAATGGAAGAGGATTACAAACCTTCACGCCAACCTCAAAGACGGTTAAACCCGGCAATGAAGGATGTCGTGAAGAAAGAAATCCTTAAGCTACTTGATGCAGGTATCATCTTCCCTATTTCTGATAGCAAATGGGTGAGTCCGGTACAAGTAGTACCCAAGAAAGGAGGCATTACCGTTGTTGCCAACAAGAACAACGAGCTCATCCCCACACGGACAGTTACAGGGTGGCGAATGTGCATCGATTACCGCAAACTGAACGTAGCCACGAGGAAGGACCACTTCCCCCTTCCTTTCATCGATCAAATGTTGGAAAGGTTAGCCCAACATGCCTACTTTTGTTATTTAGATGGATATAGCGGTTTCTTTCAGATACCAATTCATCCGGATGATCAAGAGAAGACAACCTTTACGTGCCCATGGGGTACGTTCGCTTATAGAAGAATGCCATTCGGTTTATGCAACGCTCCAGCCACTTTCCAAAGGTGTATGATGGCAATCTTCTCCGAATACGTAGAGAATATCATGGAAGTCTTCATGGACGACTTTTCGGTATATGGTTCTTCCTTTGATAACTGTCTCTATAACCTTTCACTAGTTCTTAAGAGATGTGAGGACACTAACTTAGTCTTAAACTGGGAAAAGTGTCATTTCATGGTCACTGAGGGAATTGTGTTAGGCCACTTAGTGTCAAAAAGGGGAATAGAGGTAGATCGATAAAAAATAGAGACCATTGAGAAGTTACCTCCCCCTTCATCAGTAAAAGGAATTAGAAGCTTCTTAGGACATGCAGGCTTCTATAGGAGATTCATAAAGGATTTTTCTAAGATTTCAAAACCCTTGACTAATCTTTTGATGAAAGATGCGACTTTCGAATTCTCGAAAGATTGCTTAGATGCCTTTTGCAGGATCAAAGAAGCATTGATTTCGGCACCAATCATCCAACCACCCGATTGGACCCTTCCTTTCGAAGTCATGTGCGACGCAAGCGATGTCGCTATAGGAGCCGTTCTTGGACAGAAGAAAGATGGTCGCACTCATGCCATCTACTACGCTAGCAAAACGCTAGATGAGGCTCAATACAACTACGCAACTACGGAAAAGGAACTTTTAGCCGTAGTATATGCATTTGAAAAATTTCGTTCCTATCTTGTAGGTGCGAAAGTGATAGTTTATACGGACCACTCCGCGATCCGATACTTATTCACGAAGAAGGATGCGAAGCCAAGACTTCTACGATGGATCTTACTCTTACAAGAGTTTGATTTAGAGATCCGTGATAAGAAAGGATCGGAGAACTCCGTCGCCGATCACCTTAGTCGTCTCCCGCAACTCACCGGCAAATCGGATGAACTTCCGATAGACGACTCCTTCCCTGACGAGCAGCTGCACGAAATTGAAGAGTGCCTTCAACACATATCACAAGGTAATGATCCATGGTTTGCTGACATTGTAAATTACCTTGTTTGTCAGGAGATTCCACCCGGACTTTCATACGCTCAAAAGAAGAAGTTCTTTAGAGACGTCCGGCAATTCTATTGGAACGAACCTCTTTTATTCAAAAGAGGTCCAGATGGTATCTACAGGAGATGTATCCCCGAAGACGAGATAGATAGTGTCATCCGACACTGCCATTCTCTACCATGTGGTGGACATGCTAGTTCCCACAAGACTTGTGCTAAGGTACTTCGTTCCGGCTTTTATTGGCCTACACTTTTCAAAGATGTACAAAAGTTTGTTGTTTCTTGTGATGCTTGTCAAAGGACAGGTAATATATCCAGGAGGAATGAGATGCCTCTCAACAACATACAAGAAGTAGAGATCTTTGACGTATGGGGCATCGACTTTATGGGACCTTTCCCATCTTCATGCGGCAACCAATATATACTTCTTGCCGTAGACTATGTCTCGAGATGGGTAGAGGCAATCGCTTCTCCTACTAATGATGCAATGGTAGTGGTGAAGTTCCTCAACAAAACGATCTTCCCAAGGTTCGGAACTCCCCGAACCATCATTAGTGACGGAGGAACGCATTTCACAGCCCGTCGATTCGAGACTCTACTGGCTAAGTATGGGGTGACCCATAAGATAGCTACACCCTACCATCCGCAAACCAGCGGACAAGTCGAGATATCCAATAGAGAGATTAAAGGGATTTTAGAGAAGACCGTCTCTAAAACGAGGAAAGATTGGTCAATGAAGCTTGACGATGCACTATGGGCGTACAGGACAGCCTTCAAAACACCAATAGGTACGACTCCCTATAATCTCGTTTATGGTAAATCATGTCATCTTCCTGTAGATCTAGAACACAAGGCTTATTGGGCTATCAAGTGGCTCAACTTCGACATGAAAGAAGCCGGAGAGAAACGGCTTTTAGACATCAATGAGCTAGATGAGCTCCGACTGAACGCGTATGAGAACGCAAAGATTTACAAGGAACGGACAAAGCGCTGGCATGACAAGCACATCATCCCAAAAGACTTGAAAGAAGGAGACCAAGCCCTCCTATTCAATTCAAGGCTGCGTCTATTTCCAGGTAAGCTCAAATCCCGTTGGACAGGACCTTTTGTGATTAAAAGATTTTCCCCCATGGTGCAGTTGAAGTATGGGGTGAACAAAGCGGAAGCTTTAAGGTTAATGGCCAACGGTTGAAGAAATACACACCGGAAGCTCCAGTCGAGGAGATAGCTCCTATCCTCCTTCATTGAACACAACATCATACACCGTCTAGCTAAAGACGATAAATAAAGCGCTTCTTGGGAGGCAACCCAATGATAGTATAGTTTTCCCTTCTTTCCCTCGCTTAAATTAGAATAGATTAATTGTTTTGTTTTTTTCGTTTTTCGTTTTTGTTTGTTCCTCGATGCACTCTTGGGTTGTCATGTCATTAATCGCAGGAAACTAGGATCAAATGTGAGAGATTTACGGAGAATGGAGCACAATTAAGTTATATCCTCGAGATTCAAGAAAAACAAGGAAAGAAATCGACCTACCACAAAAAGATCGTCCGATTCTGTAACAGAGCAAGACGATTTTTCACAACAGAAACAAAAATCGACCTGGAGATCGACCTGCCAAAATAAATCGTCCGATTTTTTCTGTCAGAGAGAAAAATCGCCCCGACAAATAAATCGACCAGAAAAATCGTCCGATTTTCTTCAGAAATTGTCGACCCTATATAAGGACTTCACACTCGATCTTCTTCATTCACACACCTTCAACTCGCGATTTCCCTCTCTCAAGAACGCCGAAAAATCGCCACACCCCCAAATCCTCATTCCTTAACCATTTCAAGAGATTCTTGGCTCCAAACTGAAGCATTTTCAACAAGGAACACGGATCTAACAACAACACGCACGACAATCGACTACTCCACAAGGAATTCAGGTTTTTCTTTCCAAAACCTAAGTTTTCTCACTTGAAATCGAAGTTGCTTAGGAAGTGCTTTGTTGTTGGAATTGATAGAGGAATTTGCTTAGGATTCATTATAGAGAACTGTGTGTGGTGATAGATTGAACAGAACTTTACAGAATTGTGAGAATCGTTGGAATCGAGATAAAAATCGACCCAACCCAGAAAAATCGGCCGATTTTTGTGAAGAACAGGTCGATTTTTAGGACTTAGAATGGATCTTGTCAAGAGGATAACTAGAAACACGGGGAAGAAGAAGGGATCTTCTTCCAAAGCCCCTAACCCACCACCACCACCACCTACCAACATCCCTAGGCTCCCTCCTCCCCTATCCAAGCATAAGAAACGCTATGAACGCATTATAGATCGCCCATTCACCCCTCCTCGTTACATAGTGCTCGATGACTTAGATTCGTTATATGTTCGAGAGGATGTTGATATGATGCTTGATAGAGCAGGGTTGAGACAGTTTGCTACGATAAGGGAAGATGCTTATAGGGAGATCACCCTAGAATTCCTTAGCACATTTGAGCACGATCCTAGGGAAAGGATGGTCACTTTCCGCCTCATGAGCCAAGACCACACTTTGTCTATTGATGCTTTTGGCGACTTGTTTGGCTTCTCTTCTTCACATGCAGGCACATTTGCTAGAGGCCTCAGTGCTAGTGATTTTTGGGAGGCTATTTCCGTAGGAGAGTACGGCGGAGATAAGTGGAGACCCGGAAACTCCAAGGAGACAAGAATGTACAACCTTTCCTTCAAGGTAGTACATAGGATACTCAGTGAGAGTTTGTTTGCCAGGACCGAGACCCCGCAGAAGCTCAAGACTGATGAGCTTTTTATCCTCTACTGCATGGCATCTACCACCACTCCCGACATTGCCACCATGCTTGCTGACTATCTAGGAAAGATAGCCAACAAAGCTAAGGGCGACATTTGTGCAGGAGGCTTAGTCACTCACGTGGCTAGGACTCTAGGTTATGACTTCTCAGGATGCACTCTAGCTGAGAGTGCCCTCCCTTTAGGCTCACAGAGGTTGGTAGTCCGACAGGTCTTGATTCCTCGAGGAAGAGGAACTCTTCATGTACCGATGCCATGGCACAGGGATCCGAAGAAGAAGCCATCCGAGATTATATGGAAATCCGAATACACCATTCGGAATAAGAGGAACTGGAAGGAGACTTTTGAGGCGATGCTTGAGGAGCTCTCACCTCCTACTTATTATGATGATGATGCAGGTGACTCAGATGAGGAGGATGAGGATGGCGGACAGGAGACCATGCTCGAGTTTGAGAGTGATACTCATAGCGGGCACGCTACGGACGCCATGGACACTGACACTCATGGAGTAGGACCGAGCAGGACTAGCAGACAGGATGAGGAGACGGAGGATGACATGCAACCACCTCGACACTCCTATGCACATGCTCCAGGCCCTAGACGAGGACGCCGAGCTCCGCGCCACTTCAGGGAGCTAGTCACTAGCTTCCAGAGCCTCAGCACCGACTACCGTGCCCTCCGCACCGATTATGACACCCTGAACACACAGTTCAGGAGCTACAGGGAGGAGACGGACGCTAGGCATTCATCCTATGATGGCCAGATGAGGGACATGTACTACCACCAGTTCGGCCACTTCTACGATCCCTCCGCACCGATGTATCCATATCCACCACCTCCACCACCGACAGAGGATTGAGCTTCTACTCCTTTTACATTGTAAGTATTTTTCTCCTTCTTATGCTTGATTTTCACATTGGGGACAATGTGGATGTCAAGTATGGGGTGGGGGTACTTACAATACCTTATTTCTCATTCTAGCACTCTATGTACTTTCCACTACTCTTGACAAATTGGCTTGTAATAACTCTTGCACTACTTGCTTTCTACTATCAACACTTGCATTTGCATGACCTTTTTCAAAACTATGAATTTAAAAAAAAAAAAAAAAAAATTTTTTTAAGTGCTTCTTATATGGAAATGACCTCTATGATGAATATTGTGTTTATGGATAGGCAAAAAGACGCTTAGTTATGTTGAGATCTTGACTATAGCATGAATGAAATTGCTTTTGTTACTTGAATACATGAATAAGTTATATGATTTAGTTGTTTTGATGAGAGAATGAAATAATAATCGAAGCTATATTGCAAGTTCTTTTACACCATTTAAGGATGACTAAGGCAATTCACTTCTTTTCTTTTCTCATATCTTGATCATGCTAGCTCCTCAATGAATTATGTAACCCTCCTTTTACCATCCGGGAATTAGGATAGGTGATTGAAAAAGGCATGTTTGATGTGGGAGGGCCAAGAAAAATGTATTGAAAAAGTGCAAAATTTCATAAGTTTGGGGACGTTGAACATGAGGATGAGTAACTCGGCACCATTCACATAGCCGGGTGTTTGTGTCTTGCCAAAGTCCGATTGAACGACAAGTCCTAACGGGATATGGTATGTGCATCAAGGGTTTGAGGCATCTCAAAATTGAGAAACGCCGATCTTCTAGGCTTCGGTTTTTGTGCACCGCTGTCCATACTCTCAAAAAGTAAAGTATAATGAAAGCAAAGCTTTCTACATGCGAAGCATGTGCGGTGAAGAAAATTCTTGAAGGTGTTATGTGTTCCTCTTTCCCGGATTAGCACCACAATTGCCAAAAAGAACTCCTTCCCTTAATACGCTTCTTGAACCTTTCCTTTGATTAGAAGACCTTGAGACTTTTATGTATGTGTTTAAGACTTAATGGCTTAGATTTGTTTGACTTTGATTGCCTCTACACCTTTATCATGTTCTTTATTTATGCTTTCAAGGAAGAAAAGGGAATTTGTTCATCTTATAGTCATCATTGATACATTCCTAGCTCTTTTACGCCTTGAAATTTCACTTTGAGGGTGATCCAAAACGAAGAAGCACTACCAAAAGAAAAGTTTTTAGGTTTTCATGCATACATAATCCATGGCATCTTTTGTTCTAAATTTGAGTCTTGCTTAGGGACAAGCAAGAGGCAAGTATGGGGTATTTTGATGACATGAATTATGTATCATCATATTCATGCATATTGCAGCATATTATCTCTATTTACCTTGCAATTAGAGGGATCTTGCATACCTTTTATGTTCTATTCAATCAATTGTCGGAAATAGAGGTCTACACGAGATTTTGATGAATTACAGGTAAATAGAGTTGAATTGGAAGCAATAATGGAGCAAGAAGCATCCAAGGATGTTAAGGAAGCTAAAGGAGCCTTTGAAGGATCACAAAGAGCTAAGGAATTGCAAAGGAGAAACATAGAAAACGAAGCAAAAGAAGAACACTTTCTGTTGAAGAAAATCGTGCCAACAGATATATAAATCGGACGATTTTCATTGGATAAAAATCGAACGGTTTTGCACCTAAATCGACTAGGTCGATTTTCTTCATGATTCGGCCAATTGAAAAGACGACATAAAGCCCAATTAATTTGGGCTAGATGGAGGCTTTGCCAAACGGGCCACCTGCAAGAATCTATAGAAGAGAACCCTACGAGCGAAGACGAAGAGGTCGCAGGAGAGAATCTTTACACGTTTTGAAGAAATCAACGATTCTTGGAGAGAGATTGAAGAGCTTTTGCCGGAAAGTCATTCTTGATCTTTGATTGTGAGATTTCTTTATTCCATTGCATTGTTGTGGTTTGTGAGCACGACATTGAGTTGTTTGAGAGATATATTGAACAGATTTGACGATTGTTTTACAGATTTGAAAGTTATTGAATTTTTCGTTCAAGATTTGGTTTCTTTGCGATATCTTCTTCAATAATTAATTTGATTCGATTTTGAAAATGGTTGGCTAAAAACCTTGTGATTCTGGGGAGAATAGTTGATGATTAAGGCTTAGATGATGATAGATTGAACTCATTCAATCATTAGGACCCTGAGAATTTAGTTTTTAGTTTTGCGACAAACAGGAAAATCGGGCTGTTCTTGAGGAAAATCGGCCGATTTTCTTATGAACAGGGCGATTTATTCTTCTGACGAACTTTAATTGGATCAATCTTTAATCAAAACTAATCCTTGCCTAAATCCCAATCTTGATTAACCTTTTTACCTTCTAATTGAATGCTTGAATACACTTCAAACCTGTTTCTACATTTAATAGATTAAAATCGCAAGATTTGGGTAATAAAGAGACTCAACATCCTTTATTAAGATTTTAAGTGTGCTTTCTATTCATACTTTGGAGAGTCATATCCTGGAGTTTTAGATAGTTAGTTTGAGCATAATTCTTGTCTTTAGATCTTTCTATATTGCAGCCTCAACAACCCTTATAGAGAGAACCTATAGATTAGTCATATAGGTTTCGGAACCTCATCGTACGAATCCTACCTTTGAACATTTAATCTTGGCAATATAAATTCTGTCCTATATCTATAGAAGTGTCTTGAATCGAAAGCCTAAATCGGACACTTGAATCCTTGGAATCATTTCTCTCTTTATCATATCACAAAAGCTTTTATACTTTCGCTAGATAACTGAAATCGGAATTTTTCTCACCAAATCCCTGAGTTCGACTCTGGAATTCTTACCTTTCTACAGCTGATCCGTACACTGCGGGTTCGCTTTGCTTTTGAGTTCTAGATATAAATTTAAGACTTTGACGCACACCCTTTTGAGCAAACATCCGCCCTAGTGTATCTCCTTGGGGTGCACCAGTTCTCTTCGTCAGGAAGAAAGATGGGTCAATGAGGTTATGTATCGACTACCGAGAGCTGAACAAGGTGACGATTAAGAACAAGTACCCATTATCCCGTATCGATGATCTTTTGGATCAGCTGAATGGAGCTTCAGTATTTTTGAGGATTGATCTGAGATCTGGATATCACCAGCTGAGGGTGAGAGAGCACGATGTAGCCAAGACGTCATTTCGGACCAGATATGGACACTACAAGTTTGTAGTGATGCCATTTGGGCTTACGAATGCGCCCGCAGTCTTCATAGAGTTGATGAACAACATCTTCATCGACTTTCTATACTAGTTTGTAGTTGTCTTCATCGACGACATTCTGGTTTACTCCCGCAGTAGAGAGGAGCATGTAGGACACTTGAGGATTATTCTTCAGGTCTTACAAGATAGAGAGCTCTACGCCAAGCTCTCTAAGTGCGAGTTTTGGATGTCCGAAGTAGCATTCCTTATTCACATTGTTTCAGCTGAAGGGATCAAGGTAGATCCAGCAAAGATTGAGTCAGTAGCTTCTTGGCCGCCACCTAAGAACGTCAAGGAGGTTCGCAGCTTCTTAGGATTGGCAGGCTACTACAGGCGTTTTGTTGAGGGCTTTTCAGTTATCGCCCGACCGCTCACTTCCTTGCTGAAGAAGAGGTTGACCTCTGCTCCTATCTTAGCTCAGCCAGAGGGCATTGAGGATTTTGTGTTTTACAGCGACGCATCCAAACTGGGCTTGGGATGTGTTTTGATGTAGAGGGGAAAGGTGATTGCTTATGCATCTTGACAGTTGAAGACGTACGAGGAGAATTATCCTACCCATGATCTTGAGTTAGCTGCTGTTGTTCATGCTTTGAAGATTTGGAGACATTATCTGTACGGAGCCACGTGTCAGATTTTCACAGACCATAAGAGTCTGAAGTACATATTCACTCTGCGGGAGTTGAATAACCGCCAATGCAGATGGTTAGAGTTGATCAAGAACTTTGATCTTGAGATCTTATACCACCCGAGAAAGGCTAACGTGGTAGCAGATGCTCTCAGTAGGAAGACTTCCCGGGAGATGGCTATCGCTAGACTGACATCTCAGCCACAGTTACAGCGAGATTTGGCATGGCTAGAGATGGATATCAACTTCCCAGATTCCGACATCCAGTTGTCCACCTTGGAGATAGTACCTGATCTGTTGGCCGAAATCCGACAGAAGCAAGAGAGTTGCCCTGCTTTAACATAGATTCGAGATCAGATTTCTCGAGGAGAGGCACCACAATTTACAGCTGGTGCTGACGGAGTTTTGAGACGCCAAGAGCGTGTTTGTGTGCTGTCAGATCGAGAGTTGAGACAGAGGATCCTTCGGGAGGCTCACTCTTCACCTTACTTAGTACACCTTGGTGCGAGTAAGATGTATCAGGATATCGGATGCTCTTACAGGTGGGGAGGTTTGAAGCCAGACGTCACGAGATATGTAGCTCAGTGTGCAACCTGTCAGCAGGTCAAGATCGAGCATCATAGACCAGGACACGAGCTACACCCACTTCCCGTCCCTCAGTGGAAGTGGGAAGACATCTTTATGGATTTTGTGACCGGTTTGAGACCGAGTCGTGGTTTTGATGCTATCTGGGTCATTGTAGATCGACTAACGAAGACCGCACGTTTCATTCCAATCAAGGAAACGTGGCCGGTAAGTCGATTAACAGAGGAGTTCACGAGACAGATAGTGAGACTTCATGGAGTACCTAGGACTATAGTCTCTGACAAAGACGGACGGCTCACTTCGAGGTTCTGGCAGCAGGTTCATGCCGCTCTAGGTAAGAGTCTACAGTTCACTACTGCTTATCATCCTCAGACCGATGGTCAGTCTGAATGGACCATCCAGACTTTGGAGAACATGTTGCGAGCTTGTGTGTTAGACTGGGGACAGGTGTGGCCAGATCACCTTCCCTTGGTGGAGTTTTCGTACAACAAAAGTTGGCACACATCGACCAGGATGACTCCTTATGAGGCTTTATATGGACAGAGATGTCGTACACCGATGTGTTGGGACGAGCCCAGTAGTGCCAACGGAGTAGCACCCGAGCAGATTCAGGATGACATGGCTCGAGTAGCAGTGATCTGAGTGCGAATGTCAGCAGCACAAAGTCGATATAAGTCTTATGCTGATAAGAGGCGCAAACCTCTAGAGTTCAGAGTTGGAGCTCAGGTTTGACTGAGACTATCCCCGACACGAGGCGTCAAACGTTTTAGTGTTAAGGGGAAGCTGAGTCCTAGATATGTTGGACCGTTCGAGATTCTTGAGCGAGTTGGAGAGGCAGCATACAGACTTGCGTTGCCACCTAGACTCGAGGGTGTTCACCCAATTTTCCATGTGTCTCAGCTACGGGAGTACATACTTGACCCGAGACACATCGTCACTCATGAGGATCTAGTGATCGAGCCATACCACACATTTGTAGAGCATCCCGATGTTGAAGATTCAGTGGTCGATGCGAGGAGCTGATGAGGCGACTTGGGAGACAGAGGATAGTATCCAGAGGAACTATCCGGAGTTTTATGCGTAGCTTGTTGCACCTTAGCTTAGTCTGTTGTTTGGTTTTTCCTTTATTGCGTTGTGAAAGCTTTTGTGTGACGTTTTGTGTTACGTGCCCTGAGTGGGAATATATGAGATCA
This sequence comes from Fagopyrum esculentum, assembly GCA_033239045.1. Lineage (NCBI taxonomy): Eukaryota > Viridiplantae > Streptophyta > Magnoliopsida > Caryophyllales > Polygonaceae > Fagopyrum > Fagopyrum esculentum. Next base: position 46,443,420 of record BSUD01000001.1, on the reverse strand, counting down.
GTTCTTTTCTGTGTGTTGTTGTGATCGTTGGGCTTTTGCAAGTTTCGGAACAAAACTTCTTTTTAGGGGGATCTGATATAAGATCCTAGGTTTTTGCCTTCACCGCCCCTGCGGTGAAGAGGGCCGCCCCTGCGGCTGTGACATCCGCCCCTGCGGATCGTGCGACAGATCGCGCCGATCTGTTTTCATCGTTTTATATTTCTTCCATAGATAGAATACCCAATATTCTATCTTATGGGCCGGTTTCCTAGTTTTCTTTCTAACCCTAGACGCCCTTCCCGTCTAGCGTTCCATCCCTCCCTATATATTCTCTTCCTTCTCTCCTTTTTCCCGTTCCTTGCTATCGTCTTCAAACCCTTGAGAGCTGCAGCCGTCCTTGCTTCCTGCAATTCCGCTGAACGTGTAAGTGCATCTTGTCTGGTTCTTCCTCACGTTCCTTTAGCGCTGCATGCCTTTCCTTGTGTTTTGGTTTCTTCCTTTCTTCCTTTTCTTCCCTTCTTCTCCAAGGATCAAGCATGAGCCTTGATTCTTGTGGAGTGTTCTGTTGTTGACCCTTTGTTGTTCTCAGGCTCTCTAGAGTGGAGTCTCGACGTGTTGGAACCAAAGGTTCGAGCTTTGGTTGCCCCTGCTTTGAGATCTGTCGAAGAGAAGCCCGACAGTAGCTTCTGACGAAGATCCGCCCCTACGCCTGCACAAAGCTGCCCCTGCGCCTCTGTCACAGCCGCCCATGCGCCTGCATAGAGACGCCCCTGTGCCTCTATTCAGCCGCCCATTCGCATTTGTCTAACCGTCCCTGCGGTTTCTCTGCAGTAACTCCCGTCTTTGGTGAGTTGCTTCCTTCTTTCCTCTCCTCATTCCTTCCTTGGTTCCTTATGGTTGTTCCTTGTTCCCCTGAGTTGTTGTAAGACTAAGGTTGAGCCCTTAGCATATGTTGATCTCTTAGAGATCTTTGAGACTAGAAGTCATAGACTTCTAGCAACCGTTCCGTTCCTGATTCGTGTTGCTTGTTCGTACAAGCTTTCCTTGCTCCTTTCGTGAGGGAAACTGAGCTTCCTTGTGTGTTTCTGAGTTGTTCGCTGATCTCTTATGTTACCTTCGTGTGAGGTAACTCCTTTAGACTTACTTAGCTTCATTCCGCGTATTAGTTGGATTGTTTTGGCTTGTTTGTGTTGGTATCATGTTTATAACGGATAATTGGAAATAGGATTCACCCTTTGATAACCTTAACTGGGCCAAGTGTATTATAACCGGGCGGTGACCAGTTGTCTAGTTCTACAGGAGACTAGAATGTGCTCTTGCAACCCAGACCCGTAGGTAACGGATAGTACTGATTTATTCCTATTGGTAGATGGAAGCGGAGGCGAGTTTCGGGAGATTCTCGTGTGACAAAAGAAGTTGAATTAGTAATAGATAACCTTAATGAAAGATAATAACCGGTTGATGTGTAAGCATTCTATGTGTTTTCTTTACCTTATGTGTGTTTGTGCCTTTACACTCTTGCTTATACCTAGAATGTTAGCTAACGGTTTATACCTTCGTTGTAGATGTTCCGCAGGTTCAGGATGCTGCTGAGTGATCCGGACGGTGTGGTCAGCCGGGGTTCCCGTACATTATAGGACGGGATCGGGATTTGTTTTTCTTTTATTGCTTCCCTTTTGTTTTGAACCTAGTTGTGGAGCTTTTGTGTTTTCTTTTGGTTTGAACCTTTGGTTTTTATATTGAGTTTTGTTTTCATTCGTCAGTGCCTTGTTGTAAGATCCGTTTGCTGTTGCTACTCTGAGGGTCGGGACCCATTGTGCGGTCCTAGACCGTAGCGCTTCAAGTTCCCAAAACTTGGAGTGTTACATATAAAGATATATATATATATATATATATATATATATATATATATATATATATATATATATATATATATATATATATATATATATATATATACACTAGGGTTTGCAAGATTAGGGTTTGGTGATCAAAATTTCATCATTTTATGTGAGTTTATACTTGCATAAAATGATAGGATTTGTGAGCTAGGTATCAATATAAAGATCCACGAGTCGAAATCCGGTTTTAAGCGGAATTAAAATTACGGATATTACATTAGTACCCCCTTAAATTAAGTTTCGTCCTGAAACTTAGAATAAGCACATCTAATCAAATGACTGCCAAAAATAGAAGTATCAACTTCGTTTTTACAAAATTTTCACTCCGACTTCCTAACATGCAATAACTACTCAATCATCATAATTAGGTAACACATGGGAACACAATCACCTAATCCAATGTATAATCATAAAAGTCACACAGAATAACATCCGAGCACTAACTCGTCGGTACAGAAGTAGCGGCTAGCTCCGCAAAGGACTCAAGATAACTACTAATGCTCTCCTCTATCCCCCCAAGTATCCCCATCGGCTCCTCGTTTAGACCACTAGAAACCCTACAAAAGTATGATCCGGCACAACTATGAGATCCTCATAGTGGATGACGTGTCTCGTTCCCATATGTATTCCTTTAACTGTTACACGTGAACATTGTGTGTACACCCTCTAAAATGGTTAAGAGTGCTAGTCCATCACTAGCTTTCTAATCTTCTTTAAGTTCTCATAAGGTTACATCTCTCTACTTGCTTTTAGATAGTCTTAGTGACTTTCCGAAAATGACAGCAATAACTTACTCCCTTTTATTAAATCCAATTATTCCCACTTTTCGAAAGATCCCGTCTATCGCTTCTGAAAAAATGATGTGAGACATCTCCCGGCATTTTACTAAGTGTCTAACGCTCTTTGTAAGACCACTCATTCAGTCTTGTCTCCTTAATATGACAATCAGACCGTTCCTCAAATAGTGACTCTACACCTACATCTTGTCAGGCTTTCAACTTGTTGAAATCCAAAGTCACACTCCCAATTGAGGTTTTTATACAGGTCTCTAATTCTTCAACTTAAAGTCATAGGTGAAATATCATTGAGTTTCCTGATCTATGGTTTATGGGCCCACCACTCTTCCGATGCGTTACTCTGACCAATGTATTGTCATCCTTAATCATATATAATGGTGTCCTTCGTGAGTCATGATGATTTACCAAACTCTCGTCTGTAACTTCCCTTCTTATAATGGCAAAATCCTCTTTAACTAGATCGTCAGTCTAGAGATGATTTACTATAGTAACGAAAAGACTCGTACTTTAGCCGTGAGTACCGACCATCCAAAACCTCCAAATAACCGTTCATATATGTCACAACTGCGATCCTCGACCCCCATGGAGTTTGACAATAGGTCTAGAGAATTCCTTAGTACAATAACTCACCGGCAACGCCTCCTTGTAAGGATCGGAACGTGCGGTCTTACAAATTCCCGGAATTTACTTATATCCCATCGGAACTTGACTTACTACCTGCCATAACTACTTAATGGGGTTATCCTGTCACAATCCTTTTTACCTCAAACTTAGGAGCACCTCACGATGACCTACAAGTCATTACCTTGACATTTTTACCATCTAGACATGGAGTTTTCTATTTACCTCCAAATTCTCGAGGTGCGGTAATAAGTCTACACCGAGATAATAATACCACCCACATGATGGTCTCTCATGCTTATCTTGTGAACTCTTCTACTAGATGACTCATCTTGTAACATGTTCCTTATCTGAATCGGTCTCTAACTGTCGGTGGATCATTACGACTTATTCCGGGTCGAAACCCTAGTTTTGTTGTACTCTTTCATAGATTCCATAAAGGTACGTTTATCTCAACACTTTATTTAGATTTAGCAAGACTCGCCTTTGATACTTGAGTCTCCTTCTCACCGGTTAAGTTATTCGCTTGGTTTACACTCTATCGATCATAGTGTTATCGGTCTGATAGTTGACTTTTATTAAACATCTAATGGTACCATTTGTATAAGAACATCAGATGCATATGATTTCCTCACAAATCAAATTTCTCGACTCGCATTTATTATGCTGTCCTTATACTCATGTCTCTTTACCACCTCCTAAATCCTTACACCAAGTATGGTATATAAATCTCTTTAAGCTTTCTCGTACAACCTTTGTGGATTATGTTGATTAGATGTGATGCTCTCATCAATTAATCTCTCATCAGTCGAGAGAAGACTCCAATTGCATGCGATCCCAAAACTACTCCTCCATCCACCTATGACCGGTTATCAAGATTGGCTATTGGGGTGCTACCATTTTGCAGTAAACTCTAATATAAACACTTGTGATGCGTCCTTGGACACGTCAATGAATGATTCCGGATCTAGATCAAGCTTAAGCTCAACTACTCCTTAGTTGAAGTGCGAATGCAATTGAAGATGGGTTGCGGAAGCTTAGAGATGGAGGCGGAAGTTTTATGATTGAGTCGATCTAGATTGATCGATCAAACCTTGAAGTGGGTCGGTTGAGTTGGTTCTTGAAGAACCCTCGAATGTGGTTGAGTTTGGATTGAAGATCCAAAAGAAGAACTTTGAGAGGGTTGGAAGAGGGATTGATGCTCAAGTAAGTTGGAGGAAAATACTTCTCTTTACTTAATCAAATTGAACATGCCTTACAAATGAGCCAAGCATCACCTTATATAGTGGATGAAGGCTATACAAAGAGTCGGAAATTAAATGACGGAAATAAAGTCGGAATTTAAGTTCCGGAATGAAACACCTAAAAATATGAAAGGTTGAGAATTTAAGTTCGGAATTAAGTTTCCGAATTAAATTCCGAAACCAAAAGTCTAATCTTAAATTCGGAAAATTAATACCCGGAAATAAAGTCCCGGAAATTAATATTCCGAAAATAAAAAGACTTATTATTACAAAACGCTAAATTACGGAAAATGCGGAAAATGCGCCGGAACGGTGCCGGCTTGACAAGCTTCAAGTCATTGTGGCGTAGAGACACGGTTTGCATCCAATGGGTCCATGACAAGCAACGGTGCGGCTAATGATGGAGCCGGTAGCTTGGGCGATTGCCTTAGCACGTGAACGGGTGAGCGGTCCATCGGAGCGAACCCGGAGTGCCTCGTCTTCCTCATGTTCGGACATAGGGGTCAAGGGCGCATCAGTCCCCCCATCTTGGATGTGAAACGTCCCCGTTTCACCGTCGTCAAATAGGGGCTCAATGTATGGGGCAAGATCCTTGACATTGAACGTCGGGTGCACGCCATAGTCGTCCGGAAGTTCCAACTTGTAAGCATTCGGGCCATGGCGGGATAGGATGCGGAATGGTCCATCACCGCGGTCCGAGAGCTTGCCTTTGCGGCGGGATGGAAAACGCTCCTTCCTTAAGTGGAGCCAAACAAGATCACCGGGCTCGAATGACATTGGACGGCGCCCTTTGTTGCGTTGTGTGGTAAGTTGATCGGCACGCCGTTGGAGTTGTGTCCTAGTCCGCTCATGAAGCTCAATGATGTAAGCGGCACGACTTGCTCCGGTGATGTGTTCTCCGTCTTTGAGTGGACGCGGAGTGAAGTCCATCGGGGTGTGTGGATTTAGGCCATAGACAACTTGAAAGGGTGAAAGCTTTGTTGCCGAGTGTCGAGACCTGTTATAAGAGAACTCCACAATAGAAAGTAAGTCCTCCCACTTGCGTGGGTTGTTCCTAAGGGTCGCTCTAAGTAGAGCGCCGAGAGTCCGATTGGTCACCTCCGTTTGACCATCGGTTTGGGGATGATAGCTACTTGAAAACAACAAGTTGGTTCCAAGTTCCCCCATAAGGTTCTCCAAAAATGGCTTACAAACTTTACGTCCCGATCACTAAGGATGGAACGCGGTATTCCATGTAAGCGCACAACATTGTCAAAGAAAAGGGTAGCTACTTCACTAGCATTTTGTGTGCTCTTACATGCAATAAAATGTGCCATTTTCGAGAAACGATCGACTACCACAAAAATGGAGTCTTTGCCTCGTTTTGACATGGGTAGGCCAACCACAAAGTCCATAGAAAGATCCTCCCAAGGTCCCATTGGTATAGGCAAAGGAGAATACAATCCATCCGGACCTTGGCGCGATTTTGCATGGTGACATGTGATGCAACTTGTGCAAAACCGTGTCACATGCTTGCGCATACGGGCCAAAAAAAGTGCTCTTGTAGAGCGGCGAGAGTCTTGGTAGCACCGAAGTGACCACGACCCTCATGGGCCTCCTTTATCAACAAATGACGAATACTCGAGCGCGGGATACAAAGTTTGCCCGCACGGAATAAGTAGCCATCGTTAATAAAGAAAGACTCATGCTCTCGGAGGTCAAGGCATTGAGCAAATATATCCTTGAAGTCAAGATCCGTGGCATATAACTCTTTGATAAGAGCAAAGCCATGGATCTTGGCGTCCATATGCACAAGAAGGATATATCGGCGAGAAAGGGCGTCGGCTACCACATTCTCTTTACCTTTCTTATGTCGAATGACATAAGGGAAGGTCTCAAGAAACTCTACCCAACTAGCATGGCGCCGACTCAAAGTAGTTTGACCCTTGAGATACGAAAGAGCCGCATGATCCGAATGAATCACGAACTCCTTCGGCCACAAGTAGTGTTGCCATGTTTTGAGACAACGAACTAAAGCATATAGTTCCTTGTCATAGGTTGGATAGTTGAGTGAGGGACCGGAAAGTTTTTCGCTAAAATAAGCAATGGGCCGATTCTCTTGTAGGAGAACCCCCCCAATGCCTACATTAGATGCGTCACACTCCACCTCGAAGGTTTTCGAAAAGTTTGGGAGTTGGAGTAGTGGCGCATTACAAAGACGGTCTTTGAGCGACTCAAACGCTCGAGCATGGGTGTCACGCCACTCAAATGTGACACCTTTATTAGTAAGCTCGTGTAGCGGTGCCGCTATCGAGCTAAAGTCCTTGACAAAGCGTCGATAGAAACCCGCTAAGCCGAGAAAGGCTCGAACCATGGTGGCCGTAGTAGGAGTAGGCCACTCCCGAATGGCGCGAACTTTTGATTCGTCCACTCGTAGTCCGTCCTTAGACACGACATAGCCAAGAAAAATTGTGGTGTCCGAGCAAAAGACACATTTCTCCAAATTGACATATAGTTGCTCTTGTCTAAGGCACTCGAGCACTTGGCGAAGGTGCTCGATGTGGGCATCCAAAGACTTACTAAAGATAAGGATATCATCAAAGTAAACTACTACGAAAATACCCATAAATTTGCGCAAGACGTGATTCATGAGGCGCATGAAGGTGGATGGTGCGTTGGAGAGGCCAAATGGCATGACAAGCCACTCGTAGAGGCCATGCTTCGTCTTGAAAGCCGTCTTCCATTCATCACCTTCGGCCATGCGGATTTGATGGTATCCGCTCCGGAGATCGATCTTGGAGAAGATAGTGGCGCCATGGAGCTCGTCCAACATATCATCAAGGCGCGGAATCGGATGACGATACTTGACGGTGATTTGATTGATGGCTCGGCAATCTACACACATCCGCCAAGATCCGTCTTTCTTGGGCACAAGTATGACCGGCACGGCACATGGAGACAAGGACTCACGGACATAGCCCCGGTCTAGGAGCTCTTGGACTTGGCGTTGTAGCTCCTTGGTCTCCTCCGGACTTGCACGGTAAGCGGCACGGTTGGGCAAAGACGCGCCGGGCACCATATCGATTTGGTGCTCAATTCCTCGGATTGGTGGCAAGCCGGGTGGTAGTTTGTCGGTCAAGATGTCCTGAATTAAGTTTCCGAATTAAATTCCGTAAGGTTCCATGTGGATTTGGTGGAGCGGTCGTAAGTGCAAGCATTTGGGCCTTCAACGTTTCAAGCTCTTGCCTTAGGGAGGCATTTTCTTCGGTCAAAGTAGTGATCTCATGCCTTTCACTAGATTCCTGAGAATTTTCCATTGTGACGTTAGTCATAACTCCAAGATTGGACACAAATTTGCAAGCAATCAAATGAGCAAGGTGACAAGATAAGTCAACGTTACCCAAGTTCAAGTGCGTTAGGGTTCTACCTTTGAGAAAGCCGTTTGGCGGTTAGGCAAGGAAGGCAAATCCAACAAATTTGAACCAAAATGCACACAATTTCAAGAGAAAAATTTGCAACTTGTGAGAAAATGGAGAGGTAGGAAATGGACGGATCGTTTATCGGCAAGTTTTACTTGCTTTGGTCTTTGACCTTTTCAAAAATCCGATTTTTCGGATGGACCGGTTTGCCGGACGTCTTTTACTTTTGTTTTTGTGGAAATGTTTCTTTTTGAAACTTTTGAATGCAACCTTTGGAATGCAAGAGATGAATCCACTTTTCTTTGAAACAAATCCGTTTTTTGAAGAGTTTTTGCTTTGTTTTTGGTTTTTGGAATATCAAAAGGCGTGATATCCGATTTTGTCAACAAAAAAATCCCAAGAAAATGGTGAAATTGATTAACAAAAATGTCGGATTGGGTAATGAAAAATGTTTTGTTGATTAATGGTTTGATGGCAAACCAAAAATCTCCTAAATTTGCTTTGAAAATGGATCGAAAATTTTTTTTTCAAGAACGTGGATGAAGATGCGAAGAACAAGATGAAGATGGTGATGAACAAAAGGCAAAAAGGATGAATATAATAACGCACAAAAACGAGAGTAAAGATAACTTAGCTTAGATCCCTTTGCTCTGATGCCAATTTGATGCGTCCTTGGACACGTCAATGAATGATTCCGGATCTAGATCAAGCTTAAGCTCAACTACTCCTTAGTTGAAGTGCGAATGCAATTGAAGATGGGTTGCGGAAGCTTAGAGATGGAGGCGGAAGTTTTATGATTGAGTCGATCTAGATTGATCGATCAAACCTTGAAGTGGGTCGGTTGAGTTGGTTCTTGAAGAACCCTCGAATGTGGTTGAGTTTGGATTGAAGATCCAAAAGAAGAACTTTGAGAGGGTTGGAAGAGGGATTGATGCTCAAGTAAGTTGGAGGAAAATACTTCTCTTTACTTAATCAAATTGAACATGCCTTACAAATGAGCCAAGCATCACCTTATATAGTGGATGAAGGCTATACAAAGAGTCGGAAATTAAATGACGGAAATAAAGTCGGAATTTAAGTTCCGGAATGAAACACCTAAAAATATGAAAGGTTGAGAATTTAAGTTCGGAATTAAGTTTCCGAATTAAATTCCGAAACCAAAAGTCTAATCTTAAATTCGGAAAATTAATACCCGGAAATAAAGTCCCGGAAATTAATATTCCGAAAATAAAAAGACTTATTATTACAAAACGCTAAATTACGGAAAATGCGGAAAATGCGCCGGAACGGTGCCGGCTTGACAAGCTTCAAGTCATTGTGGCGTAGAGACACGGTTTGCATCCAATGGGTCCATGACAAGCAACGGTGCGGCTAATGATGGAGCCGGTAGCTTGGGCGATTGCCTTAGCACGTGAACGGGTGAGCGGTCCATCGGAGCGAACCCGGAGTGCCTCGTCTTCCTCATGTTCGGACATAGGGGTCAAGGGCGCATCAGTCCCCCCATCTTGGATGTGAAACGTCCCCGTTTCACCGTCGTCAAATAGGGGCTCAATGTATGGGGCAAGATCCTTGACATTGAACGTCGGGTGCACGCCATAGTCGTCCGGAAGTTCCAACTTGTAAGCATTCGGGCCATGGCGGGATAGGATGCGGAATGGTCCATCACCGCGGTCCGAGAGCTTGCCTTTGCGGCGGGATGGAAAACGCTCCTTCCTTAAGTGGAGCCAAACAAGATCACCGGGCTCGAATGACATTGGACGGCGCCCTTTGTTGCGTTGTGTGGTAAGTTGATCGGCACGCCGTTGGAGTTGTGTCCTAGTCCGCTCATGAAGCTCAATGATGTAAGCGGCACGACTTGCTCCGGTGATGTGTTCTCCGTCTTTGAGTGGACGCGGAGTGAAGTCCATCGGGGTGTGTGGATTTAGGCCATAGACAACTTGAAAGGGTGAAAGCTTTGTTGCCGAGTGTCGAGACCTGTTATAAGAGAACTCCACAATAGAAAGTAAGTCCTCCCACTTGCGTGGGTTGTTCCTAAGGGTCGCTCTAAGTAGAGCGCCGAGAGTCCGATTGGTCACCTCCGTTTGACCATCGGTTTGGGGATGATAGCTACTTGAAAACAACAAGTTGGTTCCAAGTTCCCCCATAAGGTTCTCCAAAAATGGCTTACAAACTTTACGTCCCGATCACTAAGGATGGAACGCGGTATTCCATGTAAGCGCACAACATTGTCAAAGAAAAGGGTAGCTACTTCACTAGCATTTTGTGTGCTCTTACATGCAATAAAATGTGCCATTTTCGAGAAACGATCGACTACCACAAAAATGGAGTCTTTGCCTCGTTTTGACATGGGTAGGCCAACCACAAAGTCCATAGAAAGATCCTCCCAAGGTCCCATTGGTATAGGCAAAGGAGAATACAATCCATCCGGACCTTGGCGCGATTTTGCATGGTGACATGTGATGCAACTTGTGCAAAACCGTGTCACATGCTTGCGCATACGGGCCAAAAAAAGTGCTCTTGTAGAGCGGCGAGAGTCTTGGTAGCACCGAAGTGACCACGACCCTCATGGGCCTCCTTTATCAACAAATGACGAATACTCGAGCGCGGGATACAAAGTTTGCCCGCACGGAATAAGTAGCCATCGTTAATAAAGAAAGACTCATGCTCTCGGAGGTCAAGGCATTGAGCAAATATATCCTTGAAGTCAAGATCCGTGGCATATAACTCTTTGATAAGAGCAAAGCCATGGATCTTGGCGTCCATATGCACAAGAAGGATATATCGGCGAGAAAGGGCGTCGGCTACCACATTCTCTTTACCTTTCTTATGTCGAATGACATAAGGGAAGGTCTCAAGAAACTCTACCCAACTAGCATGGCGCCGACTCAAAGTAGTTTGACCCTTGAGATACGAAAGAGCCGCATGATCCGAATGAATCACGAACTCCTTCGGCCACAAGTAGTGTTGCCATGTTTTGAGACAACGAACTAAAGCATATAGTTCCTTGTCATAGGTTGGATAGTTGAGTGAGGGACCGGAAAGTTTTTCGCTAAAATAAGCAATGGGCCGATTCTCTTGTAGGAGAACCCCCCCAATGCCTACATTAGATGCGTCACACTCCACCTCGAAGGTTTTCGAAAAGTTTGGGAGTTGGAGTAGTGGCGCATTACAAAGACGGTCTTTGAGCGACTCAAACGCTCGAGCATGGGTGTCACGCCACTCAAATGTGACACCTTTATTAGTAAGCTCGTGTAGCGGTGCCGCTATCGAGCTAAAGTCCTTGACAAAGCGTCGATAGAAACCCGCTAAGCCGAGAAAGGCTCGAACCATGGTGGCCGTAGTAGGAGTAGGCCACTCCCGAATGGCGCGAACTTTTGATTCGTCCACTCGTAGTCCGTCCTTAGACACGACATAGCCAAGAAAAATTGTGGTGTCCGAGCAAAAGACACATTTCTCCAAATTGACATATAGTTGCTCTTGTCTAAGGCACTCGAGCACTTGGCGAAGGTGCTCGATGTGGGCATCCAAAGACTTACTAAAGATAAGGATATCATCAAAGTAAACTACTACGAAAATACCCATAAATTTGCGCAAGACGTGATTCATGAGGCGCATGAAGGTGGATGGTGCGTTGGAGAGGCCAAATGGCATGACAAGCCACTCGTAGAGGCCATGCTTCGTCTTGAAAGCCGTCTTCCATTCATCACCTTCGGCCATGCGGATTTGATGGTATCCGCTCCGGAGATCGATCTTGGAGAAGATAGTGGCGCCATGGAGCTCGTCCAACATATCATCAAGGCGCGGAATCGGATGACGATACTTGACGGTGATTTGATTGATGGCTCGGCAATCTACACACATCCGCCAAGATCCGTCTTTCTTGGGCACAAGTATGACCGGCACGGCACATGGAGACAAGGACTCACGGACATAGCCCCGGTCTAGGAGCTCTTGGACTTGGCGTTGTAGCTCCTTGGTCTCCTCCGGACTTGCACGGTAAGCGGCACGGTTGGGCAAAGACGCGCCGGGCACCATATCGATTTGGTGCTCAATTCCTCGGATTGGTGGCAAGCCGGGTGGTAGTTTGTCGGTCAAGATGTCCTGAAATTCGGACAACAACAAGGACACCTCGTGCGGCACATTACTAGGGTCATGGGAAATAGATAAACAAAAAGGGACAAGTAAGAAACAAGGAAACTTACCTTCCATGACCGGTGTCAAGTCATGTCGTCGGGCCAAAAGAATTCGGGGCTCACATCGCCCTTGAATGGTAGGAACCGGAGGTGCATGTGTCGGGACAATGCTCTTACTACCTCTTGCTTCGGTAGCGTTACCCTTATGACCGGAATTACGGGAACCGGAAGTAGAAACATCCACAATATCGGGAGAACGACGAGAAGGGTCCGATGTGGCCGGCGGTGTAGTGGTGTCATCGATCACTTGTTGCCTCTTTCGTTCTGCATAGTCAACTAAAATTTCCTGTGGGGTCATAGGCAAAAGTGTGATCCGTTTTCCATTGTATTGGAACATGTAACGGTTGAGATAACCATCATGAAAAGTTTTTCGGTCAAATTGCCATGGTCGTCCCAACAATACATGTGTGGCGTCCATTTTGATAACATCACAAAGGACCTTATCAACATAGGCGCCAATAGAAAACGTCACCCACGCTTGTTGTGTGACGGTGTCACTTGCCTTATCGGAAATCCATTGGAGTCCGTAAGGTTGTGGGTGGGGGGTTGTAGGCAACTTAAAGTGTTTCACCACTTTTTCGTTGATAATATTACAACACGAACCCCCATCGATGATAAGAGAGAGACTAGTGTCATTGACCAAGCAACGAGAGTGGAAGAGATTCTCGCGTTGGTCAATAGGGAGATGCTCTTTTATAGCAAGAATGCGACGAGAGACAAGAG
>BSUD01000001.1:46319782-46430361 GCA_033239045.1 Fagopyrum esculentum | reverse complement strand
TCATCTTCCAAGAGGATATCACCATTATAATCCTCTTCGCCATCGTCATATGATGGGTTGGCAAACATCACCCGCTTGGTGTTCGGGCAATCACGTTGGACATGACCAAACCCGCTACATTTGAAACACACGGGTTCTCTTGGGCGGGCCACCGTTTGAGATCCTTGTTGGGGTCGGCCCGGAGGCGTTTGTGGTGGAGCAACGGTGCCACGGTATGGTGGTTTCTCGGTAGCCGCTTGCCGGGTGGGTTGACTCATCCGTGGTGATCCTTTAGCGGCTCCGGAATCTTGGGGACTAGCAACATCTCGAGAACGAGAATTAGTGGTATAAGAGTATTGACTATTGGAAGAATTGTACCTTGAGTATCGAGGCGTTTCAAGTTGTTGCTTGTGAAGTTTCATGGCGGCATGACATAAGGCTCCCAAGTCCTTGTATGGGACAATCTCGAGGGGGCGCCGGATTGATGGATTAAGGCCGCTCATGAATTTGGTTCGAAGGGCGGAGGCGGAGGCCGAGATGCCGGCCTTCATATGCATGTCCTCCAGCTTGGCTAAGTAAGCCACCGGAGTAAGGCTTCCTTGTTGGAATTCGGCAATTTGCAACCGCATGTCGTTTTTGAAGTCGTCGGGCACGTACTTCTTAGTCATGACATAGATCAGTTGATCAAATGTCGCAACCGGTGCCCATCCTCGGTTCTCACGGTTGGTCTCGTACCGGTTCCACCAAGATTTTGCATCACCTTCAAAGTAAAGCGTCACCGCTTCGATTTTCTCGTACTCTTCATAATGGCAATGCTTGAGAGCTCTTTTCATATCCTGTGCCCAATCAAGAAACGCACAAGGATCATATTCACCATAAAATACCGGAAATTTAACCTTACCTTCCCTACGAGCTCGGTAGGGATCCGGTCGGGGTGGTGCTATATAGGCGTCGTCGTGATGGGCTCGCCGGTGGCCATCGTTATGCCTTTGGCGCCCATGATTATGTGGTGCACGCCTTTGTGAGTTAGGAGGAGGCAACCATTCTTCTCCTCGATCCTGGTTCTCAAAAGGCTCTCGGATGGGTGGGTGCCATGGACGCACATGTGCCACCCGTTCCAAGTCCGACTCATCATCGGAGAACTCGTCAAAGTCATCTCGTTCATCATACTCTTCATAATCATGATACATCGGTTGCCGACTATGCCGTTGACGGCGTTGTCCGGACCAATCATTCTCGGGACGTTGAGAGCGGTCATTTGTTTGATGATTGTACCGGTCATCAATCCGGGAGGGACGGTTGGTGCGTTGGGCACTAGATGGAGGAGGGGAAGTGCCATACTTACGTCGGTTGTGCTCATAACGCTTGTGCCTGTTCTCCGTGTCAACATATAGTAAATCATTTGGAGAAGGGTCAGGGTTCTCGTCACCTTCATTGTGGGACTCATGACCGTCATTTTGGGAGGGACCGTGGTTTTCAATGACGGAGGCAAGCCGTCGACCGTTAGATGGTTCGGCTCCCAAGATACCTTTGCCTTTGCGACGTCCATCGGATGTGGAAGCATCGACCAAGGTTCCATTTGGATTCGGTGGGGCGGTCGTAAGGGCAAGCATTTGAGTCTTCAAAGCTTCAAGTTCTTGCCTAAGGGAGGCATTCTCTTCGGTCAAAGTAGTGATCTCGTGCCTTTCACTAGATTCCTGAGAATTTTCCATTGTGACGTTAGTCATAACTCCAAGATTGGACACAAATTGCAAGCAATCAAATGAGCAAGGTGACAAGATAAGTCAACGTTACCCAAGTTCAAGTGCGTTAGGGTTCTACCTTTGGGAAAGCCGTTTGGCGGTTAGGCAAGGAAGGCAAATCCAACAAATTTGAACCAAAATGCACACAATTTCAAGAGAAAATTTGCAACTTGTGAGAAAATGGAGAGAAAGGAAATGGACGGATCGTTTATCGGCAAGTTTTACTTGCTTTGGTCTTTGACCTTTTCAAAAATCCGATTTTTCGGATGGACCGGTTTGCCGGACTTCTTTTACTTTCGTTTTTGTGGAATTGTTTCTTTTTGAAACTTTTGAATGCAACCTTTGGAATGCAAGAGATGAATCCACTTTTCTTTGAAACAAATCCGTTTTTTGAAGAGTTTTTGCTTTGTTTTTGGTTTTTGGAATATCAAAAGGCGTGATATCCGATTTTGTCAACAAAAAATCCCAAGAAAATGGTGAAATTGATTAACAAAAATGTCGGATTGGGTGAGGAAAAATGTTTTGTTGATTAATGGTTTGATGGCAAACCAAAAATCTCCTAAATTTGCTTTGCAAAATGGATCGAGAAAAAAAAAATTTCAAGAACGTGGATGAAGATGCGAAGAACAAGATGAAGATGGTGATGAACAAAAGGCAAAAAGGATGAATATAATAACGCACAAAAACAAGAGTAAAGATAACTTAGCTTAGATCCCTTTGCTCTGATGCCAATTTGATGCGTCCTTGGACACGTCAATGAATGATTCCGGATCTAGATCAAGCTTAAGCTCAACTACTCCTTAGTTGAAGTGCGAATGCAATTGAAGATGGGTTGCGGAAGCTTAGAGATGGAGGCGGAAGTTGTATGATTGAGTCGATCTAGATTGATCGATCAAACCTTGAAGTGGGTCGGTTGAGTTGGTTCTTGAAGAACCCTCGAATGTGGTTGAGTTTGGATTGAAGATCCAAAAGAAGAACTTTGAGAGGGTTGGAAGAGGGATTGATGCTCAAGTAAGTTGGAGGAAAATACTTCTCTTTACTTAATCAAATTGAACATGCCTTACAAATGAGCCAAGCATCACCTTATATAGTGGATGAAGGCTATACAAAGAGTCGGAAATTAAATGACGGAAATAAAGTCGGAATTTAAGTTCCGGAATGAAACACCTAATTATATGAAAGGTTGAGAATTTAAGTTCGGAATTAAGGTTTTCGAATTAAATTCCGAAACCAAAAGTCTAATCTTAAATTCGGAAAATTAATACCCGGAAATAAAGTCCCGGAAATTAATATTCCGAAAATAAAAAGACTTATTATTACAAAACGCTAAATTACGGAAAATGCGGAAAATGCGCCGGAACGGTGCCGGCTTGACAAGCTTCAAGTCATTGTGGCGTAGAGACACGGTTTGCATCCAATGGGTCCATGACAAGCAACGGTGCGGCTAATGATGGAGCCGGTAGCTTGGGCGATTGCCTTAGCACGTGAACGGGTGAGCGGTCCATCGGAGCGAACCCGGAGTGCCTCGTCTTCCTCATGTTCGGACATAGGGGTCAAGGGCGCATCAACTTGGTACGCATCTTATTGGGGTGATACAGATCCGTATAACAACTTCAGTCATTCAACTTTACTCTTTCTCATGTTTGTTCTAGCAAAGATGTAGATTCCATCTACAATCACGTCACAACTTGATACGACATTTCACCCAAGCATTAAATCATAATCTCTATTTTGGTGCCGTCTCTATAGTTCCAATTATTTTGTGTCACATCTTGTAACACCCCGAATCCACGGGACTCGGGATGCTACGGGTTGGGACCTCACAATGGGTCCCGACCCTTAGCCTGACAACAATTTCACCGGATCTTACAACAAGAGACAAATAAAGGCCAAAATGAAATACATTTTTATGCAATGCAATGAAACCCGAAACCAGACAAACAAAATACTTCAGCCGAGATATAAAACAAAGACTAAACGCCATACACGCGGCATACAAAACACGATAATAGAAGAACAAAATGCAACCCGACTACAACGAAAACCCCTCCTTAAATGTACGGAACCTCGGCTGCCCACTCTTCCGAATCTCTGGGCCACATTCCTAACCTCCAAGGCCATTGTTAGCATGAAATATTGTGATATTTTTGGCACGTTTTCTAGATGTATTTCATCCATATTGGTGTTCATTGATAAAGCATTGAAGCAATTTTGAGCTAGTTTGTCTATATTGTCGATATAGAGGTCTACATAAGCTTTGTGTTGATTGTAGGCGAGTAAGAGCTAAAATCGAACGGAGTAAGAGAGAATGGAGATGGATTGAGCATATCCAAGGATTGAGGACACCACAAAGGAGCTAAGGAAGATGCTAGGATGAAGAATGGCACAAAACAAAGGGAATTACGAGCTACTTATGTTTCCACGCTCTAAAATACGGCCTTAATGAAGTCCACGCTCTAAACCACGGCCGTGGAACTTTGGCAACACAAGCGTGGAGCATTCCAGTAAGTTACATGGCCGTGGAAGTTGTGAAGCACCGTAATCAGATTCCACGCTCTAAACCACGGGCGTGGAACCCTCTATGACCGTGATTTAGGCAATCTTTTAACGCACTAATTAAGCCACGATATTTTACACAATGGGCCGGAGAGAGACATTTTATCTTGCCCTATAAAAGGACGGAAGGAAGGAGAATTCATCATCACCGCTTACACCTTCGCTTATACCTCCGCTGAGACCGCGCTTAGAGCATCATCGCTTGGAGATTTGCTTCCGCGCATTGAGGGTATTATTGGACGTACGGAGATTACGTCTTTTGTCCTTAGGTTTGATTAGAAGACGGATTGACATCCCGTTCTTCGTTCTTATTAAGGATTGTGATTGTTTGTGTTATTCTGAATCTGCTTACATCATTGCTCTTGTTTGTGGATTTGAGATTGATTTGAAGTTTATTGAAGGTTTTCGAAGGTTTTCATCTTTCGTACTTTTAAATCTTGAATTTGATATCATAATGATTGTTGTTGGCTAAAACCCTTTAGCAATTCTAAGGTGAAGGGTTGATAGTTGTGGCTTAGATGATGATAGATCGATCGTAAACAGATTGGACCCTGAGAGTTAGAGAGAATCGCCGACGAACTAAAATCACGGTGTGTTCTTGAGTTCCACGGCCGTGGAATCTCAAGATCCACCCGTAATTTTCCTTAG
Organism: Fagopyrum esculentum; assembly: GCA_033239045.1. Taxonomy (NCBI): domain Eukaryota; kingdom Viridiplantae; phylum Streptophyta; class Magnoliopsida; order Caryophyllales; family Polygonaceae; genus Fagopyrum; species Fagopyrum esculentum. Next base: position 46,425,436 of record BSUD01000001.1, on the reverse strand, counting down.
TTTACGAACCTTGCTTTTACTTTAATCCAAAGTTAAAGATTTGCTTTAACTTAGTCTTGGCTTGCCTTTTCTAGGGGGTAGTGAAACCTCAACAACCTCTACCTCGATTCCGAGTGTCACAACCTTAATCGGTTTAGTTAGTCTTGATCCTTGGATTACAAGTTTGGGTATTTGATATTAATTCTTGACTTTAGATCCTTTCTATACTGAAGCCTCAACAACCTTTATAGAGAGTGTCTTTAGTTAAGTCACATAAAGCCTTGGAACTTCACCGTACATTGCTTTGCATTAGTATACCTTTGCAACTCTAACTCTGTCCTTATATCTTTAGTATATCTTGAATCGATTGCCACAACTGGATTCTTGGATCTTTAGGATTGTTGTTTTCCCAATATTTACAAAGTTTCATACATTTACTTGCTTGACAATTTATAACTAGATTTAACCCCCCAAATCCCTGTGTTTGATACTCTGTAATTCTTGCTTAACTACGTCGATCCGTACACTGCGGGTTCGCTTGCTTGATTCTAGTTTTATAAATTTAAAGCTTATTTGCACGCACGCTAAGTGGCGAACAAGTTTTTGGCGCCGTTGCCGGGGATTTGGTCTAGGCCGAATTCGGTTATCGGTTGTCAAGCTTGGGAGCTTCTCCCTTGTTATTTGATATCTTTTCGAGTGTATGCGCAGGTCTAGGAACAACGAAGACCTCTTACCTCTTGATCAAGAGCTTGAGAGGACTTTGAGGAGAAAGCTCAAGGAAAGAAAGATGGCTGAAGAAAGAGAACGTGATTACCAAACGGAGTTGGCAGAAAAGGAAGCTCAACTCCAATGGAGTGAGAAGACTCGCAGGGAAGAAATGGATCGTCATCAAACGAAGGTTGATGATCTATCGGACATGATGTTTCAAATGAGGCTGGAAATAAACAACCTCAAGAAGACAAAGAGAAGAAGGAGGCCATCAAGATCGGTTAGAACCAACTCATCCAATGAGGATAGCGACTCTTCCATGCCACCACTGGAGGAAATTGATCCAACGATCAATGTGAACCCGTTCGCTCCACGGGTAGCTGCCAATCGCCGCGCCCCAGCTAGAGGTGCAAGAGTCGATCGTGTGGATGAGGAGCCAAGAACTCTTGGCCAAAGGATGGATCCAACGCAGCAACCAAGCCGTTTGGGTGTGAACTTTGATGCTGATGATACACAAGGGTTTAACTTCAACCCGTAAGTCATTACCATTGTCCGCCAAAATCAATTTGGGGGAACAAGCGCTGAATCTCCACATCAACATCTACAAAATTTTGAGATCATGATGGAGACAATGAAGCCAAAGAATGCAACTACCAACAGCTATAAACTCAAGCCTTTCTTCTTCTCCTTGAAGGGGAAAGCATTGTCTTGGTACCAAGCTCTTCCAAGTGGGAAACTTGAAACATGGGAGGATCTTTCTTCGGAATTCCTCACTAAGTTCTTTCCGCCATCCAAGATGGCGGAGTTGAGAGGTAAGATTAATGCATTTTCTATGAGATCTAACGAAAGTTTGTTTCAATCTTGGGAAGATTTCAGGATTTGCTATTGGATTGCCCACATCATGGCATATCCAAATTGGCGCTATTGGAGATATACTATAAGGGGCTGGATGTGGAAACACAATTCAAGCTCCAATCCCTTTCATGTGGTACATTCATGGACATGAGGGAAGATGACGCTTGGGACTTCATTGAGAAGCAAGCGCGTGTCGTTTAGAAGTATTCTCACCGGAAAGTAGAGGTGAATCAAGCGGAGCAAGGAGCAAAACTATCACAAGCGGCTCAAACTCAAATCTTTTCTCTCAATACGGAGATTAAAGGGTTGAAGGAAGCAATCAAAACCAACTTTCCAAAGCAAAAGGAACAAGATGTAGGTTATTTGGGCAACAACAATAACCACAACGGGAATGAGAATACAAACCGCAACAACCGGAACAACAAACGGAATAATTGGAACAACAACAACAACAACCGGAACAATAATTGGAACAACAATAGGGGTTCAAACAACAACAATTGGCGTCCCAACCAACAAAATTCCGGTAATTCTTATTCCAATTCAGGAAATTCACTAACTCCACCTTCCTCTTCTTCCACTCCTTTGAAAAGCCAGAGGCAAACATCTAATGGTGGAAGTACATCGGGGAAAGAGAAGCCCGATCCCATGTTGGAAACAATTTTGGGCAAGCTTCAAGGATTGGAGACTTGCATCATCAAGGTTGATGATCACATAACTAAGGTTGATAAAGCCCAAAAGGTTTTAGAAAACCAAATGTTTAGCCATGCGGAGGAAGTTCCTAGGAATCAAGGAAAACTTCCAGGAAAGACGGAGGACAACCCAAAAGGAAGGGTGATGGCAATCACAACTAGGAGCGGAGTAACAACTACCGACCCGCAGCCTAAGTTTGTAGAAGTCCCCGTTGAGAAGGAGAAAGAAAAGGGGAAGGAGAAGGAAGATGTCTACGTTCCTCCTCCAGCTTACAAACCTCCCCTACCATTCCCGCAATCTAGAGCAAGAGCGCATCTAGACAAACAATTCGGTAAGTTTATTGAACTCATGAGCAAACTGCATATTAATATACCTTTCATTGATGCAATTGTAGGTATGCCAGCTTATGGAAAGTTCCTAAAGGAGACCCTCTCTAACAAAAGAAAGCTAGAGGATTTTGGAGAGGTTAAGATGAGTTCGGATTCATCGGATCTCATCAAAACCATGAAGGAGAAGATGCCCCCAAAGTTGAAGGATCCGAGGTCATTTTGTATTCACATAGGAGTGGGAGATGTCACATATGATGCATTATGTGATCTCAGAGCGAGCGTGAGCATCATTCCGCTTGCCTTGTGCAGGAAGATCGGTTTAGGCGATCCTAAACCGGTAAAGATGACGTTGTACATGGCAGATCGATCCATAACTCGTCCCGTCGGTATAGTTGAAGACGTCCCGGTCAAGCTTGGTAAGTTCTATGTTCCTATAGACTTTGTTGTGCTTGACATTCCTGCAGATAGTCCGGTCCCGATCATTCTCGGAAGACCGTTTCTTGCTACATCCGGCTGTATAGTCGATTGCAAGAATGCTAGACTCGCCTTTGACATAGGAGAAGAAAAGGTAGAGTTCATCCTTTCCACTTTAGTGAAGGAACCAGCCTTCGAAGAGGATATATTCAATATCCATGACGAAGAGCTATCTAGAGAGGAGGTAAGTTCTATTCTCTTCAAAGATCCCTTGCAAAAAGTTCTTTCTATGAGCATAATGGATATAGGGGAAGAAGAGGAGTGCAATGAGGCAATTGAAGCCTTAGAGACACAAAAAGAAGTGTGTGAAGAAGAGTTCGAGAAACTCCACGATGAGGCAGAAAACGTACGGATCCACGGTCAGACGGCCAATTCCACGGCCGTGGAATTCACCAACACAAGCGTGGAGCACTCCAGAGAGTTACACGGCCGTGGAGGAAACATAGACACCGTAATTACTTTCCACGCCAAAAATCACGGCCGTGGAGAAGGCAGGGGTGCCGTAATTTTGGGTGAATCCGAAGGAAATTGTGTTTCCTCCACAACTTCTCTTGATTCTTCTCCAACACCTTCTACTCCCTTAGACACTTCTAAGGTACCATCGGATATTCCTCAAGAGCCATCGGAAACTCCTATAGTGATGGAATTGAAACCACTTCCTACACATCTAAGGTACGCATTTCTAGAATCTAATTCTACCTTTCCGGTAATTGTTAGTTCAGATTTAAGTATAGATGAACATAGTAAGCTTATGGTTGTCCTTAAGAAACATAGGAAAAAGCCTTAGGATATACTATAGAGAATTTAGTAGGAATCAAACCTTCCCTATGCATGCATAAGATCTTAATGGAAGAGGACTTTAGAACTTCACGACAACCTCAAAGGCGGTTGAATCCGACCATGAAGGATGTTGTCAAGAAGGAAATTCTTAAGCTACTTGATGCAGGTATCATTTACCCTATCTCCGATAGCAAGTGGGTGAGTCCCGTACAAGTGGTTCCGAAGAAGGGAGGAATGACGGTCATCACCAACAAAAACAATGAACTCATTCCTACACGAACCGTAACAGGATGGCGGAGATGTATAGACTACCGCAAACTAAACAACGCGACGAGGAAGGATCACTTCCCACTACCCTTCATCGATCAAATGCTTGAAAGGTTAGCACAACATTCACACTTTTGCTATCTTGATGGTTATAGTGGTTTCTTTCAGATCCCGATACACCCGGATGATCAAGAGAAGACCACGTTCACGTGCCCGTGGGGTACGTTTGCCTATAGGAGGATGCCGTTCGGGCTTTGTAACGCCCCAGCCACCTTTCAAAGGTGCATGATGGCCATCTTCTCGGAATATATAGAGGAAATCATGGAGGTTTTTATGGATGACTTCTCCGTTTATGGTTCCTCTTTTGACAATTGCCTTTCTAACCTTGCTCTTGTATTGCAAAGGTGTGAAGACACTAACCTAGTTCTTAATTGGGAGAAGTGTCAATTTATGGTGAAAGAGGGCATTGTATTAGGACACTTAATCTCTAGTAGAGGGATTGAGGTGGATAAAGCTAAGATAGAGACAATAGAAAAGCTTCCTCCCCCAACTTCGGTGAAAGGGATAAGAAGTTTTCTAGGACATGCTGGATTTTATAGGCGTTTCATAAAGGATTTCTCTAAGATATCAAAGCCTCTAACTAATCTATTGATGAAGGATGCAGTTTTTGATTTCTCGCAGGAATGCTCAGATGCGTTTAACATGATTCAGGAAGCTCTAATCTCAGCCCCGATTATCCAACCTCCGGACTGGAATCTTCTCTTTGAGGTTATGTATGATGCAAGTGACGTAGCTATAGGAGCTGTTCTTGGGCAAAAGAAGGAAGGACGAACCCACGCTATCTACTACACTAGCAAGACGCTAGATGAAGCGCAGCTCAACTACGCCACTACCGAAAAGGAATTCTTAGCAATTGTATATGCAATTGACAAATTTCTCTCTTATCTTGTAGGTGCAAAGGTGATTGTATACACGGATCATGCTGCGATCCGGTATCTACTTGCAAAGAAGGATGCGAAGCCAAGGCTAATTAGATGGATTCTTCTCCTACAAGAATTCGATCTAGAGATCCGCGACAAGAAGGGTTCGGAAAATTCTGTTGTGGATCATTTGAGTTGTCTAACACATCTAGAGGATGTTCGCTCCAAACGGTGTGTGCAAGCTTTAAATTTATAACCCTAGACTTAAGCTTAAAACAAGGATGCGAACCCGCAGTGTACGGGTCAATCGTAGTAAAAGCAAGAAAATTCCAGGGGTCGATCACAGGGACTTGGTGAAACAAAGTCAACACGGTATGCTACGTTAATTCTAACCACAAGAGCGATTAACACAATCAAAGATGAATAAGGTGTCAAATAAGCAAACATGCAATTCTAGGGATTAAAGCATCTAGTTGTGGTTCCAACTCAAGATCTATAGATAAGCGGACAAAGCTGAGATTTTTGCATGGGGAAGGTGTTACTAAAGTGGAGTAGGTCACCGGGTAAGTCTCACTACACACTAATCCTAAGCCGTAACTCCTATTACCGGGTAAGTCTCAAGGAATCAAGATAAAGAACTATAACCTCAAACTAACATACCATCTAAGGGAATAGAATCAATCTTTACCGGGTAAGTCTCAGGCTAACTCACAAAGACGGGATGGAAGCACACTCAAACCCCAATAAAGGATAAACCTTTATTACCTACACTTATGATCGTCGGTACACAAACTAAGGAATTACCGGGTAAGTCTCATCCTAAGCTTGCATTGAACCAGGAAGGTGAAATAAGAATAGGATTTAGCAAACTCTAACACTTAACTTTCTGTTTTAGGTCGGATAAGTCACCTCGGTCAGAAGAATTCCACCCCGGCCGAGATGTTCATCAACCGAACGAGATGCTTAGGGTTAAGGTTAAAGACTCGAACTTTCAGGATCCTACTGGAATCTAAGATTATTCTATCATTGTTTTTCCCACAACCTTCAGCCAATCACCCTAGAATCACACAAGGAAATTAGCCACTCATCATCATTATGAAAGTATTAAATATATGGGAAGAAGGTGAATATTTGAACAAAGAAGAATTTAATGAAAAGACTTCAATAACTGAATCAAATATCACAACAAAAGCGTTCCTTGGATAATAATCCAACAAGACAAGACAATTAATGAGGGAATTGAAGACAATCTTACAAAACCCTTCAAAAGCTATAAAAGCTAATCTTCAACCTTCCTTCAACCTTCAAAAAGGTTCTTCGAAAACTCCCAAATTGGAATATACTGCGGCTGCTACGTCGTATAAACCCTGATCGACGGTATAGCGTGATGTTGGATTTGTGGAAATCCAACCCTTTTTATAGGAAAAATAAACCTCCAAAGATAATAAATCTTAAGAAGATATTATCCCATAAATATAGGTAAAATATATATTCTGCATATCTCCTTCCTTCTAGAAGCTCAGCCCAAAAATATAAGATCACTTTCCAAATTTAAAAGATCTCTTCCAAGAATAAAATATTCTCGCCGCGTCCTAGGTATTCGCCTCGGTCGAGTCGGCGTCTCTGGATTGCCTCGGTCGAGGTGAACCTCTGGTCAACCGAGGTGACTCAGAATGTGGAATCTCTCGAATTTGCTCCAAAGTGAATCTTCAATCCATGGCTATGCTTCCTGGATGTAGCTCCAAATGACTCTTGACTCCTTTTGCTCCTTTTTTGATGCAAAACGTACCATATTACCTGCAATTACAACGAAACTAGGTGTAGACCTCGATTCTTGCAAAGGTAGATGAAATGGTAGTAAAATCACATAATGTACATACAAACATGCAGAATATGAAAGATAAAACGTCCCAACAAACCCCAAAATGTGGACTATAATTCATGCTATTAGAGGACGACCATCTACCTATAGATGACTCCTTTCCGGACAAGCATTTACATATCATAGAGGAGTGCATTGACGTGATCACCAAAGGTAACGAACCATGGTTTGCTGATTTTGTTAACTATTTGGTTTGTCAGAAATTACCGCCCGGATTATCCTACGCACGAAGAAAGAAGTTCTTTAAGGATGTTCGGGAATACTTTTGGAATGAGCCTCTCCTCTTTAAGAGAGGTCCGGACGGCATTATTCGGCAATGTGAGCCGGAAGATGAGATGCAAAGTGTCATTCGTCATTGTCATTCACTACCTTGTGGAGGACACGCTAGTTCGAACAAGACTAGCGCTAAGGTATTGCAATCTGGATTCTTTTGGCCTACTCTATTTAAAGATGTGCAAACCTTTGTTTCCTGCTGCGATGCTTGTCAAAGAACAGGGAATATATCTAGGAGGAATGAGATGCCTCTCAACAACATCCAAGAGGTGGAGATCTTTGACGTTTGGGGAGTAGACTTCATGGGACCTTTCCCATCATCTTGTGGAAACCAATACATACTTTTAGCGGTGGATTATGTTTCGAGATGGGTTGAAGCAATTGCCTCTCCCACCAATGATGCCATGGTAGTGGTTAAGTTCTTTAACAAGACCATCTTCCCACGATTTGGGACACCACGGACTATCATTAGTGATGGAGGCTCTCACTTCATTGCCCGACGCTTTGAAGCTCTTCTAGCTAAGTATGGGGTGACTCACAAGATCGCCACCCCTTATCATCCACAAACTAGTGGACAAGTGGAGATCTCAAACCGGGAAATCAAAGGAATCCTAGAGAAGACGGTTTCAAGGACAAGGAAGGATTGGTCCTTGAAGCTAGATGATGCGTTATGGGCGTACCGGACTGCATATAAGACTCCCATCGGAACAACGCCATACAACCTTGTGTATGGGAAGTCTTGCCACTTACTGGTAGAGTTGGAGCACAAGGCGTATTGGGCAATAAAGTGGTTGAACTTCAGCATGAAGGAGGCGGGAGAGAAGCGCCTCTTGGACCTCAATGAGCTTGAAGAACTTCGCTTGAACGCCTAAGAAAACGCCAAGATCTATAAAGAAAGAGCGAAGCGTTGGCATGATAAGCATATCATCCCAAAGGACCTCAAAGAAGGAGATCAAGTTCTCCTCTTCAATTCAAGGCTTCGTCTCTTTCCAAGTAAGCTTAAATCTCGTTGGACTGGACCTTTTCTAATCAAACGTGTTTTTCCCCATGGTGCAGTTGAAGTATGGGGTGAAAAGGGCGGAAGCTTTAAGGTGAACGGTCAACGACTCAAGAAGTATACACCGGAACTCCAAGCTGAAGAGTTCGCGCCCACCGCACTCAAATAAGTGTGAATATGGTCTAGCTACGGACCTTAAACAAAGCGCTTCTTGGGAGGCAACCCAAGGTATTGCACTTACGTTTTTGTTTTTGATTCACATATTAGAATAGTAAAGACGTTTGTTTTGTTTTGCCTTCGATGCCTTCCGGTATGTTCGTGTTTTTGGATGTAGGATCAGTGGAAAAGAAAGGGGAAAGGAAAAGCTTGAAGAAAATTGGCGAAACTTGGACTTTGACACATTACAGAGAGTTCCAAGGCCAAAACCACGGCCGTGACAGCTACAGTGACCGTAATTTTCAAAAGCCTGAGAAAAATCACCAAAACCACGGTTCTGTACAAAACCACGGCCGTGGAAACCCCCGATAGACCGTGATTTTCAAAAATTTTTACGGCCACTATATAAACCACGTTTCTTCACAAAACACACACAATACCCCAATTCCACGCCCTATTTCGCCGAATTCCTCCCCATCTCCCAATTTCTCGTTCGTTAATCGTTTTTAACGATTCTTTGGGCAAAACTGAAGCAAATTCCATCACCTACAAGATCCAAGCAACAATTCGAGCAGCAATTCACCGGAGAAGACAGAATTCGGATTCCAAAATCCGAAAACCTAGGTTTTTCATTCTTTCTTTCTCTTCGTCGATTCGGCTTCGTTTTTGCTAGAATTTTTAGGAGAACTGATTGGAATTGGACTGAAATTAGTCTAGGTATCTACTACTTGAGGATTTAGAACCTTTGCATGTGGTAGGGGATCTCACTTGGCTACTAGATAGAGCCGGATTGGTCGTCTTCTCCGCTATTCGGGAAGACGCATATGAGGAGATTACTAGGGAGTTCGTGGTTTCCTTTGAGCATAGCCACGTTGACAGGACCGTTTCTTTCCGGCTGATGGAGAGAAACTATGATTTTTCTATTAGAGAGTTTGGAGCCTTCTTTGGGTTCCATAAGACCTTTAATGGTCGATTCCCTAGTGGCGTATACGCCAAGGATTTCTGGGAGGAGATAGCTATGATATACGCCAGCGAGGACCGCTGACAACCTGCTGATACCAAGGCTAGGTTGATCTACCACCTAGCCTTGAAGATTGCCCATAGAGTGCTTTCTGAGTGTCTCTTCCCTAGGACGGAGACACCTTAGAAGATTAAGACAGACGAGTTGTTTTTGCTCTACTGTATGTTGTACGGTAGGCCAGCTGATTGTGCCACCCTCTTAGCTGCTATTATGAGCAAGCTAAAGAATAAGAGGGTCGGCAACATTGGATACGGTGGGATGGTCACCCACCTTGCTAGGCAGTTAGGGGTAGACTTCTCCGCGTGCACCCGCATTGCAGCTAGACCCCTAGGACTTCAGAGCCTCATGACGAGAGACATCATCTTCCCTACACATAGAGGTCCACCGTTCGCTGCCATGCCTTGGGAGAGTAGGACAGGTAGAGGGATTGAGTGGCTTCCTGAGTATTCCATTATGGCTGGACGCCATAACTGGAAGGAGACGTTCGCTGCCATGCATGCGAACAGACTAGTAGCCCATCCTTACGTTCCACCACCACCAGTTGTAGAGGAGGAGGTGATGAGTATGAGGGAGGAGGAGGAGAGCATGACTTTGTTACCTTTCCGGATCAGCCGGATGCAGTTCCCGACCCTCCTAGACACTCTCCCCGTCCCGCTAGAGCTTTAGGCTCTTCCTCTCGCCGTGCTAGTGTGAGCGAGAGACCTACATGGATGGCAGATCCTCCTACTTGGTATAGTACACAGCCGGACTGGATGGGAGCTCCACCACCTTGGCATGCACAGCCGCCGCCTGCACCAGCACCTTCAGACGCACCGGCATGGTACAGCCAGCCGCCTGGTTGGTATGAGCAGTTGCCAGAGTGGGCCACCGACCTTTCCAGCAGGGTCGGAGCCTTGGAGATTCGTGCAGATGCTAGGGATGCACGAGCCGCCGATCATGATCGCATGATGAGAGACATATACCGCCAGCAGTTTGGGCGGAACTATGATCCCGGCTTCTTCCCGTTTCCACCTCCACCGGCACCGCAGTGAGGATGATTGATGATCCACCGTTCTAGCCATTCCACCACCGTCTTGTGAGTCATTTTTCTTTCTTTCTTTTATTCTTTTTCTTTTGAACATTAGGGACAATGTTTGTTCCAAGTATGGGATGGGGTGTGACTAATCGTTTGTAATAACTCTTACTCACTTTGTATGCTTTTATCGAGAACACCGTGCATGTTTCATTCTATTGTTACACGTTTCATTATTGCATTGCATGAAAAAGCTTTTGAAAAACCCATAAAAATTGAAAAATTTTGAAAATTTTGTGCTTCTAAGGATAGAGATGACTTCTATGATAATCACTACTTGTGAATTGAGTTTTGATGACAATCGCATGCCTAAACAAATAGTGAATTGAAAAGAATTTGAATGAGTTGATTATTCCTCTTTTGCAAGTTTCATAATGTGAAGAATGTTACCTAAATCATGTTGAGAAATCAAAGTTGAAATCACATGATAAGTTCTTATACTTCTTGTTGAAATGATTAAGGCAATTCGATTTTCTTTCTTCTTTCTTTGATCATTTAGCCCCTCAATGAAATAATGGCCTCCTTTACCTATCCGGGAATTTGGAGGAGTTGATATTTGGCATGTTTGATGTGGGAGGGCCATGAAAGAAAAATTTTACATTCAAAGAATAGAAAGAACTTATAGGTTTGGGGAAGTCAATCATGACGGTGAGTAACTCGGCACCATTCACATAGCCGGGTGTTTGTGTCTTGCCAAAGTCGGATTGAGCGATATTCCTAGCGGATTATGGTATGTGCATCAAGGGTTTGAGGCATCTCGCAAAAATGAGAACCGCCAATCTCCTAGGCTTCGGTTTTTGTGCACCTCTGTCCATAACTCCAAAAATAAAGTCGAAAAATGAATTGAAAAGAAGAGAGCAAAGCTCTAAGTTGAAAGTGTTGCGGAAACCGCAAGAGAAAAAGAAAAGAGTTGGTTATCCACTTTCCCGGATTCATGCACCACATTCCTTAAAGTTTTCCTTCCCTTTCCGCATTCTAGACCTTGTTTGAAAGTCCTTAAGATCAAGAGAATGATATATGACTTGGTGATCTAAATTGAAGTTTCTTATAATTGATTTTGATAATGTTTGAAGGTTATGATGTTTACATGGAAGTTTGATCAATTCATGAGTTTTCTTTACTCTTTACTCTTTAATTATGTATATGAGAGTCTTATAAACGAATGAAGCAAGATTTGAGAATGATCTATTGACTAGGAAGCATATTCATCTAAAAGAATTTTTGTTTTTGAGAGTGTATCCATATTTCATCCTAACTTGAGTTTTAAAGCTTTTGAAAGACCTTGCTTGGGGACAAGCAAGTGGCAAGTATGGGGTATTTTGTTAGCATGAAATATTGTGATATTTTAGGCACATTTTCTAGATGTATTTCATCCATATTGGTGTTCATTGATAAAGCATTGAAGCAATTGTGAGATAGTTTGTCTATATTGTCGATATAGAGGTCTACATAAGCTTTGTGTTGATTGTAGGCGAATAAGATCTAAAATCGAACGGAGTAAGAGATAATGGAGATGGATTGAGCATATCCAAGGATTGAGGACACCACAAAGGAGCTAAGGAAGATGCTGGGATGAAGAATGACACAAAACAAAGGGAATTACGAGCTACTTATGTTTCCACGCTCTAAAATACGGCCGTAATGAAGTCCACGCTCTAAACCACGGCCGTGGAACTTTGGCAACACAAGCGTGGAGCATTCCAGTAAGTTACACGGCCGTGGAAATTTTGAAGCACCGTAATCAGATTCCACGCTCTAAACCACGGGCGTGGAACCCTCTATGACCGTGATTTAGGCGATCTCTTAACGCACTAATTAAGCCACGATCTTTTACACAATGGGCCGGAGAGAGACATTTTATCTTTCCCTATAAAAGGACGGAAGGAAAGAGAATTCATCATCACCGCTTACACCTTCGTTTATACCTCCGCTGAGACCGCGCTTAGAGCATCATCGCTTGGAGATTTGCTTCCGCGCATTGAGGGTATTATTGGACGTACGGAGATTACATCTTTTGTCCTTAGGTTTGATTAGAAGACAGATTGACATCCCGTTCTTCGTTCTTATTAAGGATTGTGATTGTTTGTGTTATTTTGAATATGCTTACATCATTGCTCTTGTTTGTGGATTTGAGATTGATTTGAAGTTTATTGAAGGTTTTCGAAGGTTTTCATCTTTCGTACTTTTAAATCTTGAATTTGATATCATAATGACTGTTGTTGGCTAAAACCCTTTAGCAATTCTAAGGTGAAGGGTTGATAGTTGTGGCTTAGATGATGATAGATCGATCGTAAACAGATTGGACCCTGAGAGTTAGAGAGAATCGCCGATGAACCAAAATTACGGTGTGTTCTTGAGTTCCACGGCCGTGGAATCTCAAGATCTACCTTAAATTTTCCTTAGTTTAGGAACCTTGCTTTTACTTTAATCCAAAGTTAAAGATTTGCTTTAACTTAGTCTTGGCTTGCCTTTTCTAGGTGGTAGTGAAGCCTCAACAACCTCTACCTCGATTCCGAGTGTCACAACCTTAATCGGTTTAGTTAATCTTGATCCTTGGATTACAAGTTTGGGTATTTGAAATTAATTCTTGACTTTAGATCCTTTCTATACTGAAGCCTCAACAACCTTTATAGAGAGTGTCTTTAGTTAAGTCACATAAAGCCTTGGAACTTCACCGTACATTGCTTTGAATTAGTATACCTTTGCAACTCTTAACTCTGTCCTTATATCTTTAGTATATCTTGAATCGATTGCCACAACTGGGTTCCTGGATCTTTAGGATTGTTGTTTTCCCAATATTTACAAAGTTTCATACATTTACTTGCTTGACAATTTATAACTAGATTTAACCCCCCAAATCCCTGTGTTTGATACGCTGGAATTCTTGCTTAACTACGTCGATCCGTACACTGCGGGTTCGCTTGCTTGATTCTAGTTTTATAAATTTAAAACTTATTTCCACGCACGCTAAGTGGCGAATAACCATCTACAACATTCGGTATGGAACCGTTAGCTCATATTCCAAGCATTAGAATCAATGGGAAAGGCACAAACACAAGTAAATCATCATAAACACACAACATACTCAAAAGCACACCAATCCGATTCATTCTCTTTATTATTATTAAGTCATATCCCGTACTAATTCAACTTCTTTTGTGACACGAGAATCTCCCGAAACTCGCCTCGGTCCCCATTTCCGGCATGGAACGGTACGGATGCCTCTGACCGTCTAACCAGCACGGCTAGTCGCCGCGAACCTCCTAGCTCTACGCAAGAGCTAGGCAGTGATGTCATTGCCCGTTATCATACACTTGGGCCAAATAATATAAGGGTCGGTGGTCCTATTTCCGGTTTAGTTGTTATAAATAATAAAGAATAAACACACACCTCCAAACACACATCAATGCTAATACAAGGAATACGAGCTAAGTAAGTCCGGAGACTTACCTCGTCCCAAACGCTACTCACGCAACACTCTCGCTTCCCTCGGGAAGAAGTCTACACCTGCTCACAACAAGATATCTATATCAACAACTCACTCAACTCAAGAAGTCTTAGACTTCTATACAAATGATCTACGCAAGATCATTTGACTCTCATTCTAGGACCGCATCCTAGAACCTCTCATGCTCACATCACACCCAACACAAGCTAGAAGTCCTTAGACTTCTAGACCCTATGATCTCGCAAGATCATAACTCATAACACATACTAGAATAAACATGCCTAGTCCAAACAAACTCAACGGTAACAACACCATGCTATGATAAGTCAATCCTAAGCTCCAAAATCCCACAAGATCATAAAACCCCAACCTCGAGCCTCAAAACGCTCACAAGATCAACCATATAACTTAAAACCTTATAATAACCTCACAAGATAACCAAACACCTCAAGTCTTAGCACAATCATAAATCCTCAAAACTCACCTAAGGTCCAACCACTACTTGGTATTCTCACTAGGTTATGCTAGATACGACCTAGCATTATACTAATACTAAACATAACTAAATCGAGTAAGATCATAATCTCGAGGGAGAGGGTACTCACGTGACGTCAAAAGACGGAAGTCGATCCACGGATGTCGAGTATGAATTTGTTGGCCTTAATCCGGGCGCTTCCGAACCTAGCACCAAACTAAACAAATTTAGCATAACGCTAAATTTGGACATACTACATATATAGTATATATAAACTATAAGAATAACCCCCGTGATTCAAATCCGAGTTTAAAATCGACACAACACTTTTAGTGCAAAGGTTAGCAATATCATAAACTTGAGTCAAAATCCGTAATTAGATCTTTGAGCCATAAATTGAGATAAATCCAACAAAGGGCATACAATATAGTATAAAATAAATATAAGATTACATCTCGAAGTAAAACCCAGTTTAAAACTGTAACGCTCAAATTTTAAGCGTGTTTTCGATAAGTATCTTTCCGTATATTTATTGATATTTTAATAGCCTAAATATATTTTTTCAGGGTATTTTACGTCATAATTTGAATTTTAAGAGTTTTGATATATATATTATCCGTATTTATATCATTATATTATTATCCAGAAAATTTTATGGAAGTACTTTATATATGGTAAACAATATTTTTACGAGTATTTACCGTTGTTTATATTTTCAGTATATTATTTTGCGGAAAAGGTTGGAAAGTTGCTCCGATCCGTAAATCCCGTTTCGTATACTTTTATCGAGTTTATTCCTTTCCAATTTTAATTTTTAATTTTTTTTTTAATTTTCCTTTCTTTCTTGCTTTTCTGTTTTTCGTTTCCCTCTTCCTTCACTGCTGGTGTGACAACTCTTCACCCTTAGCTTGCAGCCTACACAAGCAAGCTACATGACCCCTCGTTGCAACCCTTAGGTGACCCTTCACTCATCTCCCTCTGTAACTTCTGGCCACCTTCTCCATGATGAGGCTGAAGCAGCATCAAGCCTCCCCCTCTGCTCATCCCTTCCCCCTTCAACCTCCTCTACCCTCGACCTCACCTGTTTCTCTTGGCTCCGCAACTCAGGAAACCCGCACCCTCTCTCACCTGTGCAGACCTGACCATGCGTTCCCCTGTGCAACACTCATCGCAAGCCTCTCGAGGCTCTCCCCCTCCTCTCTTATCTCAGTTACTCCTTCTCTCTCGCTTCTCAACCCTGTTGTGCTACACCCGGATCAACTCAGCAACAAGGAAACATCGAGCCGACCCTCCTCCCTCGAGCCTCGCACCGGCAGCCACCAACACTCACCCTCTGTCTCTGTTTTCTCTCCTCCACAACTACCGCTACCACCATCATCAGCAGTTGCTTCGCCCTCCATCGTCGACGACATCCCTTCGTTTCTCCCTCTTATTGCTCATCATCGCCGAAGATGGTTTCGAGCTCCTCTGTCCAGGCCACTTGCAACCACCAAAGGACCCCCTGCTTTCTTCTTCCTTCGCGCCGCCTGTCTGAATAGAGCAGCAAGGGGGATGTCCCTCCTCGCCTGCGCTTCTGCTGCCCCCAATTACCGTCGCCGTCTGCCCTGCCGCCTACCGGAGCCACCGAGGGCCAACGCCGGCCAATTCCCTGCATCGTCTCCCCTTTCGGAACCACTGGAGGTCTGCGCCGCCTCTGCATCTTCATTTCCCAGCCGAAGAAGAAAGGTCCCAAGGGTTTAAAACCCTTTACATTTAATTAAATCGTGCCCCCTCACTTTTGGTATAATTGCAAATGTTACCCACTGCTTTGTATTTACAGTTTTTACCCAGATTTTTGGAATCTATCAATTATACCCCTGCTGGACTTAATTACAGTTTTGGCCCAAAGTTTTATTTTCTGAAAATGGCCAAAGTTTCTAGAGTTGTGTATTGTGCCCGGAAATGTATTTACGGTTTTTAAACGTGGGTTTTACTTCACGTTATATTCTTATTTATATATATACCATATATATTATGCCCTTGTTGGATAAATTTCGGGTTATGGCTCAAAGATTTATTTACGGGATTTTAATCTTGGATTTGAAAACAAGTTTTCCTTAGATTTATATACATTATATATTCCATTCAAATTTAGCATATGAGCTAAATTTGTATAGTTTTGGTTTTAGGTTCGGAAGCGTCCCGATAAAGACCTAACGAGTCCAAGTCGACATCCGTTGATTGACTTCCGTCTTTTGACCTCGTGTGAGTACCTCCTTCCTCAATCTAGTAATGTTTAGTAGTAGTATCATGCTAGGTTGGATCTAGCATAACTTATAGTGAATGCCAAGTAGTGACTTTGAACCTTAGGTGAGTTTCGAGGATTTGATATTGTTTGATGGATTGTTGTTGATTCTAAGCTTGAGGTGTTGGTTATCTTGTGAGGTTGTTATAAGGCTTTAAGTTATATGGTTGATCTTGTGAGCGTTTTGAGGCTCGAGGTGGGGTTGTATGATCTTGTGGATTTTGGAGTTAGGTTTGGCTTATCCTGGTTGCGTTATGAGTTATGATCTTGCGAGATCCGAGGGTTTAGAAGTCTTAGGGCTTCTAGCTTGTGTTGAGCGTGATGTGAGCATTAGAGATTCTGGGATGCGGTCCTAGAATTGAGAGTCAAATGGTCTTGCGTAGATCATTTGTATAGAAGTCTAAAACTTCTATTGTGAGTGTTTGTTGATATAGTGATCTTCTTGTGAGCAGGTTACGGGCTTCCTCCCTAAGGAAGCGAGAGTGCCGTGAGTTGAGTGTGGTGACGAGGTAAGTCTCCGGACTTACTTAGCTCGTATTCTATGTATTAGATTCGATGCGTGTTTGGTGGTGTGTGTTTTATCGCTTTCATTATAACTTATAAAACCGGAATTAGGATTACCGACATTTATATATTATTTGGCCCAAGTGTATGATAACGGGCGGTGACAACTTGTCTAGCTCTTGCGTAGAGTTAGGAGGTTCTTGGCGACTAGCCCGTGTGGTTAGACGGTCGGAGGCATCCACCGTTCCATGCGGTAAGTGGGGACCGAGGCGAGTTTCGGGAGATTCTCGTGTCACAAAAGAAGTTGAATTAGAACGGGATACGACTTAATAATAAAAAGATAATAAACCGGACTTGTGTGATTTGGTGTACATTGTGTGTTATGTTGATTTACTTGTGTTTGTGCCTTTCACCTTGATTCTAATGCTTCCAATATTAGCTAACGGTTTTATACCGATTGTTGTAGATTGTCTTGCAGGTTAGGATTGCGGCCGAGAGATCCGGAAGAGTGGGCAGCCGGGGTTCCGTACATTTTAGGATTGGGTTTTGGTTGGAGTCGTGTTTGAGTTTTGTATTCATTATATATTGTATGCCGCGTGTATGGCGTTTGGTCTTTGTAGTTTTTGTCGGCTGAAGTCCGTTGGTTGTTTTCTTTCGGGTTTTCTTACATTGCATAAAAATGTATTTGGTTTTGGTCTTTGTTTGTGCCTTGTTGCAAGATCCGGTGAAATTGTTGTCAAGCTAAGGGTCGGGACCCATTGTGAGGTCCCAACCCGTAGCATCCCGATATCCCGCGGATTCGGGGTGTTACAAAAACCGTAAATACATTTTCCGGGCAAATTATACAACTCTAGAAACTTGGGTCATTTTCCGTAAACAAAACCTTTGGGCCAAATCTGTAATTATATAATTCAGCAGGGCATACTTGTTTTAATCAGAAAGTTGGGCCAAAATAGAAAAATATAATTATGGGTTATATTTTTTAATTACATACAAAATCAAACACACCCGCTAGGGCTATTACGGGTTGGGGAAAAGAGCACAGCGCAGGGTAGCGGCAAGGACTGTGCGGCGGCGGCGACTCCAAGCTTCGGTGGCAAAGACAGGGCAGAGGGATTCTCCGGTGGGCTTAAACGTCGGCGCCGATGGCAGTGCGAGACACAAAGGCTTTCCGGCTCCGGTGGTTTAACAGAAGGGGCGAGATAAGCAAGGGCGGCTTGATGGTATCCCTCCAGTGGCTGCAGAAGGGTGGCAAGGTTGCGGTCGCTGCAGGGCGGCAGCACGGCCTCCATCTCTGGAGACGACCGGTGGGGATCAACATGAATCTGGTGGGTGCTCTGTACGGCGAGGAAAGTAGAGCGGGGCTGAGCAGCTCCCTATTTCGGCGACTCAACAAAGGAGGGATCAAGGTAGTGTGTTGCAGATTGCCCGGCGATGGGGCTCACAGGCGAAGTCGGAGGGATGAGCGAGGGTTTGAGGGCTGCACGGGTGAAGCAGGGCTTCTCTTCCAGTGGTGACTGTTGGGAGGTGAGGGCTGCGCAGAGAAGTAATTGATGCCTTGTTGCTTGTTGTTAGAAACAAAGGTGGACTGGAGTGTGAGAGACTGAGGAAAAATGAGAGGCTTGTCCAGACAAGGGAGCGGGGTGAGGGGTCGGGTAGGTGAGCGAAGGGTCGGACAGCTAGAGCTGCAGACAGCTATGGCCAAGCTGGCGAGTCTCTTCAGTGGGAAGGGTAGCGGAAAAGGGGAAGACTAAAACAAAAAGGAAAAATAAAAAAAATAAAGAAAAGAGAGTAAGAATGAATCCGATCCAAAAATGTTCGGAACGAGATTTTCGAACCTGAAACTTTTTCCGAAAATAAAAAGGCGGATACATGTGAACGTATTAAAAATATAATTATACTCGGAAAAGGTATTTTACACCTTAAAATAATTTTAAATAAAATACTTGAGATAATAAAATATCAATAAAAGCCGAAAAGATAAAAACGCAAACGCGCCTAAAATTCGGGCGTTACATCAGATCCCCTAAAAACAGGTTTCGTCCCGAAACTTGCTATGCATCTAACTTCTCGGTCCTTAAGGCCGAGGTATGAACTCTCAAACTAAGAAAGTTTAAACCTTCTAATCTAAACACATCATCTACTCAAACTACCACCGCAACATATATCAGATCATAAAGCACATTCCGGCACGAGGCACAAACTAGACATAACATCACACATAGACACAACCAACTTAAGGGAAGAACTCAGTCTAACCCGTTGATTCTATCAATTCTACTAGCTCAAAGTAAAACTCAACTAAAGATACTATCCTCCGACTTTCTATTAGCCTCATTGGTTCTATGACGCCACTAACTGATCAAGACCGGCAAAACTTCTCGAGTCATGTACATAGCCTCTCGATTGCTACACATGAAACACAGTTAGAGCACCCTCCACTCTTGGTGGCAATGTCAACTTGTAAGTCACTTCTCCAACTCACGCTAAGACCTCAAAAGGGTCCGACATATCAAAAACTCAACTTCTTTCACGGGTCTTTCTCAAAACATCTTTTTCATTATGTTTCTCTTTGCTTGTGTCTAATAGGGAAGATCGAACTTCCAATTTACACCATTAGATTTGGTTCTTGTCAAACCAAACTTCGATGTTACATTTCCTCAATTCTTGTGGAAATTCCAAGTAACGAAGGAAGTACCTTACTTCGCACCGCTTCTACTAACGATACCAGTATGCTATTACTTTTACATCGCTCCTCAATACCCAATCAAGACCTTGTCTTGTAGAATCACTTGTCCACTTCAAACCCATAATACCTCAAGGTAAATCGAAACAGTTGCACCAATAAAACCCCTCATAACTCTCAGCAACTCTATTGTCAATTCTTCGTCCCATTTAATACTTCATTATCATCCGTAGTATGTTACCATAAAAGGGGTTACAGAACTTCTCCCTTTACATATCTAGTAAAGCTCATCACTTCTAAGATAACTTGTAACTCCTTCCATATCTCTCGGGGTTTGCTGTCCCGAGACAACTTGTCATACGACTTCTCTCTCGTAGTGACTATGGTTGGTCCAAGAATGCCGTATTTGCAATATCTGAGTCGCGAATTCTCAAACGGTGCAATCAAATCTTAACTTAATCTTAGAAGAGACTACCGACCCTTGCAACCGGTCGAGTAGATCATCTATCCGTGGTAAGGTGTTCTTCATTGTTATCTTGTTCAACTTATATAAATCGATGTACAAATAGAGATAATCGTCTCTCTCTCTTTGCAAACTGGTGTCCTCTATAACAACTTCAAATCAAGAATTCAAGATGTATCCCCATATGGACTTCAAATTAAGAGTTCAAGATATACTTCCAAGTTCCCCATGTAGTGTATTGACGAACCCTTGTCGTCACGAGCTTGCAATTGCAATTGCTTCTTCAATTGCTTCCTTAATTCGAGTAACTTCACGGGTATCATTTATTGATGTCATTTGTACAACACCTTGGGAATGGGAGTGAGCCCAAATCGATCTTAGCGGTAAGATCCACATTTCAATTCATTGGAATCCGTGTTGTTCTGGGTTTCATCTTTTCTCTTCCCGTCACATATCGTAATAACCGACACAATCTTGTCTTATCACTTTACAAGTGGTCATGGTACTAATGATCTACCCCGATCTGTTGGGGTGATGTCCTTTAAAAACATGCATCACTTAATCTGTAGCTACAATGCTAACCGTTCTCTTTCAAAGATCCTTCATCTCCTGAACTCGAGGAACTTGCTCGAGTCTTCTTACTCTTGAACCCTTGGTTAAACAATAATTCGACTTAATCCCTCTTCTCACTTCCAAGGGATGGCGATAATAACATCTCTTGATCGCGCGCATGTGTTTAGTCACAAAGGTCTTAACTACAAGACTCGTTCATGGCTTATAACAAACCGATACAATCTCCTTCGCTTCCTCGGACATCCCAACCTATAGGAGGAGCTCTTCGTATTCTTCGTAAGCTTTCACAATAGACGTCCTTTCTTCAAGTAGGTGCAGAACTTTACACTTCATTTTCTTATGTAACGTCTAACCGACCATAGAGGCTCTAACCTCAATCTTTCTTGATTTCTTGTACGTCTCATATCGACTTCAAACTTCGAAACCTCAGTTTTCTCTTACTCTTGTTGGTCACCTTATGCACTTCTTGATATTCTATGAGCAACTTTACAACTGTGACAATATGCCTTTTGGCAGAATTCCCCAACCACAACTCTACAAGATCCACTCATGACTCCACCAAGCACTACCATCATAACCCTAAGCTTGCAGCGTTGCCCCAATCAAGATTCCTCGTTTCACGTCATAGCCACTATGGCTTCGCCACACGAGTCACAAAACCTTGACTTAGCTTTTACTCGCGAAAACACGACATCCATCACCTTGGAACAGACATACCATACGTCTCGTCATATATTCCCCCTGTAGGCACCATAGAAGACTCACCTCCCTCTTTGTCCTTCCAGTTCCCTTTATCCAGATCCGTGTCGTTCCCCCATATGTCAGTCACCTGATCTAAGAAGATGGTACCAGATCGTTACAATCCCTCCCCACAAGGTACATTACCATCACTTGCTGGGATCGATAAATTGCTACATGATTAAGATAATTACATTTCTCTTGATATACCTCTTTATTGCTGACATTCAACCACCACGAATATTCCAAGTTCTTGTTACCGTTCCTTTATAATCCACACTCTTGGTTACTCTTCTCATCTACCCTCATCCATAGACAACCAACACATGCACGCTCTCGACTATCACCGATTAGCTTATAGCAACCCTTCTCCAAGTTCAAAGGCTCATTATTCTACTACACTTCTCATGTCAGTATTCTCATGAAGGCTACCCTCCTCGGGGTACTTTACCTTAAACTCTGTTAGTTCTTTATTCATTCCTTGTTTCCCCTTCTTTATAAGGTAATTATACCTTCTTTGTCTTGTTGTTTCATATAACTCCCTTTCATAGGTTTAACCATCCTTCCTTGATGTCTTTCAAGAGCACCTTCCCAAATATTATAGCCCTAGCTAGTATCCACTCGCGATCCTCTTGGTTGGTATCTTAAGTCTTATCATCATAATGAAAATCGGTCAACTCCACGTGAATCCCCACCATGCTCTTCTTCTCATAACTCTAGTAATGTTGAAACTTTACTCTTCTAGTCTTGACTCAAATGCTTAGGAGCGTCTATTGAAAACTTCACATTTTAATGGAATGTCACTGTTAACCTTGTTAGAATGTATCCCTCTCCTCCTCGATTCGCATCTTTAGTTGTCCACGCTTCTTCTCAAAGAACTTAAGTTCGTTCTTTGGTTATGTCATCTCTACTTCTCGATTTACATCTTTAGTTGTCCACGCTTCTTCTCGAAGAACTTAAGTTCGTTCTCTCCCTTGGTCTCGTCGTCATTCGATCGTGGCCTCTTTAGAAATGCTTCTACACTTTAATGTCGCTCCCTTTTCTTGTAGTGCTCCCATCTAGATCCCCCCTTAAGTCGTCTCGAGTTTTCTTTCTACTTGTTCGTCCTTGCGCCTATGTCCTCATTAGCCTTCTCATAGTCGCTTTGACATTGTCAAAAGGAGTCCGATGAAACCTCAAGGTGTTCATCACACGTGATGCTCAACTCGATACTTGAACATACTCATTCCCGTATGTACACTATTTTAAGCCCCACGGCGTTGTCCAAGGCGTTGATATCATACTATCATCATAACTATAACGTCTCACATATCTATATGTTACTATATATATGATAAACATCCGTATATATAAGACAAAATAAGTCCTATGTCCACATTACTAATATATCACATCCGAAAATCCATTACAACAATACAAGGTCCAAACATGCACAATAGTCCACATATATCACTATACATATATATCAAGTCCATCATGCAACTACAATCCATATATACATATCTACATATATACATATATATCAAAATCCAATAAACTAAGCTGCCGAGATCTGCGGAAGGAGTGGTGGTCCGTACATTCTACCCCGACTGACTATGCTCGTGATTTTGAAAACGAAAAATCATTTTAAACTTAGAACCCTTGAGGGTTCTATTTCCCTCTATTCGGCCTTTAAAAGATTGCGAGTGCCATTGTTGTCAACCTCGGGCTCTGATACCACTTTTGTAACACCCCGAATCCGCAGGACTCGGGATGCTACGGGTTGGGACCTCACAATGGGTCCCGACCCTTAGCTTGACAACAATTTCACCGGATCTTACAACAAGACACAAATAAAGGCCAAAATGAAATACATTTTTATGCAATGCAATGAAACCCGAAACCAGACAAACAAAAGACTTCAGCCGAGATATAAAACAAAGACTAAACGCCATACACGCGGCATACAAAACACGATAATAGAAGAACAAAACGCAACCTGACTACAATGAAAACCCCTCCTAAAATGTACGGAACCCCGCTTGCCCACTCTTCCGAATCTCTCGGCCGCATTCCTATCCTGCAAGGCCATCTACAACATTCGGTATAAAACCGTTAGCTCATATTCGAAGCATTAGAATCAAAGGGAAAGGCACAAACACAAGTAAATCATCATAAACACACAACATACTCAAAAGCACACCAATCCGATTCATTATCTTTATTATTATTAAGTCATATCCCGTACTAATTCAACTTCTTTTGTGACACGAGAATCTCCCGAAACTCGCCTCGGTCCCCATTTTTGGCATGGAACGGTACGGATGCCTCCGACCGTCTAACCAGCACGGCTAGTCGCCAAGAACCTCCTAGCTCTACGCAAGAGCTAGGCAGTGATGTCATCGCCTGTTATCATACACTTGGGCCAAATAATATAAGGGTCGGTGGTCCTATTTCAGGTTTAGTTGTTATAAATAATAAAGAATAAACACACACCACCAAACACACATCAATGCTAATACAAGGAATACGAGCTAAGTAAGTCCGGAGACTTACCTCGTCCCAAAAACTACTCACGCAACACTCTCGCTTCCCTCGGGAAGAAATCTACACCTGCTCACAACAAGATATCTATATCAACAACTCACTCAACTCAAGAAGTCTTAGAATTCTACACAAATGATCTACTCAAGATCATTGGACTCTCATTCTAGGACCGCATCCTAGAATCTCTCATGCACACATCACACTCAACACAAGCTAGAAGTCCTTAGACTTCTAGACCCTATGATCTCGCAAGATCATAACTCATAACATATAATAGGATAAACATGCCTAGTCCAAACAAACTCAACGGTAACAGCACCATGCTAGGATAAGTCAATCCTAAGCTCCAAAATCCGACAAGATCATACAACCCCAACCTCGAGCCTCAGAATGCTCACAAGATCAACCATATAACTTAAAGCTTTATAACAACCTCACAAGATAACCAAACACCTCAAGTCATAGCACAATTATAAATCCTCAAAAATCACCTAAGGTCCAACCACTACTTGGTATTCTCACTAGGTTATGCTAGATAAGACCTAGCATTATACTAATACTAAACATAACTAAATCGAGTAAGGTCATAATCTCGAGGGAGAGGGTACTCACGTGACGTCAAAAGACGGAAGTCGATCCACGGATGTCGAGTATGGATTTGTTGGCCTTAATCCGGGCGCTTCCGAACCTAGCACCAAACTAAACAAATTTAGCATAACGCTAAATTTGGACATACTACATATATAGTATATATAAACTATATGAATAACCCCCGTGATTCAAATCCGAGTTTAAAATCGACACAACACTTTTAGGGCAAAGGTTAGTAATATCATAAACTTGGGTCAAAATCCGTAATTAGATCTTTGAGCCATAAATCGAGATAAATCCAACAAAGGGCATACAATATAGTATAAATAAATATAAGATTACATCTCGAAGTAAAACCCAGTTTAAAACCGTAAATACATTTTCCGAGCAAATTATACAACTCTAGAAACTTGGGTCATTTTCCGTAAACAAAACCTTTGGGCCTAATCTGTAATTATATAATTTAGCAGGGTATACTTGTTTTAATCAGAAAGTTGGGCCAAAATAGAAAAATATAATTATGGGTTATCTTTTGTAATTACATACAAAATCAAACACACCCGCTAGGGCTTTTGCGGGCTGGGGAAAAGAGCACAGCGCAGGGCAGCAGCGGCGACTCCAAGCTCCGGTGGCGAGGACAGGGCAGAGGGATTCTCCGGTGGGCTTAAACGGCGGCGCCGATGGCAGTGCGAGACACAAAGGCTTTCCGGCTCCGGTGGTTTTACGAAAAGCGGCGAGGTAAGCAAGGGTGGCTTGATGGTATCCCTCCGGTGGCTGCAGAAGGGTGGCATGGTTACGGTTGCTGCAGGGCGGCAGCACGGCCTCCATCTCTGGAGACGTCCGGTGGGGATCAACATGAATCTGGTGGGTGCTCTATACGGCGAGGAAAGAAGAGCGGGGCTGAGCAGCTCCCTATTTTGGCGACTCGACAGAGGAGGGATCAAGGCACTATGTTGCAGATTGCCCGGCGGTGGGGCTCACAGGCAAAGTCGGAGGGAGGAGCGAGGGTCTGAGGGCTGCACGGGTGAAGCAGGGCTTCTCTTCAAGTGGTGACTGGTGGGGAGGTGAGGGCTGCGCAGAGAAGTAGTTGATGCGTTGTTGCTTGTTGTTAGAAACAGAGGTGGAATGGGGTGTGAGAGACTGAGGAAGAAGGAGAGGCTTGTCCAGACAAGGGAGCGGGGTGAGGGGTCGGGTAGGTGAGCGAAGGGTCGGACAGCTAGAGCTGCAGACAGCTATGGCCAAGCTGGCGAGTCTCTTCACTGGGAAGGGTAGCGGGAAAGGGGAAGACTAAAACAAAAAGGAAAAATAAAAAAATAAAGAAAAGAGAGTAAGAATGAATCCGACCAAAAATGTTCAGAACGGGATTTTTGAACCGGAAACTTTTTCCGAAAATAAAAAGACGGATACATGTGAACGTATTAAAAATATAATTATACTTGGAAAAGGTATTTTACTCCTTAAAATAATTTTAAATAAAATACTTGAGATAATAAAATATCAAGAAAAGCCGAAAAGATAAAAACGCAAACGCGCCTAAAATTGGGGCGTTACACATCTTTAGTCACACGGGCTTCCTTTGTAAATCTAGAAAATTGACCCCAACTTTTTCTCGAAAGTGCACCATCAATCTCATTTGTGTGGTATACTAACTACGTACCCTCTGTCTAGATTGACGTATGATTTGGTCAAAATCATTTGCTTCTTCTTACCCCTCTAGTTCTTCTTATACGAATCCATCTGTACTAACTGTGATTTGTAAAATTTTCCCTGGTTAGTAGATAAGCAACTTCTCACAATAATTCTCTTTATATCATTACTAATATAAGGGGGTCATTTCTGACCGTCAACTCTTCCTAATTTTTTTTTAAAGAGAGTTACTGACTTGAACTTATTCGTTGCTACTAGCACTCATATTGATTTGACTTCACAATTGTCGCAATTGGTCTCTTTAAGAATTTCTCCACATGTCGATAAAGTTCTTTTGTAACTCTGTGGTTATTCCTCTTATCTGGCAACCAATCACCACTAGTTAACCCGCACGTGTAAAGTCTGAGTTGTTACCAAGTAGTCTATAGTTGACCTTCTACAAGATCATAGACTTACTTTTCTTCTATCTCTTTGAAGTTTGATATACCTGGTGAAAATCTATCCCCTCCAGTTTCTCCGTTTGTACTTTTTTAGCTCTTCTATAATCCACACTTCTCTTTCTCACTATAAGAGCACTATATTCTTTCCAAGTTTAGATTTATCATTCATCTACCGTCAACGGACTTGTCAACTCTCCCACAATAGCTCGTATATGCATTTTTGCGACTACTTTTACCTCAGTCATCAACTGCTTGCGGTTCCCCAGGGTGAATCGTTGGTGTTGATAATTAAGTCCATTTGTGAGAGGGAAGTTATTGTGGGCCCTTGGGTACACCAAGATCATTCTCACAAACTCTCCTTCCTTGGTTGGTATTGAATTAGTAATGTTGCCTTTATAGTGATCCTTTGACTCTACTTTCATGATTCTATCATCTAGATATTTGTATCCCAATCTTTGGTGTAACTCATTTGTCTTATTGAAAGTCATTTCGCCTTCATGTTTATAAAATCTACCCTCCACTTTCTAGCTAATTTGTAAACTTTAGTGCTGGGCTCTTGAAGTCTTCATAGTTGAGTCGACAACATATTCTCTTCTTGATTCTTAGGCTTCTGTTGTCTAGGTGTTCCCTCTTGATCACGATGCCGACTTACTTTGCCATTAGTGGTCATTTTCCGCCCTGCTTCTGATAACAACCTTCGTTTTCTAGTCCATCAGTAAGCTTAAATTTAATGTCTCTTGTCTGGATTGGTTTTATATCTTACTTTGACTTTCGTGACTATGAATGTTTCTGGAGGCATCCACGTGTTACACAACAATCGAAAGAGTCTCAAGGTTATCGTCCCAAATTGCCTAATTGTCGATCATCCAACGCTACTCCGGAACTACTCTAATGTAAATTCTTCATTCGATCCTGTTTAGTTGACTTGGGTTCTCGTTCTTGCCATTGTTGTGGGTTTTGTCTGGTAGTCTTCGCTCTTCCGTCTCGATGTTCCTTAGCGAGTTCAAAGGTGTTGACTAGATGTTCGCCTAGCCTAATGCTCATAAGCTGAGCATACTTATCCTCGTGTTGACACCTTCAAAATCTACCTAAATTTGCCAACGGAGTGAGGATCTCATTCTATTATCTCCTTTAAGAGCATAACATAACTATAAATGTTACTAACCTTCGACATATGCTTATCCATTTTACATATCTTTATAACCAATATAATAAGTCAACATAATATTTATAATAATGCTAAGTTGTTGGGATCCGCGGAGGTAGTGGTGGTCATCCGTACTTTCTATCCCATCCCGACTCATGCATGAATTTGGAAAACCAAAAGTTTCGTTGAAAAGTTCAAACCCCTTTCGGGTTTTGTTTTTGCTTATTCGGTCTTTTAGAAGATTTCAAGTGTCATTGTTGTCAACCGAGAGCTCTGATACAATGTTGTAACACCCCGAATTCTCATAACTCGGGAAGCTACTGGTTAGGACCTCACAATGGGTCCCGACCTTAGTTTGACAACAACTTTACTAGGATCTTGCAACAAGACACAAATAAAGAAACCGATATTCATAAAACGATATTTTAAAAGAGATGAATGCAACACAACATCTAATAGCCAACAGTTGTTAAGAAACATAACAGTTTATCTGTCTTCATACGATAATAGAAACATAAACGCAAAAACCCAAACCCCACTCTAAGGAGTACGGAGACCCGACTGACCACTACTTCCGGATCACTCAGCTGCTGCTCTAACATGTGGTAAATCTAAACAACAAAACAAATCAACCGTTAGCTAGCTATCTAAACGTTAGATAAATAATGATAGCACACACACACAATAGCAAAATCAAACACACATCATGCTTCCAAAGAATCCACTTATTATCTTAGGCCATTCACTCTTACTAATGATACTTATTTTGTGACACGAGGGATTCCCAAACCTCGCCTCCGCCCCGTGTAACCATCAGGAATGAATCCGATGCATCTCACCTTGTACCTGTATGGTCTGGGTATAGAGAACCTCCCAGTCTCCTGTCAGAGCTGGGCAGTGATGTCACGGCCCGTTATACATAAACTTGGGCCTTAAAATAATAAAAGTTGTCCTAGGCATGTTATAATTATTAAACAATCAACACACACTACTATTATCACTCTGCTAATATCTAGAAACCAACTAAGTAAGTCGCAAGGAATTACTTGAATCAAATCTCAAATCCCGTTATCTCGACTCGGCCTGTAACCGTAGAAACTCAATCGCCTGTTATACAAGGCAAGTGGATCAATAATTTATCCCACTTTCTTAGAAGTCTCCAACTTCTAAGATATATAATCGATCATAAAGAAATTACCAAAATACCCTTATACGGGTAAATGACCATTTAACCCCTGGTCCCGAAACTCTATAAAATTCTATAACAAAGTTCCAAACTATTCTTTGGAACTCAAACCCACACTCTGACTCTAAAAAGGAAGTTTGTTAAAGTTTTAGAAGTGTTAATCAATTTCTTGACTTTCATAAAAAGTCCCTAAGGTGGCTTAAGATATGAGAACTGAATAAAAATATAAAAATTCCAAATAAAATATCTAGGTCTTTTATATGATGCACTCTGCTCATAGAAGCAAGAAACTCTCAAAAAATACCCAATAACAACTTCTACACAATTCTCCAAAGTTGGATACAAAATCCAAGAATTCTATACTTAGTCAAATTCTGAGTCATTTCACAAACTGCACAAACAGTCGACTTTGAGCTCCTATAGATCTAGATCCAACAGTTGGATCGATCCTAACTTTTGATACATCACAATATACATATTCCTATATATCATACTAAAATTGAACGGTGGATTCTCATTTAAAGGCAACGAAACTTAGGCTCGAAGAGGGCTGCACACATAGTTTCTAGAAAGCAAAAACAGCAGTGCAACTGAATATATGCTCGATTCTTACTGATACAAATCCTGAATACACTTAGCTCCTTCTCACAATATCAAAACCTACTAGCAGCAACCTAAAGTTCTCAACCTAGACATGGACACTGATCAGTCTAAGCACCTTGTAAGATCAAGTGTACAAAAACTCCCCCTACCCTCATGTATATATATACAACACAACACAGTAAGAAAAAAGGTGTCTCACTTTGACTGCAGCAGGGCGGCTGACTTTGCCGGCAGTTGTAGTCCGTGTTGTTGGAAATTGGAGGGGGAAGGAAGGAGTCCAGCTCTCGATTTTGACCCAGGCAGGAGGTGCTCCTTGATCCCGGCGGTCACTACAGGCGGCTAAGGAGGGAGGCTACTCATCTCCATTGTTGTTGCTCAGTGAGAGAGAAGAGGTGGTATCATGGCTCTAGTGTGAAGAAAAAGAAATCAAACAAGGAGGGTGATGAGAGACTATACTTGTTGGCGGAAGGAGAAAGCAATCGACAAGTGTCGACTATGAAGATTCGTTTGCACAGGGGGGCAAGAGCCTAGCAGCTACCGCTCTTCTGATGCGCGACTGTGAAAGTTTGAGGCTCTTCAGGATTTTCTTCTGGAGGATGAAGGAGAAGAGGCGGCCTGGGCGTACTTGTCGGCGTGCACGAGACAGGATACCCTTCGTGGTCTGCTGCAACTCACCATAGGAGTCGGGTGAGGCGGTTGCTTGTTGCGGTTAGCGCACAGTGTGGAGCGATCCTTGCCGAAGGACGTTGCTGCGTCGCCCGGGAGGTCTGTGGAGGGGTGCGCCGTTACGCAAAGAGAAGGGAAGAAGGCGGCCGGTAGAGGTTACGGCAAAGCTTGTGAAGATAAGGTTACGTGAAGGAAGAAGGTGAGGATAGGGGAGAGGTGTCCGCTGCGGGCCATGAGAACGTGGAGCGTCCGAAGAGAGTTGTCTGGGCTGGAGCTTCCTTCTCCTCTGGGCCATTGTGACGTCTCGCAGCGGTATGGGCTGTCTTGGGCTAGCGGTTGAAGCTTCCACTCATGGCCTTGCCAATTGCTTTGGCATGGGCTGAATTGAAATGAAAGAGGTGGGCTGAAATGTGTGTCAAGGCTTGTCATGAACTTGTCAAAACTTGTCATGACGTTGTCATAAATATATATATATATACTAGGGTTTGCAAGATTAGGGTTTGCTGATCAAAATTTCATCATTTTATGTGAGTTTATACTTGCATAAAATGATAGGATTTGTGAGATAGGTATCAATATAAAGATTCACGGGTCGAAATCCGGTTTTAATCGGAATTAAGTAGAATTAAAATTTCGGATATTACACATCTAAGAACTACGTACGACTTGATTCCTAATAAAGGATACGTAGAAAATTTAATAAATTAAGAACCAAATTCAGTCACAAAAAAATAAAAAAGTAAATAAATAAATTATAAATAAATAAAATATCACTTTTCTTGATCATGCGCATGATAGTGGGATTAATTAAGCAACCCGTCCTAGAAGGTGGATTTAATTCAATCATTTGATGCATGATCTAGATATAAATACCATGCAAATGATAGTTGAATCTCGTCTAGGCAACCCTTTCTAGAAGGTGGGTCAGGACTTTGATTCTCTGAATCATGAAAACACTGCATGGAACTACGTGATGCTTGATCCTCTTTAACGAGGTACGTAGGCAACCCGTCCAAAAACGGGTGCAGCTCAAATCACCAAAATAAATCAAATATCGATATTTATATAACTTAGAATCAAAATGTCAAAAAGAGAGGGTCGAACTCAAATAAAAAGTAAATAAAATGTGTTTTGTAAATTTGTATTCGAATAAAACATAAAAGGCGTTTTGTAAATTTGTGTACATTTTTACTCAACATATTTTCGGCACGCCCAGTGGGGCCTTTTCTTTCTTTTCATCTCCTAGTTATATAAATACAAAGTCGTTCTATTTTAGAAGAAAATCAAACACGAAATGTTTGTTATTAGATCAGCTTATTAGTGCGGGATGAATCGTGTCATTTTCCAAGTCATTGGTACTATGATACAACGCATTAGTGACATCATATTAAAAGAAAATAAAATTTATTAATAATAATGAAATAAATAAGAATTCTTTTTGACAAAGTCAAACAAAGTTAAAAGTACCTAAAATATAAAGTTCAATGGGATGAAGCAAAAGCTTTTATTTCATTAACTAAAACATGAATGTGTTGTTTCTTCAACTCAACTTCTTCAATTCTCGCATGTCCTGCTTGATCCAGTTTAGCCCGGAGTTGATGTATTTTGTTTTCCTTCTCAAGTATGAAGTCTTGAAGTTCAATGCTCTCAGTTTCTAACTTGACTTTGTCAACCTCGAGATTAAGTTCCATTGCACAAACTTTCTCTTTCAAAGCCAGAAGCTCCTTTTCTCTTTCTGCTAAGGCAAGAGACTTTTCAGATAAAAGGGGAAATTGAGTTTGCTTGGACTCAAGTTCGGAAGAGTGTTGAGCTAGTTGGACTGTCAATGTTTTCACACATTCAAAGTCTACACCACTTTCTAGATTGGTTGCTGCCTCAACATCATTAAACAAGTCTTGAACTTTCAAATCCAACCAACTAAGGTTAATAGAGTTGACCGCTGCAATTGCCTCTAGGGTTTTAAGGTCCTGGAGGATATGAGATCGTTCGGTCAATAGTTCTTGTGGAGAGTTCAATACTGAGATAGAGTCTATGACCGAAGCCACGCCATTAGAAATGCTTTGGTGTATCCAAACCTATTGCAATGATGAAAGTAAGTCTTGCAAGGTGGCAGGAATGATTCGAAGAGGAAGTATTTCTTGAGTCTCTTGTCTTGAGACTAAAGATAACAACTCGGGAATTGCTACAATGGCGGTGCTATCAGGATTCATCACATTAGCAGAGATCGTTGCTTCTTCTCTAGAATCAACATCGTCAACATTGGCTGAATTGTCATAGATCAATAAATCTTGAAATCCAACAAAATGAGAGCTATCAGATTTTTTAGGTTGATTACGGCAAACCCTTTTCGGGTTGATATCATCAGTGAGAGATACTCTGCTCGGAAAATCTCCCAGTTGAATAGTTAGTTCTATTACAGTACCGGTTTTCTTGATGCTGGAAGTAGTGGTGGGTCACAAACCTAAACCGCCGGTTTAAGTTTGCGAACCGCCGGTTTAGGTTTGGCCAAAGGCCAAACCTAAACCTAAACCGTCAAAATCCAAACCGGCGGTTTAGGTTTAACCTAAACCGCCGGTTTGGTCGGCGGTTTAGCCGGTTTATGAAAAAAAAAAAATTGAAAAACTAGACCAAACCGGACCAAACCGGCGGTTAACCGCCAGTTTAGGGGACCAAACCGGCGGTTAACCGACGGTTTGATCTCCAAACCGCCGGTTTGGTCCATTTTTTTAAAAAAAAAAAACCAAACCGCCGGTTTAGGTTTGGTGTAGAGCCAAACCTAAACCTAAACCTTGAACCGCCGGTTCAACCAAACCGGCAAACCTAAACCGCCGGTTTGGTCAAACCGGCGGTTTACGCCGGTTCACAAACCGGCGGTTCGGCGGTTTGGTTTGAACTGGCCCCATCTCTAGCTGGAAGTGCCTATATCAAACTAACGTGAAGATTCAGTTGAAGGAGTTGAATCTACACGAGAGCCACTAACATGAGAAACTCTCACAGCTCCTTGTAACCCGGTGGTAATAGTCCTTGAACTTTCAATCACAAAAATAAGCTCCCTTTCGACACAATTCTTTTGGAGCAAAATGGATTTGACCTTGTTACATCATTGGGCAAGATAAGGAGTAGAAACTCTCGCCTACCAACTGCAATAAGCATAAGTATATGTACCTTGATGATAATCAAGAGGGATGTGAAAAAGTACCCTAGTATTCTTTCTGAAAAGCCGGCTATATGTAGTAGCAATATCCTCTAAGGATCTTCTACTTCTTTTGGAGAAATCAAACTTCATCTCATTTGCAGGAATACCCTGATCAAACCCAAATTGTCGAGCAAATCTATTCGGATAGTAAGGCTCTAACATCAAAGTAGCCCCAAAACGAATAGGTAGAACTGCAGAACAAATACTCAACAAGTGTTCATAATGCAGATCTGATAACTCGTCTGAGTTGACATAATCAACACCATCAACTGTTGTTCCAAAGCTTATTGGTCGATAAGAGATATGCTCTATACCTCTGAGTATAAGTCTAACTTGGTATAGTGAAATGACATGACCATTTACTCCAGCATACTTTGCTAACAAAAGAAACTTGTCTCGAAAATAACTATCTGGACGACTTGAATAAAAACAAGGAAAGTACTCTGCTAACCAACCAATAACAAAGTGAATGCCGAAATTGGGTTTAGCGCTACCCGGATTACCCGGATATATTGCTACCTTTCCTAGTCCATGATATATGTGTCTTAAGACGGTAGGAGCAAGTGAAACCTTCCTTCCCTGAGACATAATAGAAGCCATCACAAATGTTTCCGGTCTTACAGAATTCGAGCCATATGGTAAAACAAATCGACTGAGCAAAAGGGCCAAAAAGGCTGCGAGCTCTCCTTCATCTGAAATGTGTAGGGGCTATGATTTCCTGGTAATCTCTTTTGAGCTTGAAGCGGGAGTAGACTTTCTTTTTATAGAAGAAGGGGGAGCTTCTCCATAAGCAGTAAACTCTTGTTTACCTCTGTAAAAATGTCTAATCCACTTATACCATGATACCTCTTGGGTTCCCTCATATCGGCAAATCTCAGCATGAATCTTCAAAAGTTCAATTACGGTGAACGGGTACTTATCACTGTAAAGTTGCTCATTCGGTGGAAAATACTCCTCATAAGGTTCACCTAAAATCAAGTAGACCACCGATTTGCTTCAAATCATTTAATGAAATACCTACTTCCCCACCTCCATGATGGAGTGTATTGGTTAAAGGACCCCATTGCTCACAAAAATCTTTCCATGCATCTTTATGATAGTTATATGGAAATTGTGAGATCCCAACAAGACCATAAATATCATCTTCCTCCAACTTTTGCTTATAACGGTCTAGAATGTGTCATGTCCATTCCATAAGATAGGGAATGAAAGTAGATAACACCCGAAAAGTGAACTCTACACCCCAATTCATAGGGACATCCATAAGTCTTTTGATGGTAGGATAAAATTCCGTCTTAACTTCAGAAAAGTCATCGTCAAGGCGGACCTTTTGAAGAAGTGTGGCCTTAAACCTTTTGTAGGCAATATACTCCCTTTGTAGTGTATACTGAAAACTTGAAGAATCTCCTTCTGAAATCTCTTCCTTTTTCACTAACGTGACCACATCATTGACTTGGGGATTGACCCTAATATTTTTCATAGATAGCGTCCTATTATAAAAGGGGCCAAACGAAACATCTATGTCCTTATCCTTAGGTGCTCTTTGTGACCCGACTTCACCACAAATCTTCATGGAAAATTTCTGACAAAAAAAACGAGAAAGTTTCCTCTGGTGATCATGTCATAAAACAATTTTACATACCAAATATTTTCAAGAATATAAACAAATAGGGAAATGGGGCAAAAAGTAAATGATAGTTAAAATATATTAAAAAAAAGGCTGATATATTGTCTTTATCGGGACACAAATAAACTCAAAGTTTGTATAAACACATTCCCTTTTTCCTCAATGGAGGTAGTAGCTGGTTTGAAAGCATATGCTTTTAACCACTACATTGGAAATTGTAAAAGAAAAGAAACCATACGGTTTTAGTATTCAATATGGTTCGAAAGTTCTAAAAAGAGGGGCAACATAAAAAAACATGTAATGTATGCTAAAGTATACATGGGTTGTCTCAAATATTAAGGGTCAGACAACTTAAAATGTTGGGGTAAAATAATACAAAATTTCAAGCAAAAAAAAACCCATAAGTTGGTATTTTTTTTATGCTATAAAAAAAACAATATAATCCTCTCGGTCATGTAAAACTTATCGGTTAAAGAAAGCATACTTAAGCAAGTATGAAATATCAAGCCTTTAATTGATTCTAAAAATCTTGTAGTAGATTGAAAGTATTTACTTTCATCACTACCTCAAATCTTTATAGGATTGATGTGTTTACTTTCACTTATATAGTAAATTTCGAAATTAAGAAAAAACCATATGGTTTATATTCTTTCATTCGGAGTGTACTTTAAAAAGATAAAGGGGTTTTGAGAACAAAATTTTCAAGCATTGACCTTTTTTATGAAACAAAGATTAAAAAAAATCTAAATAAAACTTTGGGTCAAAACAAAAGAGAGGAAGATATATGTTACTATCACCGCAAATTATGACATGTTAGAAAGCATTAGCTTTTTTCGACGCCATGATACTTTTGAAATAAAACTATGTAAATCAAGACAAGGAGCGAAAAAATTCGTATACCTTCTCTTTCATCTTTTGGTGAAATCCGCCTGCAAATCTTGACTTCTTATGAGATCGTCAAGAATACTGGTCAAACGAATCGGGTTCGTGTTGCATCACAATTAAATTTAAAAAATTGATTTAATGAGAAATCCGAAGTAAAATAAAATAAATATTATGCAACTAACTTGAATTCCAGCATGTGACCATCAACATCTGACCTTGAAACAAGCAAGGATTTCGATTTTTTTACTATTAAAAAAAGTTGATGCCTATGCGCTTGTTTGTGGGTTTGAAAAACAAAAAAAAAAAAGAAGAAAATACAAATCAAAAAGTTGCAGTGTGAAGTCATAGATACAATGATGACTTTTTTTTGTCTCTGCAAAAGTGGAACCAGAAAACACAAAGAAAAGGAAATATGTAAAGGCAGAGCGTGAGTACGTTGAACAAAAGCAAAAGAAATCAACTGCCTTTTCAAAACAAAACACAATATCAGTGAACAAAAAGAGTCTTGGAAAGATGTTGTTTGTCATGTCACCGGTCCCTCACAACTGAACAATGGAAAATTAGAAAGCACATAACAACTATATGTTAAGAACAATGAGACTGGTTCAAAGAACAAAGAACTAAATGCAAATCGGATAGAGACTAAAGGACTAAATGGGACACGCAAATTAGGCTGGGGACTAAAACTCCTCACTCTAACTTTACAGTTTGCAAACAGATGCTTGTTTGTATTTCTGGTTTCGGAAAGTTCAATTATGTCCTCTAGCAATAGTGGCTCAGGCTGGACAAAGCTCAGAAATTACCTTGAGTGGCAAAGAGAAACTATGTCATTCGGTTGTCGAGTTACGACGCCTATTTTTGAAACGTTTTTCTTCTTTTTTTCTTCATTTTACACTAGACTGAGGATGAATAAGTGCATGTCTATGATCCATATTCTAGTTTGTGTGCAGTCTGTTATTGCTCGCAGGGTGAACATGCATGAATCAAATCCACTCGGAGTAAGACCAATGTAAAATATGAACAATTTTTTGGCCATGAAGGTAACAAAGGAAAGATTAAATTCTGCAATGATAGCAGAATTTCAGAAAATGGTCCCAAACAAAGAACAATTCAGCTTGACAAAATACAAGCTATGCTCCCCAATGTGTAATGAGAATGTCGAGTACTTGTACATTATTAGAACAAAAATAGTTCCCCTATTTCTGAATAATAGTTTCATTGAAAGAACAATTTCTTTATTGTATGTAAAGGATGCGAAATCCGATATGCAGGGTATCATATCAACTCCTTTTTTGAATTAGTTCCAAAAAACAAGGTGTAAGATAACGAGTTTTAGACATTCTATATCCCTAATCAGTCAAAGATTTGACCACAATAATGTATTGGTGATGCAAATAATGTTGCACAGTGTGCTTTTGGTGCGTAAATTGAAATTAGTTTGTAAGAGGAACAAGCAGTTTGGAGAAGATGGAAGCAGTAAAATGCAGAATCGTCACTTTCGGTCTAAGGGGAATCGAAATCTATAATTATGTTCTAAGGGTAAAGTAGGCATCATGTACGATGTACTGGTAAATGGCATCAAACCAATATGGGGCTATAATACTCATCTGACCAAACCATACCCTGGAGGCCGAAAGGGGCCAAAGAATAGAATAACTATACTTAGATCGAATTACGAAGGAACCAAAAGAACAGGAACATTGTGTAGAACACTGGATGCGGAATCCGATAGTGATTATTTCTCCTTATTAAATACCACGTCAGGAATGAAAAACTCCGTTTGTAATCTTTGTGTAGGGATTGCAGTAGGTAAAGTTAAGTGTGAATTGTGCAACAAATTGACAAGCTTAAAGAGTAAGGTGAAGCAAATCAGTAAGAAGTCACCACTGACTTTCTAGTACCTAGAACAGATCAACTTTGTCAAATCATCAGTTTTGGGCGACTTGATCTGCTGTCACCAGTGGAACACAATTGTAATGAATTCCCATTGTAATTATCTTCTCCTTTGTTTTTTGATAGATAAAAGGGATGAGATGGGCGATATGTACTATGATATGTTGTATGCAAACAAGAAACATATAAGGAAACTGATCGACCTACATACTCAAGTCAGGTATTGGCTATTATTATGTAATATACTGGATGCGGTGTCCTCTTAGTTTAGTTATGCCTTAACAAACATTATTTCAGGAATAAAAAACTACTTGTGTTGGCAGTGTGTATGGATTGCAGGCCATAAAAATAAGTGTGGAATGTACAAACATGATGTCAACAGGATGTATGAGAATTTGATTCTATCAAAAACAACGGTGAAGAAACCTAGCAAAAAATAACCAATGAAATATCTCACCACGGAGCTGGAAATAGATGATAACAACTCAGTTTTGACTATGCAAAATAATGTAAATAGGGGTGAGGCACATGGTAGGCCAACGAAAATGAGGGTCAGCCGATACGTGGGCATTATGTGTAAATTAAAAAGACACAAACCAAGTGCAAGGAAAAAGATCAATATGAAGAATTTTTATGATATACTAAAGTACAAACCGGAACACTTGTTTGGAATAGGGGAATTGAACACCCAAATACAAAGACCTTTTCGGAAATGAAGATCGTTATTTGGAATTGTAGAGATATGAAGAAAAAGAACTTTTGGACAAATTTGAATCTAACATGTAAAAACGAAAATGTTCAATTGATTATGCTAGCAGAAACAAAATCGAAAGGCGAACCTGATGAAAGTGCATGGAAGAGTGCGGGTTTTGATAAATATTTTTTATCCCATCCATGGGCTTTGCGGGAGGTTTATGCCTCATCTGGAAAGAATACCAAATAAAAGGTGAAAAAGTAGAAATTATTAAAGCATCTCAAAGATTTCTCCTAATGAAACATACAAATTCTAATACAAAATTTGAATCAATGATATTTTTCATATATGCACCGCCAAACGAGCAACTGGAAAATTCTTTTTGGCTAGAATTAACAGATGAAATGGAAAAAATCGAATCACCAATGATTTTTATGGGTGATTATAATGATTTGTTGGAACCATCGGATAAAAAAGGAGGAGATCTAGCCGCAAATAATAGGTTCGATAGACTTCTGCAAGTGTCTAACCAATTTAATTTAAAGGACCTACCAACCAAAGGAAATGATTTTACTTGGAAGAAAAAGAGAGAAGGTGATAATAATACGTATGAAAAACTAGATAGAGTGATGACATCCTTGGAAATCATTCAACAATATCCTACTCTACACACCCGGAATCATGCGTTCACAAACTCCGATCATTGTATGATCTCCATTAATATAGAAAATAACCAAATGACTATAAGAAATAAACCTTTTAGATTCGAATCAATGTGGATGCTTAGACAGGATTGTGAAAACATTGTGAAACAAGCATGGAGGACCCACTACCAAGGTACAAATATGTTTAACCTTGTGAGAAGGACTAGTTTGCTCAAACAAAAACTAAAACAATGGAGTCGAGAAAAGTTTGGTAACATAAACAAACAATGGATAAAAGTGGATGAAGAACTAGAAAGTTTACAAAAAGTTACATTTTTACAATTTGATCAAGATACTAATAATAGAATTACTAGACTAAACAAGAAAAGAGAGTGTTTAATAGATTTCCAACATAAGTACTGGACACAAAGAGCTAAGACGAGGAATTTACAATTTGGGGATAAGAACACCAAATTTTTTGATAGGAAAGCTACGGGACGAAGATATAAAAAGATAATTACGATGATTATTAAGAGCAATGGAGAAATACTAGTAAAAGATACGGACATCGATGAAGAATTTAAAAAGGATTACAAGGCTCGTTTCCAATCCACGACAATTGATAGGAACAAGCTACAAAACCAATTACAAATTATCTTCCCTGAAGTTACCACAATTGATAATGCGAAATTGGCAATGCCTTTCTCCACAAATGAAATTAAAGAAGCAGTTTTCAATATAGGTGCTGATAAATCACTAGGGCCGGATGGTATGCCAGCTGGGTTCTACCACAAATACTGGCATATAGTGAGTCCAGCAGCCACTAAAGCGGTTAAAATTTTCTATAGAACAGGTAAAATACTCAGCCAACTTAACCACACCTTCATAGCACTCATACCAAAGACTGAAAACCCAACAACAACGTCACAGTACAGACCGATCAGTTTAGTATCAACGATTTATAACATTATCGCAAAAATATTAGCAAAAAGACTGAGTTCGATCCTCCCAAAACTTATCCACCCATTACAAAGTGCTCTCGTAAAGAATAGAGCAATACATGATAATGTGCTCATTGCACACGAAATCTTCCATGGTTTCAAATCAAAAAAAGGAAAGGAAGGCTATATGGCTATTAAATTGGATATGGAAAAAGCATATGACAAAATTGAATGAGAATTCCTCAAAGAAGTGATGGACAAATTTGGTTTTAGGGAAAAATTCCGGAATTGGATTATTGAGTGCGTATCAACTGTTTCATATTCCATATTAATCAATGACTCTCCAATGGATCTATTTTCTCCAAAAAGGGGACTCCGACAAGGAGATCCACTCTCCCCTCTCCTTTTCAATCTGTGCTCGGAGATGTTAGCTAGAAACCTACAAAAAATAACAAATGAAAACCGTAAATCTATTGGTTTCCCTATTTCAAAGAATGGGACTACAATCCCGTTCCTAGCATTTGCGGATGATATTATTATTTTTTTAAAAACATCCACATATGCTAGTGAAATGGTACTTTCGGCAATTAAGGACTATTATGACATATCTGGACAGATCGTTAATTACCATAAATCTAGTTTTCAAACTACCAGCAACGTTGATCAAAGTAATAGGAGAAGAATCCAAGGCCACCTAGGAATTAATAGTTCTACCAACCTAGAACAATACTTAGGTTGTCCAATTATTAATGGACGCGTTAATAAAGACATTTTTAATTCCGTAATCATTAAGACTAAACAACAACTAACCAAATGGAAAGCATCATCTTTGTCCCAAGAAGGAAGAATAACGTTAATAAAAGCTAATCTCAACGCAATACCAAGTTATTTAATGCAGGCATTCATGTTGCCGGGAAACATACATAATGAACTGGACATAATTAAAAGAAATTTCTTTTGGGATAAGGGCCCTAATCACCATCCGTTAATTAGTTTGGAAATAATTTGTAAACCGCGGTCCCTAGGGGGAACGGGGATAAGGAAAGCGGAAGACATGAATAAAGCATTGCAAATGAAACTTTTGTGAAAAATCCTGGCTGAACCAGATACTATTTGGGTTAAAATCGTGGAAGAAAAATACCTAAAAGGAGTAAAATTTTGGAACTATGAATGCGGAAAGAATGTGTCTTGGCAATGGAAAAACTTGAATAAACTTCATAAAGAATTTGTTAAAGGCCTGTCATGGAGCGTGGGTGATGGAAAAACGGTTAGATTATGGACGTATGGCTGTTGGATAAGCCACTAAAGCACAAAATAGCCACTCAAACGATAGTGAACCAGTCTGTATTAACTTCATCTTTCATTAGTAATAATGATTGGGATCACCATAAAATAAACCAACTAAAAACAATTTTACCAAATAATGTAATAGAAAAAAATAAAGGAATATAACCTCCCTAAAAGTCAAATTCGTGATCGCTTATATTGGTCGGGAAATGATGATGGGTGGTATTCGACTAGATCATCGTTAGAGATGGTTCAAAAACGAAAAGTTGGAGTTACTCTTGATAAAACATGGATTTGGAAAATGGACATTATGCCGAAAATAAAGAATTTCTTGTGGAAATTAGCTATGAATGGGCTTCCTACAAAACACAATCTCGACAAACAAAGGATTCCGGTCGTCATGAATTGCGAGTTCTGTAATCATCAAACCAAAAGTGTCAAGCACCTTTTCTTTCAGTGTCCGAGTATGATAACAACCATTGAC
This sequence comes from Fagopyrum esculentum, assembly GCA_033239045.1. Lineage (NCBI taxonomy): Eukaryota > Viridiplantae > Streptophyta > Magnoliopsida > Caryophyllales > Polygonaceae > Fagopyrum > Fagopyrum esculentum. Next base: position 46,383,402 of record BSUD01000001.1, on the reverse strand, counting down.
AACCTGAAGATAAAAAGTAGCATTCAAAACATTGATCTCGATAATCAAGGGATCGCTGAGACCCTTTCTGGACTCAAGGATTCAATTTCGAATAAGGAGATGATTATAGTAGTTGTTATTTGGTGGAATATGTGGATGGCTAGAAATCATTTTGTTTTTAAAAGAGAAAGATTTCCACAAAATGTCAAAGCCACTGCTATTAACCAAATCGCAAGTTGGGAACTAGCTAATTCGGAAAACAATAAGAATACCTTAACAAACAAATCACAAAGAAGAAGAAAGAAAAACATTAAATGGCAACGACCTACGGAAGGATCCTACAAACTCAATTTTGACGCCTCACATAATTCACCAAATAAGTATGCCTATGGATTTATCATTCGGGACCAACAGGCGATCCCTACGGCAGTAGGAAGTGGCATTTGTAATGCAAACTCAGTATTGGAAGCTGAAGCAATTGCTTTGCTGTTTGGCCTTCAAAAGGCTAAGGAGTGTGGAATTACATCTATCGAGATTGAAGGAGACAACCTAATGCTTATCAATTCGATTAATCGAATTTGGAAGCCGTCATGGGAACTTGAAATGATGATTAACGACATTTCACTTAGTATGGCTGATTTCCATTACTCCACCGCACAACATATTTTCAGGGAGATTAACACGGTCGCGGACAAGATTGCGTCACACGGATACTATGGTGAGATGGAAGCGGATGCAATCCCAGAAGACGTTCAAGACCTCATCCGAAAGGATGCATTAGGATGATCAGTTTTTCGAAATTGATCCTTCTAAGTTTTTTACATTATATCGAAAAAAAAAAGAAAAGAAAGAAATCAACTGCCTACGCCTATTATTGAAAAAGAAAGTAAAGTAAACTACTTTAAAACTCAAAGTAGATTACTGTTATACCTGCAACACAATTTTGGAAGCCGCTCTCTCGTATACTTCGCCCAAAAGTTGTAGACGGTAGTACGGGATAACGCAAGTAACAATCTTAGGTTTACACGGGTATATATATCACATATTTAATCTTTAACTAGAAGATACGTATTTGATCTTTAACCAAAAGATCTTATTGATATAATTTTGGATAAGATCGTTAGTTAACAATTTCCTTCTCAAAGTCAAAATAATTTAGGCTAAAAAAAACCTTAAATTATTTACTAGTTTAATTAATATCGTTGATGGGCTAAATAACATCAACTAATTTTCTTTATTCTTATGATAAAATTCCATAAGTTTACTGTTCAAATAAACGGGTTGTCCTTTGCATGCAAATGATAGTTGAAATAATTTAAGCAACCCTTCATAGAAGGTGGGTTCGAATTATTTTGGGTGATGCATTAAACCAACGGACAACGCAAAAATAAATTTACATTGATTCGAACTTTAAACGTGTTCGGTTTCTCACACGTATAAAGTTCGGGGGCAACTGTTTGGGGGTAAATTTTCATGATTTTTCACAACTCATTATTTCATGTAGAACAGCCAAATTTTAATTACATTTTATACGTGTAATTAATCTCTCCAAACTTGACATAGATAAAATTTATTAGAAAAATTAGGATCACTAGATTATAATCATCATATTTGGTAACATGATTATTTTTATTTATTTATTCCCAAATCTAATAAATATTAGTCAAATTCAATGTTCCAGTCAAAATCAATGTTAAATGGGTCTCATCCTATTTAATTCAAATACTAATTATTTACATAATTAGTGAAAAACTAAATTTAAATAAAGAAAAAAGAAAAATGATAAAGAGAAGGTGGGAGTTGAATGCGGTTCATTTCTGTGGTAAAATTTAGAAATTTATCATTTCTCAATAAATGATAAATGTTAAATGTGATTAAGCGGAGGATATTTTGATAACCTTCCTAAACCTCTCCATCTTTTGTTTAAATGGGGCACATTCATCAGAAGAAGGGGGGGGGGCATAAAAATGTAGGAAAGAAGACAACAGAAGAAAGAAACAGAGGCAGAGAGGAAAACTGAAATAAAGGTAAAAAATTCAGTACAAAAGTGTAGACGAGGTCAAAGAAGAGCCTTTCACGTCTGGTTTTTTTCTAGTGATTTACACAAATCTCTCATCCTTTCCCTTCTTTCCTTTCTATAAAACACATGGATAATTCATTGCATTCTCCAACCATTTATATATATATATATATATATATATATATATATATATTCTATCTCTCTCAACCCTCTACATATCAAGGCAATAAAATTAGTATTCATAAAAAAGGATCAATGGCCGCCACATTTGCACCCATTATTTGCGAGAAGCTAGTTGGTTACTATGAGAGAGTCATTGTAGCAGTTTAGAGGGGCCTCATCAATACTTACCTGCAAGAAGAAGAACAATGGCGTGATATTGAACATGGAGTGATACAAGGGACGTAAATTATGTAACATCCGGGAATTTTATTTCCGGAAGTCGAGGTGTTTCCGATCTTTTTTGCGTCGGCGGCTTATTTCCCACAGGCACATTGCTGAGTATGAGATTTAACGCTGGAGAGGGGTTCCTTTTTACTTTCCGACCTTGGGAAGAGGAGTGAGGGGACAAGGAGTTTGACCCTTGGGATACCCCACCTCCTTTGTCAGCCATTTACTCTATCCTCCCTATTCCTTTTCACTTTTACGCTCTTTCCCTTCTACAACTTCTCTCTTCTTCTTCCTTGTGCTTCTTTTCTCTTACACCTTGGAGGAGTGGTGAGTGGAGCTGCAGCTTGAGCATTCCGGATCTGTAGTGGTAAGTAGTCTCCCTCCCTCTTCCTCTTGTTGCTTGTATCCTCTTCTTTCCCTTCTCTTCACCTATGGCCATGGAGGAAGCATTTGAAGAGAGATCTAGTAAACCCTTGCAAGTTCCTTTCCTTAGCTCTTTTAGGTCGTGTTGAGGAGGCTAAGACCTGTGGTGAAGGTTTGGAAGGAAGCCCAACAAGAGAAGGAGATAATAGGAGCAAAGAACCAGTCGAAGAAACGAAGAAGACGAAGTTCTGCTGCTCGACCGCGGGGGCGGATCTGCAGAGGCGTGGGGGCGGACCAGGAAAACCGCAGGGGCGGCCAGGAAAACCGCAGGGGCGGCCACCAGGCGCAGGGGCGGCTCCAGGGTGCCGCTGGGGGCGGTGACAACTTCCGCCGGGGCGCCAGCTTGCTTCCGCGGCTGCGTTTTCTTCACCAGTAGGTTCCTCCCTCCCTTTCCTTTCGTTCCTTCCTTAGATCCTTGATGTATATAGTTAGAAGCATGCTTAGGATGGACCTAGGACTTGTAAGAATGCCATATAGTGGTTGCTAGCCTTGGAGCCCTTATGGCTTGGTGTGAATGATGATCTTGAGTGTTGAGCATGTTGATCTTCCTAAGCTAGTTGCTTCTCCTAGGTTGTTGTTGTTGATCATGCCCTTAGGTTGTATAGGCTGTTGTGAGCTTCCCTTACTTGTTGAGAGTATCATGTGTACCATGGACCCTAGGATGTATTCCTAGTTTGAGAGTGATGGGATCTTGCTTAGATCACTAGAAGGAAGTCTATGACTTCATGAGTGTGGACTTGTGTTGATGAGTACTTTCGTGTATGAGCAGGTTGTGTGCTTCCTCATTAAGGAAGCTAGAGTGTTGTGAGTTGAGAGACGAGGTAAGTCTCCGGACTTACTTAGCCATATTCGTCGTATTAAATTCATTGTGTGCTTGGTGGTGTGTGTTTATTGTTTTTGTTATAACTTATAAACCGGTAATATGACCACCAACCTTTATGTTATTTGGCCCAAGAGTATGATAACGGGCGGTGACATCACTACCTAGTTCTTGCGAGAGCTAAGGGGTTCTCGGTGACTGGCCCATGCTGGTTAGACGGTCGGAGGCATCCGACCGTTCCATTGCCTGAAGAAGGGACCGAGGCGAGTTTCGGGAGATTCTCGTGTCACAAATGAAGTTGAACTAGAACGGGATACAACCTAATAAATAAAGATAAATAACCGGATTGTTTTTTTGAGCATGTTTATGTGATGTGATTATGTGATTGTGATTGTGCCTTCACCATGTCTTTAAATCTTCGAATGTAGCTAACGATTTTAACCGCTTGTGTAGATGCCCCGCAGGTTAGGGACGCCGCCGAGTGAGGTGGAGGAGTGGACAGCCGAGGGTCGCCATACATTGTAGGATTGGGGCATTTTTGGGATTGTTGTTGTCGTTTTACTCTTATTTTGGACTATGGTTTGTTGTACGCTTTCGGATTATGTTTGTGTCGTTTTGAGGACTCGGCTGAGTTTTCACGTTGTACTCTTTACTTTTCCATCTTGCATACATTCTAAACGTTTTCGAGTTTTTGATCCTTTATTTGTGCCATGTTGGGAAGGTCCGGTGAGATTGTTGTCACGCTAAGGGTCAGGACCCATTGTGTGGTCTCGCCCGTAGCATTGTGATATCCCGCGGATTCGGGGTGTTACAAAGTGGTATCAGAGCCCTAGGTTGACAACAATGGCACTCGCAACCTTCTAAAGGCCGAATGAGGAATAAACAAAACCCCTCGGGTTCCGACCTTTTTGTTTTTAAAATTCATATGCATGAGTCAGGATTGGGTTAGAATGTACACCACTCCTCACGCAAACCTCGGCGACATAGATTTCTGGATTTGACGTATGTAAGTATAATTACCTACTTATCTCTATTATGACCTTAGGGTTGTTGTTGGACTTGTATGCACTTAGATATGCATGTGACCTTAGGATGATTGGGTTGTATGCCTTGGTTGTATTCTGGATTTCGGCACCTTTCTCTTAAGTTTTATAAGTACTTCAATATATAAGTAATGCGAGTACTATATATACCGACTTAATTAAATATGAACAAACGCGATACGATATCAGATGGCAAGTACGAGAGCTACCGTTTATGTGGGACCCGCCAGGGGTAGACCACCTCTACCTTCTACCGTTCCGAGACGGGGACGAGTAGGGAGACCTCCAGTCGACCTCCAGTCCCGAGAGGTCGGGGACATATCCCCATTGCGGACCCACCTGTTGTGGATCCGCCAGCAACTGAGGATCCCGTTGAGGACGTTGCAAAGAGCGTTATTCCCGAGGCTGAGGATAGGACATCTGTGAGGTGTGGGGCACATAGTTCCCCATCTGCTAGGACTGTGGGAGCATCGATTGGAGCTACAGTGTTTGAGGAGTATGTAAGCCGAGTAGAGGAGTCGTTTAGGACTGGAGCACCGTCTCTAGCACCACCAGTGCCGGTACCTGTACCTGCACCTGCATCGGCAAGATCAGTTGAGGTCTCGCAAAGGGCTACCCGGATCAGAGCCGCACCTGATGTAGTTGCACCGGCAGTAGTGGCACCTGATCCAGTTGTTGAGATAGTTAGGACTAGAGACGAGCTGAGGTCTCCTAGACCCGATGCCTGGTTGAAGGCTTTCAACCAACAGCATGTACCCTACTTCGACGGGAAGGTAGGGTTAGAGGTAGAGAATTGGATTGGGCATGTGCAGTCAGCATTAGAGGTGATTCGCTGCCCGGAGGAGAGATAGCTGGAGATAGTTCAGATGTTATTTAGGGAGGAGGCCTAGTACTGGTGGAGTTCGGTGAGAGGGGGTGTGACCCGAATGAACCAGTTGTTGCGTCTCGTGAGAGAGACATTCTGCCCAGATTCACTGCGTCGAGATAGAGTTCAGCACTTCCTAGAGGATGGTTTTGAGGAAGTTCCCGTCATGGAGGCGATTCGACGTTTTAGAGCGGAGTTGGCATTGCTTGGGCCCGCTGCACCTCTAGCGGACCAGCATGTCTATCTCTTTTCCAAGAGACTGAGGGAGTCTACCTGTGCTTACTTGGCGGGATTTCGCTGCGATTCATTGGCGGAGTATCAGGATCGAGCTTCGGCCTACGATAGAGACCGACCTGGGATGAGGAGAGCAACACAGTCCGGGGGACTGGACAAGAGACAGAGGACCGTACCAGCTAGTTCCGGGGCCGGGGGACAGGGACGCAGCCAAGCTCAAGGGCGTTCCGGTCCACAGCAGCTGACGCAAACATCCGACCGTGGGCCCTTGTGCCATGGTTGTGGAGGATATGGACATATACGGAGGACTTGCACGAAGCCACCTGTAGCATGTTTCACTTGTGGTCAGATGGGCCACCGAGCCGCTTTTTGTCGTCAGGGCAGGTCACAATCTCAGCAGGGTTCTTCGCCTGCTGGGGTAGCAGGAGGTAGTCAGTGGCCTCCACAGTTCCAGCCACAGGGCTCTCAACAGAGGTTCCAGGGACAGACTCGTACCCAAGGTTCAGCCCAGGGTCCGGGCCGAGGTAGAGGCCGTGGTGGTGGTACACAAGATACCAAAGACACACAGGCTAGAGCGAGATTGGTTGATACTAGTGCCACACACTCTTTTATTTCCGATGATTGCGTAGCTAGGTTGTCCTTAGTTACGGTAGAGGGGAGACCCTTTGTTGTTGGGTTACCCGATGGGGTAGGGTTAGTGGTACCCGAGAGGTACGCGGTTGTCCCATACATTTGGAAAACCGAGATTGGTTAGTCGACTTCTATGTCATGCACTTTGTGCATGAAGAAGTCATCCTTGGCATGGATTGGATGGACCGCCACCGAGCCGTTTTGGACATTAGTTGGAGGACCGTGACAGTTACCACATAGACGGGACATGAGGTGATTTTCCGAGGTTGGGCCCTTGGGAAGACTGGTACAGTCATTAGCACGGTCCGAACCGCGAGACTTATCGGACAGGGATGCGAGGCCTTCTGGTGCTATGCCATGAAGGAGGAGACGGGACCGTCGCTAGAGGAGATTCCCGTAGTTTGTGAGTTCGAGGATGTATTTGGGGAGCCACCCGGATTGCCACCATAGAGGAGCGTGGATTTTGCTATTGAGTTGGAGCCCGGCAGGAGGCCGATCTCCAAAGCCCCATACCGCATGGCGCCGATCGAGTTGCTAGAGCTGAAGAAGGAGCTCGAGGAGTTAGCTGAGAGGGGTTTCATACGCCCGAGCGTTTCCCCTTGGGGTGTACCGGTCCTCTTCATCAGGAAGAAGGATGGATCTCTGATACTTTGTATCGATTACCGAGAATTGAACAAAATCACCATCAAGAACAAGTACCCCCTGCCGCGCATTGATGATTTGCTAGACCAGTTGCAGGGAGCCTCCGTATTTTCATGTATCGACTTGAGATCGGGATACCACCAACTGAGGGTGAGAGAGGAGGACGTGCCGAAGACGGCATTCAGGACAAGATATGGCCATTATGAGTTTGTCGTGATGCCGTTCGGGCTCACGAATGCACCTGCCATCTTCATGGAGTTGATGAACGGCATCTTTATCGACTTCTTGGACCAGTTTGTGGTAGTGTTTATAGATGACATCCTAGTCTACTCCCGGAGTAGGGAGAAGCATGCGTGACACCTGAGGACGGTTCTTCGAGTCCTTCAGGATAGAGAGCTTTATACAAAGCTCTCTAAGTGCGAGTTTTGGATGCCCGAGGTGGCATTCCCGGGTCATATAGTTTCCGCCGAGGGTGTTATGGTTGACCCGGCGAAGATAGAGTCCGTTTCTTCATGGCCACCTCCTAGGACGGTCAAGGAGGTGAGCAATTTCTTGGGCTTAGAGGGATATTACTGCTGTTTTGTTGAGGGTTTCTCCGTGATTGCACGGCCACTTACTTCCTTGCTAAGGAAGTCTACCAGGTTCGCCTGGTCCGAGCCTTGTCAGCGCAACTTTGAGGAGCTGAAGAGGAGGTTGACCTCCGCTCCTGTGTTAGCCCAACCTAAGGGCATAGAGAACTTCGTTGTATATAGTGACGCCTCCAAGCTAGGCTTGGGGTGCGTTTTGATGCAGAGGGGTAGGGTTATTGCGTACGCTTATCGGAAGCTGAAGCCATACGAGGAGAATTATCCCACCCATGATCTTGAGCTAGCAGCAGTGATTCATGCCTTGAAGATCTAGCGACACTATTTGTACGGAGCCACGTGCCAAATCTTCACAGACCATAAGAGTCTGAAGTATATATTCACTCAGCGGGAGTTGAATAACCGCCAGAGGAGATGGTTAGAGCTGATTACGGATCTTGACTTGGAGATTTTGTACCATCCGGGGAAGGCGAACACAGTTGCCGATGCTTTGAGTAGGAGGACACCTCGAGAGGAGGCTATAGCTCGACTTACGATTCAGCCACAGTTGTAGAGGGATTTGGCGGAGTTAGAGCTAGATATCTGCTTCCCGGATACGGTCGGCCGTTTGTCCGAGTTAGAGGTATTACCTGATCTGTCCGGAGGGATCCGGCAGAAGCAGGAGGGATATCCCGTGTTGACGAGGATTCGGGACAGGATGGCCAGAGGTGAGGTGATAGCATGAATTATAGTCTATATTTTGGGGTTTGTTTGGACGTTTTATCTTCAATAATCTGCATGTTTGTATGTATAATATATGATTATATTACCATTTCATCTACCTTTGCGGGAATCCAGGTCAACACCTAATTTTGTTGTAATCGTAGGTAAAATGGCACGTTTTGCATCAAAAAGGAGCAAAAGGAGCTATGGAGTCATTGGAGCTACATTCAGGAACATAAGGAACCATCCAGGAAGCATAGCCATGGATTAGAGATTCACTTTGGACCAGATTTGAGAGATTTCACATTCAGTTGTGACTCACCTCGGTTGACCACAGATTCTCCTCGACCGAGGTGATCCAGAGAAGTCGACTCGACCGAGGCGAACACGTGGGACGCGGCGATAATATTTTATTCTTGGCTGAGATCTTTTATCTTTGGAAAGAGATCTTATATTTTTTGGGCTTGGCTCCTGGAAGGAAGAAGATATGCTATATCATATATTTTACCTATTTTTATGTGAAGAGATCTTTCTAAGATATCTTATCTTTGGAGAGTAATTTTCCTATAAAAAGGGTCGGATTTCCCACAAATCCGACATCCGCATACAGTTGGAGATTCCGCTTACACCGCAGCAGCCATACTCCAGTTGGGAGATTTGAAGAACCTTTTTGAAGGTTGAAGAAGGAAGATTGTAGCTTTTATAGCTTTTGAAGGGTTTTTGTAAGATTATCTTAGATTCCCTTCCTTGTTGTCTTGTCTTGTTGGATTTCTATCCAAGGAACGCTTTGTTATGATATTTGATTCAGTTATTGAAGTCTTTTCATTAAATTCTTCTTGTTCAAATATTCACTTTCTTCCCATATACTAGATTAATACTTTCATGATGATGAGTGGCTAATCTCTTTGTGTGATTCTAGGGTGATTGGCTGAAGGTTGTGGGAAAAACAATGATTGAATAATCTTAATCACAGTAGGACCCTGAAAGTTCGAGTCTTTAACCTTAACCGTAAGCATCTCGCTCAGTCGATGAACATCTCGGCCGGGGTGGAATTTGGCTGACCGAGGTGACTTATCTGATCCGAAACTAAGAGTTAAGTGTTAGAGTTTGCCAAATCCTATTCTTATTACACCTTTCCTGGTTCAACGCAAGCCTCGAATGAGACTTACCCGGTAATTCCTTAGTTTGTTTACCTAAGATCATAAGTGTAGGTAATAAAGGTTTATCCTTTATTGGGGTTTGAGTGTTCGTTCATTCCATCTTTGTGAGTTAGCTTGAGACTTACCCGATAAAGGTTGATTCTATTCCCTTAGATGGTGTGTTAGTTTGAGGTTATAGTTCTTTATCTTAATTCCTTGAGACTTACCCGGTAATAGGAGTTACGGTTTTGGATTAGTGAGTAGTGAGACTTACCCGGTGATCTATTCCACTTTAGTGACACCTTCCCTATGCAAAAAACATCAGCTTTGTCCGCTTATCTTTAAATCTTGAGTTGGAACCACAACTAGATGCTTTAATCCCTAGAACTGCATATTTCCTTTATTGACTTTTATCATCTTTGATTGTTTTAATTACTTGTGGTTAGTGATTGCTTAAGCTTACCGTAATTGGACTTTGTTTCACTAAGTCCCTGTGATCGACCCCTGGAATTCCTTGCTTTTTACTACGATTGACCCGTACACTGCGGGTTCGCATCCTTGTTTTAAGCTTACATCTAGGGTTATAAATTTAAAGCTTGCACACACCGTTTGGAGCGAACAAGTTTTTGGCACCGTTGCCGGGGACTTGGTCTAGACCGAGCCGGTTACGGTTTGCTTTTGGGGCACTTGCCCCCGTGTCTACTAACCACTCTACTTGAGTGACTTTTGCAGGTTCTTTCTTAGGTTTATGCGAAGAACCCGCACTGGGAAGGAAATCGTTCCTTACGATCCCGAACCAGAAAAGACATACAAACGACGCTTAAGAGAAGCGAAGATGGCCAACCAAGACAATCGCGATCTTGAGGCCGAGTTGAAAGAGGCGCTAGAGCAACTACGCCTCAGCATGGAAGAGCTAAAGCAAGAGAAAGAAGAAACTCGCACCAAGACTGAAGCAATCGAAGCAGATATGGAAGCCTTACGAGACCAATATCTACTTCGACCGAGGGAAGATCCAGTTCCCGATGCTGGACCGATGCAGGTCCCAGTTGCTGACCCTCGACCGAGGCAGGTTCCAGTACCTGACGCCCCGGCCGAGGTACTTCCACCTCGGATGACAGTCCGAGGCGTTCTTCTTGCAGGAATCCCACAAACCCTAGGTCAAAGGATGGACCCCAATCAACAACTGAGGCGTCCAGGAGTTAACCTAGGAGATCCAGCGGACCATGACTACGAACTTCGACCGCAAGTTCTGTCCATGATTCACCAATGCCAGTTCGGAGGGCTAGAGAGGGAGTCCCCACATCAACATCTTCAAAACTACGAGATCTTTATGGAGACCTTGAGACCCTCAAGGATTGAAAATAACAACTACAAGCTAAGACCTTTTTACTTTTCTTTAAAAGATAGAGCTCTTACTTGGTATCAATCTCTTCCTCCAGGAAAAATCAGCACATGGGAGGAGATGACTACGGAATTCTTGACCAAATTCTTTCCCCCCTCAAAGACCGCTGAAATGAGAGGGAAGATCAATGCTTTCATTATGAAGGACAAGGAGAGCTTGTCCAAGTCATGGGAGAGGTTCAAGGACATTCTTTTGGATTGCCCACATCATGGGATTCCAAAGATAAGGGTTATTGGAGATATACTTCAAGGGACTGGACGGAAGCACCCAGTTCAACCTCCAACTACTCTCCGCCGGTACCTTTATGGACATAGCGATTGACGAAGCTTGGGACTTCATCGAGAAGCAAGATTTGCATATGGAGAAATACACCCATCAAGGAGCTGAAGGTGGAGTTAAAAGAGTTAACTTCCAAGAAACTCAGCCCAACAACAATCAACTCACGTCTTTGAAGAATGAAGTGAAGCAATTTAAGGAACTCTTGGTTGCTCAAACCAAGAATGAAGATCAAGGGCAAAGGAACAACAACAATGGATACCGTAACAACAACAACGGTTCCCGGAACAACAACTACAACAACAACAATAGAGGATCCAATAGCAACAATTGGAGGGCGAACAACCAAAATTCTGGTAACAATCATTCTAACTCCAATTCTAACGATTCCTCTAATCCTTTCCTCTCTTCCCCTTCTTCTTCTTCTACTCCATTAAAGAGCCAGGGGCAAGGATCAAGTTCGTCTCAGCCGGAAAAGAAAGACGCAATGCTGGAAGCTATCTTGATCAAGCTTAGCGCTATGGAGACTTCTATGACTTCATTTTCGAAGGCCCAAAAGGCCTTTGAACAACAACTTGCAAGTAGGGCGATTGAAGCGCCAAGAGATCCAGGGAAGCTTCCAGCAAGGACAAAAAGCAACCCTCAGGGCCAGATCATGGCCATAACTACGAGTGGACTGAAAACTGCAGATCCAGTGCCTCGGTCGGTGCCAATACCGACGAAGACCACCTCGGTCCAGGTGCAGTCGAAGAACACTTCGGTCGAGATGCCAACCGAGGTGGAGCCACAGAAAGCGGAAGGGAAAACTGAAGTTTATGTTCCACCTCCTGCATACAAACCACCACTTCCATTCCCCCAGTCAAGGGCCAGAGCACATCTAGACAAGCACTTTGGTAAGTTCCTTGACTTGATGAATAAACTGCACATTAACATTCCTTTCCTTGATGCTATTCTAGGAATGCCCGCCTATGGGAAGTTCTTGAAGGAGATCCTATCAAGGAAGAGGAAACTGGAAGATTTTGGTGAAGTTAGGATGACATCTAAATCCTCGGAGCTTATTCAAATCATGAAGGAGAAGATGCCACCTAAATTAAGAGATCCCGGCTCATTTTGCATTCCCATTCAAGTTAGGGATGTCACTTGTGAAGCCCTTTGTGATCTAGGAGCCAGCGTGAGCATCATTCCGCTGGAGCTATGTGTGAGGATCGGACTTGGAGAGCCCAAGCCGGTCAAGATTCGACTTTACATGGCGGATCGCTCCATCACCCATCCCGTGGGAATTTTGGAGGACGTTCCGTTCAAGTTAGGTAACTTCTATTTACCAATAGATTTTGTTGTACTTGACACTCCCGCAGATTATCATGTTCCTATTATTCTCGGGAGGCCATTTCTAGCAACTTCGGGTTGCAACGTGGATTACAAGAACGCCAAGTTGAAATTCAACATTGGTGGAGACGAAGTGGAGTTCGCACTACTTGCAGCCATGAAAGGGGAGCATCTAAGCGATGATATCTTCAACATCTACGATGAAGAAGAATCAAGAGAATTGGTGAGCTCTATCCTTATTAACGATCCACTCGAAAGAGTTATTAGTTTCAGTTTAATGGAGGAGGGTATAGATGCTTCTTGTGATGCATATATACGGAGCTTAAAAGCACTGGAAGAAGATCCAGGAGCTAAAACTGAGAAGCTAATCCAAGAGACGAAGATCTCCAGTTTCGGTTCCAGTTGCGGTACCTCGACCGAAGCACTTTCTGGGCTGAGCGAGGCGACTGAAGAACATCTCGGTCAACGCCTCTGTGCCTCGACCGAGGTCGAAACGACTTCAACTGAGACTTCCGAAAGTCTAGTTTCTAGATCTACTCCACTGGAAGGAGGAAGCAAGGATCCCCTTCAGAAAGCGCCCCCAGTTGTGGAGCTTAAACAACTCCCAAATCACTTGAGGTATGTCTTTCTTGGACCGGATTCCACTTATCCCGTTATTGTTAGTGCTTCCCTCTCCGAAACTGAATTATCTAAACTAATGCATGTCCTGAGAAAGCATCAAAAGGCTTTGGGTTATACTATAGATGATCTTATTGGCATTAAGCCTTCTTTCTGCATCCATAGAATTCTAATGGAGGATGATCATAAGACTTCACGGGAACCTCAAAGACGGTTAAATCCGATAATGAAAGAGGTTGTGAAGAAGGAAATTCTTAAGTTGTTGGATGCAGGTATCATATATCCTATCTCGGACAGCAAATGGGTTAGCCCGGTGCATGTAGTTCCGAAGAAAGGAGGGATGACCGTTGTGACGAATAAGAACAACGAGTTAATCCCGACCAGGACCGTTACAGGCTGGAGGGTTTGCATTGATTACAGGAAGCTGAATACGGCCACTCGAAAGGACCATTTTCCACTTCCCTTCATCGATCAGATGCTCGAACGGTTGGCCCAGCATTCACACTTTTGCTACTTAGACGGCTATAGTGGATTCTTCCAGATTCCTATCCATACGGATGATCAGGAGAAGACCACTTTCACTTGTCCTTGGGGGAAATTTGCTTATAGGAGGATGCCATTTGGATTGTGCAACGCACCCGCTACCTTCCAGCGATGCATGATGGCCATTTTTTCCGAGTATATAGAGGAGATCATGGAGGTATTTATGGATGATTTTTCAGTATATGGTTCTTCTTTTGATGATTGCCTATCTAACCTTTCTCTAGTGCTAAAAAGATGTGAAGACACTAATCTCGTTTTGAATTGGGAGAAGTGTCATTTTATGGTTAATGAAGGCATTGTGCTAGGACACCTCGTTTCTAATCGAGGCATTGAGGTCGATCGCGCTAAGATCGAGACTATTGAGAAACTCCCTCCCCCTTGTTCTGTTAAAGGTGTGAGGAGTTTTCTCGGGCATGCAGGTTTCTACAGGAGATTCATCAAAGACTTCTCCAAGATTTCTAAACCTCTAACTAACCTCTTGAATAAAGATGTTGTTTTTGAGTTTTCGCAGGAGTGTCTTGATGCTTTTTACAGGATTAAGGAAGCGTTGATCTCCGCTCCCATTATCCAACCTCCGGATTGGGCCTTGCCCTTTGAGATCATGTGTGATGCTAGTGATGTAGCCGTAGGAGCGGTGCTTGGACAGAAGAAGGATGGCCGGACCACCGCCATTTGTTATGCTAACAAGATGCTAGATGTAGCACAACGCAACTACGCTACCACAGAGAAGGAGTTATTGGCGGTTGTATATGCTTTCGAGAAGTTTTGTTCCTATTTAGTAGGGGCAAAAGTCATTGTCTACACCGACTATGCAGCCATCTGTTACTTGTTGGCTAAGAAAGATGCCAAGCCACGCCTTATTCGATGGATTCTCTTGCTTCAAGAGTTTGACTTAGAGATCCGCGATAAGAAGGGATCCGAAAACTCTGTTGCGGATCACCTCAGCCGGCTACCTGCATCTTCACGCGAGAAGGACGATCCACCCATAGACGATTCATTCCCCGATGAGCACTTACACTTGTTGGAGCGTTTGATAGACTTACTAACTTTACCCCACGATGGAGGTGAAGTATGTGGTGAGGGCATCTCCCATCACGTTTGAGAGACGCAGCATGGTCCAGCTAGCGACCTTAAACCAAGCGCTTCTTGGGAGGCAATCCAAGGTATTACTTTCTTTTCCCTTTTTCTAGTCTAGTTTAGATAGTTTTGCTTTTGCTTTGCTTTGTTTTGTTTTTGGCGTTCTAGACAGACAACAGGTGACATCTAAGGAAGGAGTACAAACCAGGAGCATAACTGGAAGGACAGAAGATCGAGAATTTGAGAAGACGAAGTTTGACTGAGGCACATCTCGGTTGCTGTCAGAGCACCTCGACCGAGATGATTCTTGAGCAACCGAGGCGACTAGGGTTTCTGAAGAACCACCTCGGTCCGTACCACCTCGGTCGAGTCGAGACCACCTCGACCGAGGTGACAGTAGTTCCAGAAAGGGTATAAAAAGGGGAAAATTTTCTTTTTCTTCTCTTTACCTACCCCCTCGACCGCGGCACCCCATTTCACCTCTCCCTTCGATTCTTTGCTCGTTTTCGAAGATTTTCGCTTCCAAACTACGATTAAAGCGTAGAGGATCCCAGTGCAACGTCGATCTGCGAAGAAATCGAACCAAAACGGCCGAACGAGGTAAAAAGAGAACGAAACCCTAACCTCACTGTTTTTGCTTCGATTTGGGCTTTGATTGCCCTGCATTTGCTGAGAAACGGATTAAGTACCCCATAGGAACCAGTTGTAGTGATTTGGGGGGAAAAGAACTGGAATTTTTGAGGAAATTAGTTACGCAGTTTTCGCCTCGGTCCAGACGTGCTGTGCCTCGGCCGAGGTGTTCTTGAGTGTTGTCAGACCGACCGAGGTGACCTGACAGAAAGAGATTTGAAAATGAGTTCTGACAGACGGCTTGCCTTTAGGGATAGATCCTCCCCTTCCCCTTCTTCCTCTTCTTCCCGACCTTATCGACCGGTGATCCACGAGCAACACCGGGTCGATTACGACCGTATAGCAGCCCGTCCAGTGATAGCACCTCGCTTCCTGGACGTATCAGCCTTTGACTGTCTCCATGTGGATGGAGACCTTAGACGTATGATATCGACGGTAGGATTGGATCAGTTTACTGAGATCCGTGCACCTGCCTATTTGGAGCCCACCTTAGAGTTTGTTAGCTCCTTTACCTACCTCCCCACAAAGCGTTTTGTAAAGTACCGGTTGATGAACCGGAACTTCTTAGCGCCATTAGAGTATTAGAGGGATATTTTTGGTTTCCCAGCCCCGACCGCTGTTGACTTCCCTTCCCGGACTGTAGCTAGGGAGTTTTGGGGACAGATTGCTCACGTGGTTGAGCACGCAGACAGGTGGCGCCCTGGAGAGTCCAGGTAGAAGGTTATTTTTCACTTAGCTTTTAGGTTAGCTCACCGTATCTTCAGTGAGACGCTTCTGGCACGTACTGAGACGCCCCAGAAGGTCTGACAGGGGGAGCTTTTTAGCCTATACTGCATGGTGACTGGAGGGATCCCCGACTTTGGCTTGATGTTGGCAGAGGACCTGCACAAGATCAAGGCCAAGGCGAAGGGGGACATCTGCTGCGGAGGACTTGTGACCCCGGATCAGGATTATTGAGAGCTGCAGGATTTTCTTTCTTATTTTTATGCAGTTCAGCTTTATGTCCGGTGAGTATTTTTATTTCCTTAGACTTATTTCGACCCACTGGGACAGTGTGTCCCAAGTATGGGGTATTTATGTATTATTTGACTCATGGATGTATGACTTGACCTTCTATGATATTTATGCTTCATTTTGCTTCTATGTGTTTATCTGAGATTGCATGCATACATACAGGTTATTTGATTGAGAAAAACGTCGAAACTAAAAGAAAAACTGGTTTAAAAAAAAAAAAAAAATTTTGACCTCGACCGGGGAGTTCTGGCCGAATGAGGTGTTTCACCTCGGTTGACCTAAAAACACCTAGACCGAGGTGGGTTAACTGAGATTTTTCGAAAACGATTTTTGTGCTTCTTATCTAGATATGATCTCAGTGAAAATCTTGCTTACTAACTGGTTTTGAAATCTTTATGTGTTTGAAAGGTTTTATAATATGTTTAAGTTGCTAAATGCTTTGTTTGAAATTATTGGCATGTTTAATACTTTGTTTTTGTCTAAATTATGTTGAATTTGAAGGTTGACACCACGTTATGAGTTCTCTCACTTTCTTCCTGGAAAGACCAAGGCAATTCATTCTTCTCTCTTCTTCTTCTTGATCATGCTTAGCCCCTCATATACATCTTGCCTCCCTTTACCTATCCGGGAATTTGGAAGCAAGCGAAGTGGTGAAAGCTAGTGAAGTTAAAGTTGAGAAGTTGGCTGGAAGTGAAAGTGTTAGAAAGTAATAATAGGTTTGGGGAAGTCAATCATGATGATGAGTAACTCGGCACCATTCACATAGCCGGGTGTTTGTGTCTTGCCAAAGTCGGATTGAGCGATATTCCTAACGGGTCATGGTATGTGCATCAAGGGTTTGATGCATCTCAGGAAATTGATGATAGCTGATTTCCTAGGCTTCGGTTATTGTGCACCTCTGTCCATGCATCCCAAAAAGTAAAGTAAAAAGAAAAAGTGTGAAATAAGCAAAGATTATTGGTGGAAGATGTTGCAAGTCAAAGTGAAAGTGAAGTATATCCTTTTCCCGGATTCTAGCACCACATTACCTTACATACATCCCTACCCTACACGTTTCTTGACCTTTCTTTTGGGAAGCCCTTGAGACCTCGAGCTTGTTGATTGACTTAGTGGTTTAAACTGGATTATGCATGATTAATTTCGATAATTATGACTTATTATACATTCTATGATTTTATGCAAAGATGAACAACTTTCTTTTATTTATAAAATGTTTTGATCATATTTTGATTTTTAAATTCCATGAGGTATTCTCTTAGAGTGATCTATGATTCTAGCACACCATAAAAATGTTTTGAAAGAATTTTCATTGATTTTCTTGACTTATAATCCATTCTACCTTGCCTTTTATATGCAGAACTTGCTTGGGGACAAGCAAGGGCTAAGTATGGGGTATTTTGATAGCATGAATTATAGTCTATATTTTGGGGTTTGTTTGGACGTTTTATCTTCAATAATCTGCATGTTTGTATGTATAATATATGATTATATTACCATTTCATCTACCTTTGCGGGAATCGAGGTCTACACCTAGTTTTGTTGTAATCGTAGGTAAAATGGCACGTTTTGCATCAAAAAGGAGCAAAAGGAGCTATGGAGTCATTGGAGCTACATTCAGGAACATAAGGAACCATCCAGGAAGCATAGCCATGGATTAGAGATTCACTTTGGACCAGATTTGAGAGATTTCACATTCAGTTGTGACTCACCTCGGTTGACCACAGATTCACCTCGACCGAGGTGATCCAGAGAAGTCGACTCGACCGAGGCGAACACCTGGGACGCGGCGAGAATATTTTATTCTTGGCTGAGATCTTTTATCTTTGGAAAGAGATCTTATATTTTTTGGGCTTGGCTCCTGGAAGGAAGAAGATATGCTATATCATATATTTTACCTATTTTTATGTGAAGAGATCTTTCTAAGATATCTTATCTTTGGAGAGTAATTTTCCTATAAAAAGGGTCGGATTTCCCACAAATTCGACATCCGCATACAGTTGGAGATTCCGCTTACACCGCAACAGCCATACTCTAATTGGGAGATTTGAAGAACCTTTTTGAAGGTTGAAGAAGGAAGATTTTAGCTTTTATAGCTTTTGAAGGATTTTTGTAAGATTATCTTAGATTCCCTTCCTTGTTGTCTTGTCTTGTTGGATTTCTATCCAAGGAACGCTTTGCTGTGATATTTGATTCAGTTATTGAAGTCTTTTCATTAAATTCTTCTTGTTCAAATATTCACTTTCTTCCCATATACTAGATTAATACTTTCATGATGATGAGTGGCTAATCTCTTTGTGTGATTCTAGGGTGATTGGCTGAAGGTTGTGGGAAAAACAATGATAGAATAATCTTAATCACAGTAGGACCCTGAAAGTTCGAGTCTTTAACCTTAACCCTAAGCATCTCGCTCAGTCGATGAACATCTCGGGCGGGGTGGAATTTGGCTGACCGAGGTGACTTATCTGATCCGAAACTGAGAGTTAAGTGTTAGAGTTTGCCAAATCCTATTCTTATTACACCTTTCCTGGTTCAACGCAAGCCTAGGATGAGACTTACCCGGTAATTCCTTAGTTTGTTTACCTAAGATCATAAGTGTAGGTAATAAAGGTTTATCCTTTATTGGGGTTTGAGTGTGCTTTCATTCCATCTTTGTGAGTTAGCCTGAAACTTACCCGGTAAAGGTTGATTCTATTCCCTTAGATGGTGTGTTAGTTTGAGGTTATAGTTCTTTATCTTAATTCCTTGAGACTTACCCGGTAATAGGAGTTACGGTTTTGGATTAGTGAGTAGTGAGACTTACCCGGTGATTTATTCCACTTTAGTGACACCTTCCCTATGCAAAAAAACCTCAGCTTTGTCCGCTTATCTTTAGATCTTGAGTTGGAACCACAACTAGATGCTTTAATCCCTAGAAATGCATATTTCCTTTATTGACTTTTATCTTCTTTGATTGTTTTAATTACTTGTGGTTAGTGATTGCTTAAGCTTACCGTAATTGGACTTTGTTTCACTATGTTCCTGTGATCGACCCCTGGAATTCCTTGCTTTTTACTACGATTGACCCGTACACTACGGATTCGCATCCTTGTTTTAAGCTTACATCTAGGGTTATAAATTTAAAGCTTGCACACACCGTTTGGAGCGAACATGAGGCACCGCAGTTTATCATAGGGGAAGACGGGTTATTGAGACGCCAGGGACGTGGTAACGCTCCAAATTTTGGCGTGTTTGCGTTTTGTATTTTCTCGGATTTTATCGATACTTTAAATGGCTTAAATATTTTTGCGAGTATTATCTCGCCGTAAATTAAATTTATAAGTTTATATATTCCATATTTATATATATTCTATATTTTATATTTCGGAAAAGTCGAGAAATTTCCCGATTCAGAAACCCATTACGAATATTTTGATCGAGTTGTTGATACAGTTATCTTCTTGTGAGCATGTTGTGGAATCCTTCCCAAGGGAAGCGAGAGTGTTGTGAGTTGAGTGTGACGATAAGGTAATTCTCCGGACTTACTTAGCTCGTATTCCTTGTATTAGTATCGATGTGTGTTTGGTGGTGTGTGTTTGTTCTTTATTATTTATAACAATTAAACCGGAAATAAGACCACCGACCCTTATATTATTTGGCCCAAGTGTATGATAACGGGCGGTGACATCACTGCCTAGCTCTTGCGTAGAGCTAGGAGGTTCTTGGCGACTAGTCGTGCTGGTTAGACGGTCGTAGGCATCCGTACCGTTCCATGCCGGAAATGGGGACCGAGGCGAGTTTCGGGAGATTCTCGTGTCACAAAAGAAGTTGAACTAGAACGAAATATGACTTAATAATAAAAAGATAATAAACTGGACTTGTGTGATTTGGTGTATATTGTGTGTTATGTTGATTTACTTGTGTTTGTGCCTTTCACCTTCATCCTAATGCTTTGAATATTAGCTAACGGTTTTATACCGATTGTTGTAGATTGCCTTGCAGGTTAGGAATGCGGCCGAGAGATCGGGAAGAGTGGGCAGCCGGGGTTCCGTACATTTTAGGAGGGGTTTGGTTGGAGTCGTGTTTGGGTATTGTTTCTTGTATATTGTTATGTATTGGATGTTCGAGTCTTAGGAGTTGAGAACTCGGTTGAAGTTTGTCTTTTGTTGTTTCTCGGGATCACATCATTTGTATAAAAATTGTATTTCGGTTTTTCCTTTATTTGTGTCTTGTTGTAAGATCCGGTGAAATTCTTGTCAGGCTAAGGGTCGGGACCCATTATGAGGTCCCAATGTTCGCTCCAAACGGTGTGTGCAAGCTTTAAATTTATAACCCTATATGTAAGCTTAAAACAAGGATGCGAACCCGCAGTGTACGGGTCAATCGTAGTAAAAGCAAGGAATTCCAAGGGTCGATCACAGGGACTTAGTGAAACAAAGTCGGAATAGGTAAGCTATTTAATTACTAACCACAAAAGCGAATAAAACAATCAAGGATGATAAAAAGTCAATTACGGAAATATGCAATTCTAGGGATTAAAGCATCTAGTTGTGGTTCCAACTCAAGATCTAAAGATAAGCGGACAAAGCTGAGATTTTGCAAAGGGAAGGTGTTACTAAAGTGGAATAGATCACCGAGTAAGTCTCACTACTCACTAATCCCAAACCATAACTCCTATTACCGGGTAAGTCTCAAGGAATTAAGGAAAAAAACTATAATCTCAAACTAACACTCCAACTAAGGGAATAGAATCAACCTTTACCGGGTAAGTCTCAGGTTAACTCACAAAGATGGAATGAAAGCACACTCAAACCCCAATAAAGGATAAACCTTTATTACCTATAGCTTATGATCTTTGGTAAACAAACTAAGGAATTACCGGGTAAGTCTCATCCTAGGCTTGCATTGAACCAGGAAAGGTGTAACAACAATAGGATTTGGCAAACTCTAACACTTAACTCTCAGTTTCGGATCAGATAAGTCACCTCGGTCAGAAGAATTCCACCCCGGCCGAGATGTTCATCGACTGAGCGAGATGCTTTAGGGTTAAGGTAAAGACTCGAACTTTCAGGGTCCTACTGTGATTAAGATTATTCTATCATTGTTTTTCCCACAACCTTCAGCCAATCACCCTAGAATCACACAAGGAAATTAGCCACTCATCATCATGAAAGTAATAATCAAATATATGGGAAGAAAGAGAATAATTGAACAAGAAAACCTTAAGAGAAAGGCTTCAATAACTGAATCGATTATCAAACAACAAGCATTCCTTGGATCAAAATCCAACAAGACAATCAACAAAGAAGGGAATCTAAGAGAATCTTACAAAACCCTTCACAAAAGCTATAAAAGCTATAAACTTCCTTCTTCAACCTTCAAAAAGGTTCTTCAAATCTCCCAACTGGAGTATATGCGGGGTGTTGCTGCTATAAATGTCTTCCGGGTGATAGCGGGTGTTTCAGCCGTTAGCGGATGTTTAAGCACGATCGGATTTGTGGGAAATCCAACCCTTTTTATAGGAACAATACCCTCCAAAGATAAGATATCTTAGAAAGATCTCTTCCCATAAAGATAGGTAAAATATATGGGCTAATTTATCTTCTTCCTTCCAGGAATCCAGCCCAAAAATATAAGATCCTCTTTCCAAAGATAAAAGATCTCAGCCAAGAATAAAATATCCTTGCCGCGTCCAAGGTGTTCGCCTCGGTCGAGTCGGCTCCTCTGGATCACCTCGGTCGAGGTGACTCTGTAGTCAACCGAGGTGAATCACAGCTGAATGTAAAATCTCTCAATTCTGGTCCAAAGTGAATCTCTAATCCAATTCCATGATTCCTGGATTCTTCCTTAAGCTCCTGAATGTAGCTCCAATGACTCCTTAACTCCTTTTGCTCCATTTTAGTCCAAAATGTGCCATTTTACCTACGATTACAACAAAACTAGGTGTAGACCTCGATTCCCGCAAAGGTAGATGAAACGACAATATAATCTCATAATATACATCCAAACATGCAGATTATCGAAGATAAAACGTCTAAACAAGTCCCAAAATATAGACAATAATTCATGTTATCAAAATACCCCATACTTAGCCCTTGCTTGTCCCCAAGCAAGTTCCGAATATAAAATAAAAGAAAGAATGGATTATAAGTCATAAAGATCAATGAAAAGTAATTCAAAACATTTTTGGTGGTGTGCTCCACTCATAGATCACTCTAAGAGAATACTTCATGGAATTTAAAATCAAAACATGCTTAAAACATTTTATAAATATAAGAAAGTTGTTCATCTTTGCATAAAATCATAGAATGCATAATAAACCATAATTATCAAAATTAATCATGTATAATCCAGTTTAAACCACTAAGTCAATCAACAAGCTCGAGGTCTCAAAGGCTTCCCAAAAGAAATGTCAAGAAACGTGTAGGGTAGGGATGTATAGAAGGTAATGTGGTGCTAGAATCCGGGAAAAGGATATCACTTCACTTTCACTTGACTTTCAACATCATCCACCAATAAGCTTTGCTTATTTTACGCTTTTCTTTTCTTTTCTTTTACTTTACTTTTTGGGATGCATGACAGAGGTGCACAATAACCGAAGCCTAGGAAATCAGCAATCATCAATTTCTCGAGATGCCTCAAACCCTTGATGCACATACCATGACCCGTTAGGAATATCGCTCAATCCGACTTTGGCAAGACACAAACATCCGGCTATGTGAATGGTGCCGAGTTACTCATCATCATGATTGACTTCCCCAAACCTATTTATTACTTTCTAACACTTTCACTTCCAGCCAACTTCTCAACTTTTACTTCACTTGCTTCACCACTTGCTTGCTTCCAAATTCCCGGATAGGTAGAGGGAGGCAAAATGTATATGAGGGGTTAAGCATGATCAAGAAGAAGAAGAGAAGAGAATGAATTGCCTTGGTCTTTCCAGGAAGAAAGTGAGAGAACTCATCATGTGGTGTCAACCTTCAAATTCAACATAATTTCGATAAAAACAAAGTATTAAACATGCCACAAATTTCAAACAAAGCATTTAGCAACTTAAACATATCATAAAACCCTTCAAACATATAAAGATTTCAAAACCAGTCAGCAAACAAAGTCTTCACTGAGATCATATCCAGACAAGAAGCACAAAAATCGTTTCGAAAATCGTTCTAGTAAAAACGCCTCGGTCGAGATGTTCTAAGTCAACCGAGGTGAAGTACCTCGTTTGGCCAGAATCACTTCGGTCGAGGTCAAAAATTTTTTTATTTAAACCAGTTTTTGACGTTTTTCTCAATCAATTAACCTGTATGCATGCATGCAGTCTTAGATAAGCATATAAAGTAGAATAAGATCATAAATATCCGATAGAGTCAAGTGATACATCCATAGTCAGATAATACATCCAATACCCCATACTTGGGACACATTGTCCCAATGGGTCAAAATAAGTCTAGAGAAAATAAAGTACTCACCGGACATAGCTGAGCTGCATAATAAATAAAGAAAGAAAATCCTGCAAGCTCTCAATAATCACGAGCCGGTGGTGGTGGTGGTGGCACATACGGATACTGAGATGGGTCAAATGGATAACCCATGGCATGCTCAAACTGGATCTCCGCCATCCGTCGCTGATAGTGTTGGCCCTATAGCATCTGACGAGTCCAGCTATCGATCTCTCGGCGTTGGTCGTCAAATCTCTCCTGGATGTCTACAGTCAGGGCAACATAGGAGTCTATCATCTGCTCGGTGAGGTCATCGATCCGGCGGTGAGCATCTGGATCCCTCTGCCGGCGTACCCTACGCCTAGCGGGACGTGCTGGTGCTGCAGCCGGCTCGGTCTCAGTCTCGTCATCATCCAAATCGATGACCGGCGCACTAGTCCCAACAGTATCCGTGCCCGTATCTATAGGAACACCACCATCCTCATCATCATTAGCCTCCTCAGCCTCATCCTCCTCAGCTGGTGCAGCTGCCGCCTCTCTAGCATCCTCCATAAATGGGATCCACGCAGTCTGCTAGTAATGTGGATCAAACACGAAGAACTGAGCTGACCATCTGATCCCCTGCGGTGCAGTCGGCTCCCATGGCATCGCCACATATGGCGTAGTGAGTCCTCGGGGAACTAGTATCCTCCGAGTGATCATCTTCTGAAGTCCAAGCGGCTTGGCAGCCACCACCATGGTACAAGCACTGAGGTCCATATCCATGTAACTCGCTATATGAGTCACAATACCTCCACAGCAGATGTCGCCCTTCGCCTTTGCCTTTATCCTATGCAGATCCTCTACCAGCATCAAACCAAAATCTGGGATCCCTCCCGTCACCATGCAGTACAAGCTCAGAAGGTCTCCATGTCTGACCTTCTGGGGTATCTCAGTACGCGCCAGAAGGGTCTCACTGAATATCCTGTGGGACAATCTGAATGCAAGATGGAATATAATCCTCTCCCTGGAATCTCTAGGTCTCCATATGTCAGCATGCTCAACCACGTGAGCTATCTATCCCCAAAACTCCCTACCTACAGCTCGGGAGGGAAAATCAGCAACTGTCGGAATTGGGAAGCCGAAGATATTTCGCCAGTGATCTAAGGGAACCAAGTAATTCCGGTTCATCAACCGGTACTTCACCGCGCGCTCTGTGGGAAGGTAAGTGAAGGAGCTGACAAACTCCAGTATCGGCTCTAGATAGGCCGGAGCTCTGATCTTTGTGAACTGCTCCAGCCCCACAGCAGAAATCATACGCCTTAAATCATCATCAACGTGGAGGCAGTCAAAAGCTGAGATGTCCAAGAAGCGAGGTGCAATCACTGGACGGGCCGCTATGCGGTCATAATTGACCTGGTGTCTCTCGTGGATCACCGGTCTAGTACGTCGAGAAGAAGAAGAAGAAGGAGAAGGAAAAGATCTGTCCCTCAGGACCAACTGCCTGTCAGAACTCATCTTTATGTAATCTGTCAGGTCACCTCGGTTGCTCTGACAACCCTGTAGAACACCTCGGCCGAGGCGCAGGCCGACTGGACCGAGGCGAAGAGTTGTTCGATCGATTCCCTCAAAAATCCAGTTCTTTTCCCCCAAAATCACTACCACATGTTCCTATGGGGTACTTAATCTGTTTCTCAGCAAATGTAGGGGCAACCAAAGCCCAGAACGAGATAAATTAGTGGAGAAAGACGAAGTTAGGGTTTTTTCGATAATTACCCATATTCGCTCGATTCGATTTGTTCTTTATGCAGATTGGTGCTTGCAACGTGATCCTCTACCATTTCCATGCAGTTTGGAGGCGAGAATCGTCGAAAACGAGCGAAGAACGGAGGAGCGAGGTGAGATATGCGCCGCGGTCGAGAAGAGGGTAAAGGGAGGAGAGAGAAATCTCAACCCCTTTTTATACCCTTTTCTGGAACTGCTGTCACCTCGGTCGAGGTGGTCTCGACTGGACCGAGGTGTACGGACCGAGGTGGATCTTCAGAAACGCTAGTCGCCTCGGTTGCTCAAGAATCATCTCGGTCGAGGTGCTGTGACAGCAATCGAGATGTGTCTCAGTCAAAATCCGTCTTCTCAAATTCTCGAACTTCTGTCCTTCCAGTTGTATTCCTTCCTTAGATGTCACCTGTTGTCTGTCTAGGACGCCAAAAACAAAACAAAGCAAAGCAAAAGCAAACTATCTAAGCTAGACTAGAAAAAGGAAAAGAAAGCAATACCTTGGGTTGCCTCCCAAGAAGCGCTTGATTTAAGGTCGCTAGTGTACGACGTCTCTCATGCGTGATGGGAGGTATCCTCACCCCATACTTCACCTTCATCATGGGGTGAGATAAGTAAGTCTATCAAACACTCCAACAAGTGCAAGTGCTCATCGGGGAATGAATCGTCTATGGGTGGGTCGTCCTTCTCGCGTGAAGATGGAGGTAGCCGGCTGAGGTGATCCGCAACAGAATTTTCGAATCCCTTCTTATCGCGGATCTCTAGGTCAAACTCTTGAAGCAAGAGAATCCATCGAATAAGGTGTGGCTTGGCATCTTTCTTAGCAAGCAAGTAACGAATGGCTGCATGGTCGGTGTAGACTATGACTTTCGCTCCTACTAAGTAAGAACGAAACTTCTCGAAAGCATACACAACCGCCAATAGCTCCTTCTCGGTGGTGGCGTAGTTACGCTGGGCTTCATCTAGCGTCTTGCTAGCATAGTAAATGGCGGTGGTCCGGCCATCCTTCTTTTGTCCAAGCACCGCTCCTACGGCTACATCACTAGCATCACACATGATCTCAAAGGGCAAGGTCCAATCCGGAGGTTGGATAATGGGAGCGGAGATCAACGCTTCCTTAATCCTGTAAAATGCATCAAGACACTCCTGCAAAAACTCAAAAACAACATCTTTATTCAAGAGGTTAGTTAGAGGTTTAGAAATCTTTGAGAAGTCCTTGATGAATCTCCTGTAGAAACCAGCATGCCCGAGAAAACTCCTCACACCTTTAACAGAACAAGGGGGAGGGAGTTTCTTAATAGTCTCGATCTTAGCGCGATCAACCTCAATACCTCGATTAGAAACGAGGTGTCCTAGCACAATGCCTTCATTAACCATAAAGTGACACTTCTCCCAATTCAGAACGAGATTAGTGTCTTCACATCTTTGTAGCACTAGAGAAAGGTTAGATAGGCAATTATCAAAAGAGGAACCATATACTGAAAAATCATCCATAAATACCTCCATGATCTCCTCTATATACTCGGAAAAGATGGCCATCATCCACCGCTGGAAGGTAGCAGGTGCATTGCATAATCCAAATGGCATCCTCCTATAAGCGAATGTCCCCCATGGACAAGTGAAAGTGGTCTTCTCCTGATCATCCGGATGGATAGGAATCTGGAAGAAACCACTATAGCCGTCTAAATAGCAAAAGTGTGAATGCTGAGCCAACCGTTTGAGCATTTGATCAATGAAGAGAAGTGGAAAATGGTCCTTCCGAGTGGCCGTGTTCAGCTTCCTATAATCAATGCAAACCCTCCAGCCCGTGACGGTCCTAGTCGGGAATAACTCGTTGTTCTTATTCGTCACAACGGTCATCCCTCCTTTGTTCGGAACTACATGTACTGGGCTAACCCATTTGATGTCCGAGATAGGATATATGATACCTGCATCCAACAACTTAAGAATTTCTTTCTTCACAACCTCTTTCATGATCGGATTTAACCGTCTTTGAGGTTCCCGTGAAGTCTTATGATCTTCCTCCATTAGAATTCTATGCATGCAGAAAGAAGGCTTAATGCCAATAAGATCATCTATAGTATAACCCAAAGCCTTTTGATGCTTTCTCAGGACATGCATTAGTTTAGATAATTCAGATTTGGAGAGGGAAGCACTAACGATTACAGGATAAGTAGAATCCGGTCCAAGAAAGACATACCTCAAGTGACTAGGGAGTTGTTTAAGCTCCACAACTGGAGGTGCTTTCTGAGGGGGATCCTTGCTTCCTCCTTCCAGTGGAGTAGATCTAGAAACTGGACTTTCGGAAGTCTCAGTTGAAATCATCTCACCTTCGATCCCCGGCAACGGCGCCAAAAACTTGTTCGCTCCAAACGGTGTGTGCAAGCTTTAAATTTATAACCCTATATGTAAGCTTAAAACAAGGATGCGAACCCACAGTGTACAAGTCAATCGTAGTAAAAGCAAGGAATTCCAGGGGTCGATCACAGGGACTTAGTGAAACAAAGTCGGAATAGGTAAGCTATTTAATTACTAACCACAAAAGCGATTAAAACAATCAAGGATGATAAAAAGTCAATTAAGGAAATATGCAATTCTAGGGATTAAAGCATCTAGTTGTGGTTCCAACTCAAGATCTAAAGATAAGCGGACAAAGCTGAGATTTTGCAAAGGGAAGGTGTTACTAAAGTGGAATAGATCACCGAGTAAGTCTCACTACTCACTAATCCCAAACCATAACTCCTATTACCGGGTAAGTCTCAAGGAATTAAGGAAAAGAACTATAATCTCAAACTAACACTCCAACTAAGGGAATAGAATCAACCTTTACCGGGTAAGTCTCAGGTTAACTCACAAAGATGGAATGAAAGCACACTCAAACCCCAATAAAGGATAAACCTTTATTACCTATAGCTTATGATCTTTGGTAAACAAACTAAGGAATGACCGGGTAAGTCTCATCCTAGGCTTGCATTGAACCAGGAAAGGTGTAACAAGAATAGGATTTGGCAAACTCTAACACTTAACTCTCAGTTTCGGATCAGATAAGTCACCTCGGTCAGAAGAATTCCACCCCGGCCGAGATGTTCATCGACTGAGCGAGATGCTTTAGGGTTAAGGTAAAGACTCGAACTTTCAGGGTCCTACTGTGATTAAGATTATTCTATCATTGTTTTTCCCACAACCTTCAGCCAATCACCCTAGAATCACACAAGGAAATTAGCCACTCATCATCATGAAAGTAATAATCAAATATATGGGAAGAAAGAGAATAATTGAACAAGAAAACCTTAAGAGAAAGGCTTCAATAAGTGAATCAATTATCAAACAACAAGCGTTCCTTGGATCAAAATCCAACAAGACAATCAACAAAGAAGGGAATCTAATAGAATCGTACAAAACCCTTCACAAAAGCTATAAAAGCTATAAACTTCCTTCTTCAACCTTCAAAAAGGTTCTTCAAATCTCCCAACTGGAGTATATGCGGGGTGTTGCTGCTATAAATGTCTTCCGGGTGATAGCGGGTGTTTCAGCCATTAGCGGATGTTTAAGCACGATCGGATTTGTGGAAAATCCAACCCTTTTTATAGGAAAAATACCCTCCAAAGATAAGATATCTTAGAAAGATCTCTTCCCATAAAGATAGGTAAAATATATGGGCTAATTTATCTTCTTCCTTCCAGGAATCCAGCCCAAAAATATAAGATCCTCTTTCCAAAGATAAAAGATCTCAGCCAAGAATAAAATATCCTTGCCGCGTCCAAGGTGTTCGCCTCTGTCGAGTCGGCTCCTTTGGATCACCTCGGTCGAGGTGACTCTGTAGTCAACCGAGGTGAATCACAACTGAATGTGAAATCTCTCAATTCTGGTCCAAAGTGAATCTCTAATCCAATTCCATGATTCCTGGATTCTTCCTTAAGCTCCTGAATGTGGCTCCAATGACTCCTTAGCTCCTTTTGCTCCATTTTAGTCCAAAATGTGCCATTTTACCTACGATTACAACAAAACTAGGTGTAGACCTCGATTCCCACAAAGGTAGATGAAACGACAATATAATCTCATAATATACATCCAAACATGCAGATTATTGAAGATAAAACATCTAAACAAGTCCCAAAATATAGACAATAATTCATGCTATCACCCAACCCGTAGCATCCCGAGTCCCGCGGATTCGGGGTGTTACAAAAGTGGTATCAGAGCCCTAGGTTGACAACAATGGCACTCACAATCTTCTAAAGGCCGAATGAGGAATAAACAGAACCCACACTGGTTCTGACTTTTCGTTTTCAAAATCGCATGCATGAGTCGGAGTAGAATGTACGGACCACCAGTCCTTCCGCGGATCTCGGCAGCTTAGTTTATTGGATTTTGATATGTATATATAGGTATGATATGTTTGTTCTAAGGTTATGGATGTCATGTTTTCACAAGTCAAGCTAAATCAAGGTTTTTGTGACTCATGTGGCGAAGCCATAGTGGCTATGACGTGAAACGAGGAATCTGGATCGGTGAAACGCTACAAGCTTACGGTTATGATGTTAATGTTTGATGGAATAAGGAGTGGATCTTTCAGTGACTGTGGTTGGGAAATTTCGCCTAAAGGCATGCTAGTACGGTTGTGAAGTTGCTCATAGAATATAAAGAAGTGCATAAGGTGACCAACAAGAGTAAGAGAAGACCGAAGTTTTGAAGTTTGTTGTCAATATGAGATGTACTAGAAGTACATGAAAGATTGAGGTTAGAGCCTCTACGGTTGGTTTGACAATTGCATAAGAAAATGAAGTAAGTTCTACACCTACTCGAAGGAATGATGCAAGCTTAGGTAGAATACAAAAGAACTCCTCCAATATGTTGGGATATCTGGGAGAGCGAAGAAGATAAGATCGATTTGTTATAAGACGTGATTATGCCCTACAGTTAGGATGGTTGTGGCAACACATAAGTATGAGTTCTTAAAAGGTTATTACGATATGTGATGGGAAGAGAAAAGAAGGAAAAACAAAAACAGAGATATCACGGATTCCAATACGTCAGAATGAGGATTTTTCCACTAAGGTCAAGCTTGATTCAATTCCTATATCTAAGGCGCCGTATGGAATGACACTGGTGTAGAGACATGAGATGTGGAAGCAAGTGAATAATCAATTGCAAGAACTTATTGAAAAGAGTTCACGGGAATTAGTGAAATGTTATGTAGAACTCCGAAGGTTATCTTGAACTCTCGATTTGAATTTCATATTGGTATATATATCTTAAACTCTTGATTTGAAGTTGTTATGGAGAACACCAATTTGCAACAAGAGAGGCGGTTATCTCCGTTTCTACATCGATTACCGTTAGCCGAACAAGTTAACATGCCAATGAAGGACAAGTATCCCTCACCACTAATAGATGATTTACTCGACCGGTTGCAAGGGTCGGTAGTCTATTCTAAGAATGATTTAAGGTCTGATTATCGTCAATTGAAATTTCGAGACTGAGATATTGCAAA
Source organism: Fagopyrum esculentum (assembly GCA_033239045.1). Classification (NCBI taxonomy): domain Eukaryota; kingdom Viridiplantae; phylum Streptophyta; class Magnoliopsida; order Caryophyllales; family Polygonaceae; genus Fagopyrum; species Fagopyrum esculentum. Next base: position 46,352,378 of record BSUD01000001.1, on the reverse strand, counting down.
TACAGCATTCTGGACAAACCATGGTCGCTACGAGTTGTAGTGATTCTATGGGGGCTTACTAATAGAAGAGAGAAGTTGTATGACAAGTTATCTTGGGAGGTCAACCCCCGAAGGAGGTGAAAGGAGTTACAAGCTTTCTTGGATGTGATGGTCATTATTGGATTAGTGGAGAGATTCTCCAGAGTAACACCATATACGGCTAACCTACTCTGGTGGACAAAAGGTTTGAGTGGGACTAAAATTGGCAATATAGTTGTTCAAAGTTAAGAGGAGATTCGATGGTGCAACTGTTTTGATTTACCTTGAGTTATTAAGGATCTGAAGTGTACAAGTGATTCTCCAAAACAAAGTCTTGATCGAGTTTTGAGAAACGATGTAAAGTAATAGAATAAGTGTCACATTAGGGGAGGCGGTATGGAGCAAAGTACTTCCTTTATCGTTGGGGACTTACTAAAAGAATAGAGGAAACATAACATCAAAGCTTGGTTTGACAAGAACCAAACCCAACAATGCAAATTAGAAGTTCGATTTTCTTTGATAGAGAAATCAAAAGAGAAACATAATGGAAATGTTAGAGTGAGAAAGACCCGAGAATGAAGTTGAGTTTCCGATATATTGACCTTTTTGAGATCTTACCGCGATTTGGAAAAATGTCTTATAAGTTGGCGTTGCCGCCAAGAGTAGAGAGGGTCCACCCGGTGTTTCATGTGTATCAATCTAGGAAGTACAGTTATGACTCGAGAAGTTTTGCCGTCTTGATGAGTTAGTGGCGTCATAGAGCCGATGAGGCTACTTAGGAGACAAATGACAACATCTTTGGTTGAGTTTTACGCGGATCTAGTAGCATCGATAGAATCGTCGGGTTAGACCTAGTTCTTCTCTTGGTTGAGTTATGTGCATGTGTGAAGTTATGTGTAGTTTTTTTTTTCCCGTACAGGAATGTGCTATGTGACGTGTTATATCTCGCGGTGGTAGTTTGAGTAGATTGTGTGTATATTTTAGAAGGCCTAAGCTCTCTTAGATGTGAGTTTATACCTCGGCCTTAAGGACAGAGAAGTTCGGTGTGTGACAAGTTTCGGGACGAAACTTGTTTTTAGGGGGATCTGATGTAACGCTACAAATTTGGCGTGTTTGCGTTTTGTATTTTCTCGAATTTTATCGATACTTTAAATGGCTTAAATATTTTTGCAAGTATTATCACGCCGTAAATTAAATTTATAAGTTTATATATTCCATATTTATATATATTCTATATTTATATTTCGGAAAAGTCGAGAAATTTCCTGATTCAAAAACCCGTTACGAATATTTTGATCGAGTTTACTTCTTTCCATCCTTTCCCCATTTAATTATTTTATTCTATTTTCTTTTCTACCTTTTCATCCTCATTCTACTTTGCGTGATGAAGTGGGTTTGCCAGCCTTTCCTCCTTTCACACGCTTCCTAACACTCACCACATTCATTTTTGTGCCTTCTTGCATCTAGCAGCCTACCTCATTCATCTTGCAACCAGCAGGCCATCTCCTTTACTCCTATCTCTTCATCCCTCGTCTATACCCTATGATTCGTACCTAGGTTCACTACCGGCCCTCCCTCAACTGAGTCTCTCTCTCCCGGCTCTCTTGGTCACGCTGTCGGCCCCCTCTCGACACTCCAGCCGCCAGAACTCTCTTCTGCTTTGCTTTCTTTCATCGACACGAGGAGCAAGCCGCAGCAACACAACCGGAAGCACCACCCCAGCAACGCCTCTCCACTGGGTCCTCTATTGCCTCGCGAGCCTTGGTCGAACCCAGGTTTGCAACTAAGTCTCACCACCAGCTCCGCCACTGCATCACCACCGCTCCTCCTTGCGCCCCTCTTCTGAACTGTGTCCCCGCCGCCGGATTGAAGCCGTGCCGGAGAAGGGCTTGATGCCGCCGTCTCGACCGCCTGTAGAGGCCACCTTGGCCAGCTTCTCCTCCCTCTTTCGTCTCTTCTCTGCAGCCACCGGGTTGGAGCGATAAACGCTGGGAGACTCGCCCTGTGTGGCCGCCCTAGCCTTCCGGAAATCCAGCAGCGGCCGTCTTCGTCTCCCTTGCCAGGACTTGCCGTTGAAGCGCTGCCTGATCCCCACCAGTAGCTGCCGCCTCCTCATCGCTTTGCCCTGCTTGTCTTCTGCTGCGTCTTAAGGTTAAAGAAGGGTTACAATTGTAAATCAGGCCCACCCATATTTTATTGTAATTGCAGTAAATAACCCATAACTCTAATTTATGTTTTGACCCAAGTTTTGAGAAATTTGAAATTATATCCCTGCAGAATTATTTACAGCTTTGGCCCTAGAAATTTATTTGCAGATTATGTCCCATATTTATAAAATTGTATTAATTGGTGGAAAATGTATTTATGGGTGTTAACTTGGGTTTTAAAAGTGGGGTTTTTTCTTAGATTTATATATGTAAATTATTCCGTTCAAATTTAGCGTATAAGCTAAATTTGTATAGTTTTGGTGCTAGGTTCGGAAGCGCCCTGATAAAGGCCTAACGAGTCCACGTCGACATCCGTTGAACGACTTCCGTCTTTTGACGTCGTGTGAGTATTCTTTCCCCTCGATCTAGTTATGTTAAGTTTAAGTATCATGCTAGGATGGATCTAGCATAACTTAGAGTTAATACCAAGTAGTAGTTATGGACCTTAGGTGAGTTTTATGGATTGTGAAATGTTTTAAGGCTTGAGGAGTTGATATTATCTTGTGAGCGTTTTGAGGCTCGAGGTGAGGTTGTATGATCTTGTGGGATTTTGAAGTTTAGGTTTGGCTTATCCTAATTGTGTTATGGGTTATGATCCTGCGAGATCATAGGGTCTAGAAGTCTAAAGACTTCTAGCTTGTGTTGAGTGTGATGTGAGCATGAGAGATTCTAGGATGCGGTCCTAGAATGTGAGTCAAATGATATCGCGTAGATCATTTGTGTAGAAGTCTTAGACTTCTTGAGTTGAGTGAGTTGTTGATACAGCTATCTTCTTGTGAGCAGGTAGTGGAATCCTTCCCAAGGGAAGCGAGAGTGTTGTGAGTTGAGTGTGACGATAAGGTAAGTCTTCGGACTTACTTAGCTCGTATTCCTTGTATTAGTATTGATGTATGTTTGGTAGTGTGTGTTTATTCTTTATTATTTATAACAACTAAACCGGAAATAGGACCACCGACCCTTATATTATTTGGCCCAAGTGTATGATAACGGGCGGTGACATCACTGCCTAGCTCTTGCGTAGAGCTAGGAGGTTCTTGGCAACTAGCCGTGCTGGTTAGACGGTCGGAGGCATCCGTACCGTTCCATGCTAGAAATGGGGACCGAGGCGAGTTTCGGGAGATTCTCGTGTCACAAAAGAAGTTAAATTAGAACGGGATACGACTTAATAATAAAAAGATAATAAACTGGACTTGTGTGATTTGGTGTACATTGTGTGTTATGTTGATTTACTTGTGTTTGTGCCTTTCACCTTGATCCTAATGCTTTAAATATTTGCTAACGGTTTAATACCGATTGTTGTAGATTGCCTTGCAGGTTAGGAATGCGGCCGAGAGATCCGGAAGAGTGGGCAACCGGGGTTCCGTACATTTTAGGAGGGGTTTGGTTGGAGTCGTGTTTGGGTATTGTTTCTTGTATATTGTTATGTATTTGATGTTCGAGTCTTTGGAGTTGAGAACTCGGCTGAAGTTTGTCTTTTGTTGTTTCTCAGGATCACATCATTTGCATAAAAATTGTATTTCGGTTTTGCCTTTATTTGTGTCTTGAAATAAGATCCGGTGAAATTGTTGTCAAGCTAAGGGTCGGGAGCCATTGTGAGGTCCCAACCCATAGCATCCCGAGTTCAACTGATTCGGGGTGTTACAGACGTATTTGTGTACCGTCAGACCCGGAGCTGAGAGAGCGGATCTTGCATGAGGCACACTCTACACCTTACTCGGTGTACCCAGGCGCGAGTAAGATGTACCAGGACCTTAGGAGATATTATTTGTGGGGCAGGCTCAAGCTCGATGTAGCTAGATATGTGGCCCGATGCGCGACCTGCCAGTAGGTCAAGATCGAGCACCAGAGACACGCAGGAGAGCTTCATCCACTGTCTGTGCCGCAGTGGAAGTGGGAGGATACTTTCATGCACTTCGTGATGGGTTTGAGACCGAGTAGGAGCTTTGACGCGATATGGGTAGTGGTGGATCGGTTGACAAAGACCGCACGTTTCATCCCTATTCGGGAAACATGGCCGGTGAGTCGTCTAGCCAAGGAGTTTACTCGTCAGGTTGTGAGGTTACATGGAGTACCGAAGACTATCATCTCAGATAGGGACGGGCACTTTACCTCGAGGTTCTGGCAGCAGTTACACGCCGCCCTAGGATCAAGTCTACATTTCACCACCGCATACCATCCACAAACTGACGGCCGGTCAAAGCGAACTATTCAGACCCTAGAGGACATGTTGCGGGCATGTGTACTAGACTGGGGGCAGGTATGGCTAGACCACCTTCCATTGGTGGAGTTTTCGTATAATAACAGCTGGCACGCGTCGATTGGGATGACACCTTATGAGGCATTATATAGGAGGAGATGTCGCACTCCCTTATCTTGGGACGAGCCGGGGAGTTCGAGTGTTGTAGCTCCGGATCAGGTACAGGATGACATGGCTAGAGTTGCCTTGATACGAGAGAGGATGTTGACCGCTCAGATTCGTCAAAGATCGTACGCGGATAGGAGGCGTAGACCTCTCGAGTTTAGGGTAGGAGCCCAGGTGTGGCTGAGGGTATCACCGACCCGGGATTTCAGACGATTCGGCATTAAGGGGAAGTTAACCCCCGATATGTCGGCCCATTCGAGATAGTGGAGAGGGTCGGTGAGGTGGCATACCGACTAGCATTGCCACCACGGTTAGAGGGTATACATCCGGTATTCCATGTGTCTCAGCTGAGGGAGTACATCCATGACCCGAGACACATCATTATTCACGAGGACCTTGTGGTCGAGCCGGACCATACTTTTGCAGAGCACCCGATAGCGGTTTTGGAGAGGAGTACGAGACGCCTTCGATCGAAGGAGATACCAATGTTGAGATTGCAATGGTCGAGGCGAGGAGTAGAAAAAGCTACTTGGGAGACGGTGGATAGTATCCGGAGGAACTATCCCGAGTTTTACGCAGATATAGAGTCATCGTTAGGGCAGTCGGGTTAGTCCCGAGATTTTCCTTGATTATGTCCATATGCTTGTGATGTGATATGCCTTGTGTATGCTATATGTGTGTGTGGTTACCTTTGAGGTATTGATGCGTTTACGAGTTCGACTTCGGAGTTTTAGGACTGATAGGCGACGTTTTACGTCCCGTGCGTTTCGAGTTCTACCTTCTGTGAGGTGTATGTTTATCAAGTTTCGCGACGAAACTTGTTTTTAGGGGGGTTAGTTGTAACATCCGAAAATTTTATTTCCGGAAGTCGAGGTGTTTCCGATCTTTTTCGCGTCGGCGGCTTATTTCCCGCAGGCACGTTGCTGAGTACGAGTTTTAACGTGGGAGAGGGGTTCTTTTTTACTTTCCGACCTTGGGAAGAGGAGTGAGGGGACAAGGAGGCTGACCCTTGGGATACCCCACCTCCTTTGTCAGCCATATACTCTATCCTCCCTATTCCTTTTCACTTTTACGCTCTTTTCCTTCTACAACTTCTCTCTTCTTCTTCCTTGTGCTTCTTTTCTCTTACACCTTGGAGGAGTGGTGTGTGGAGCTGCAACTTGAGCATTCTGGATCTGTAGTGGTAAGTAGTCTTCCTCCCTCTTCCTCTTGTTGCTTGTATCCTCTTCTTTCCCTTCTCTTCACCTCCATGGCCATGGAGGAAGCTTTTGAAGAGAAATCTAGTAAACCCTTGCATGTTCCTTTTGCTTAGCTCTTTTAGGTCGTGTTGAGGAGGCTAAGACCTGTGGTGAAGGTTTGAAGGAAGCCCAAACAGAGAAGGAGACAATAGGAGCAAAGAACTAGTTGAAGAAACGAAGAAAACAAAGTTTCTGCTACTCGACCGCGGGGGCGGATCTGCAGAGGAGCGGGGGCGGACCAGGAAAACCGCAGGGGCGGCCACTAGGCGTAGGGACGGCTCCAGGGTGCCGCTGGGGGCGGTGACAGCTTCCGCCGGGGCGCCAGCTTGCTTCCGCAGCTACGTTTTCTTCACCAGTAGGTTCCTCCCTCCCTTTCCTTTCGTTTCTTCCTTAGATCCTTGATGTATATAGTTAAAAGCATGCTTAGGATGGACCTAGGACTTGTAAGACTGCCATATAGTGGTTGCTAGCCTTGGAGCCCTTATGGCTTGGTGTGAATGATGATCTTGAGTGTTGAGCATGTTGATCTTCCTAAGCTAGTTGCTTCTCCTAGGTTGTTGTTGTTGATCATGTCCTTAGGTTGTATAGGCTGTTGTGAGCTTCCCTTACTTTTTGAGAGTATCATATGTACCATGGACCCTAGGATGTATTCCTAGTTTGAGAGTGATGGGATCTTGCTTAGATCACTAGAAGGAAGTCTATGACTTCATGAGTGTGGACTTGTGTTGATGAGTACTTTCGTGTATGAGCAGGTTGTGTGCTTCCTCATTAAGGAAGCTAGAGTGTTGTGAGTTGAGAGACGAGGTAAGTCTCCGGACTTACTTAGCCATATTCGTCGTATTAAATTCATTGTGTGCTTGGTGGTGTGTGTTTATTATTTTTGTTATAACTTATAAACCGGTAATAGGACCACCGACCTTTATGTTATTTGGCCCAAGAGTATGATAACGGGCGGTGACATCACTACCTAGCTCTTGCGAGAGCTAGGGGGTTCTCGGCGACTGGCCCATGCTGGTTAGACGGTCGGAGGCATCCGACCGTTCCATTGCCTGAAGAAGGGACCGAGGCGAGTTTCGGGAGATTCTCGTGTCACAAAAGAAGTTGAACTAGAACGGGATACGACCTAATAAATAAAGATAAATAACCGGATTGTTTGTTGAGCATGTTTATGTGATGTGATTATGTGATTGTGATTGTGCCTTCACCATGTCTTTAAATCTTCGAATGTAGCTAACGGTTTTAACCGCTTGTGTAGATGCCCCGCAGGTTAGGGACGCCGCTGAGTGAGGTGGAGGAGTGGACAGCCGAGGGTCGCCGTACATTGTAGGACGGGGGCGTTTTTGGGATTGTTGTTGTCGTTTTACTCTTATTTTGGACTATGGTTTGTTGTACGCTTTCGGATTATATTTGTGTCATTTTGAGGACTCGGCTGAGTTTCCACGTTGTACTCTTTACTTTTCCGTCTTGCATACATTCTAAACGTTTTCGAGTTTTTGATCCTTTATTTGTGCCATGTTGGAATGGTCCGGTGAGATTGTTGTCAAGGTAAGGGTCGGGACCCATTGTGTGGTCTCACCTGTAGCATTCCGATATCCCGCGGATTTGGGGTGTTACAAATTACCTTTGAAGACACATACCTTCAGCGCCACTACACCAAAATCATAGTTGGATCGAAAGTACTGACTTTCGGCCACTACACAAAATCCCGCAGTTGGATGGATTCGACTGATTCCACCGCTGCAAAGCCAAAGCGTAGTTAGTTCGAAAGTACTTACTTTCGACCGCTACTCACAAAATTCCATAGTTGGTCGGAACTGAGGGATTTCGACCTGCAAAACTCGTAGTTGGTCGGAATCTATGGATTCCACCACTGCAACTTGAACTCTTTGTGTTGACATAGACAAAGTGCTTAGTAAAAAGCAAACATTATCAATTTGAGAAAGTGAATATACAGATTTTGTTCATGAATCTTGTAGTGTGAATGGCAGTAAATATGTATATCACTTAATAAAAAAGATTTGAATATAAAACAAATGTTTTATTTTCCATCTATAAAGAACTGCAAAATCCGATTCCTGTTGGCTTTCTTGACCTCTATAGGTCCGAACATGGAGTTGAGTTTGATAGAAAAGGCAAAATACTAAAATCTAATTTTTGGAGCAAATCTATACTGAATGTATATGAGTTCAACATAATTATGAATTCAAGCAAATTTCATATTTATAGAATTACAGTATATCAAACACTGTAAAGCCCTCGACTGAAATATTTTTCAATTATTGATGAGCACAAATTCATCAATTGACAAAGAATATGTCGTGTCTTTATTCTGCAACAAATTAAACCGATTTTAGGAATAATGGATACAAATATGTTCAAATCTCAAATCTGAAATCTAATTAGGCTAATGCAAAGAGACATCAGTTCGGGAAGGAGATATCTAAATTTACAAGGGAAGAGGCTTCGATTCGATTCTTACCTCCGACTTATTCGAGCGGGCTACAATCGGATCCCATTTAAAGCTTTTTTGATTCGCGATTAGTTTGTCCTCGATCTTTTCTCCCATCCCTTTACTTTCTCCGTCTTGAACTCTTTTGCCGACGCCAAGTAAATCTTCGCCATCTCCATTGTCGAAGCTTTGTGCAAGTGTGCTGCAGAAGACTAGAGCAAAAATAAATAAATAGAAACAATGGAGAAAGAAGGGTGAAAGAGGAAAGTAAGAGAGAGAAGAAAGAAAGAAATTATAAAAGAGAAGAAAGTACACTTTGGTGAGAATGCAAAACAAGACAAATAAAATAAATAAAAGTAAAGTAATGTCATCTTGTAGACATGCGCAGCATTCACCTCATTTCCAATTCCAATTTGTTTATCTACAAAATAAACTCATAAAAGTTAAACTTTGTAAAAGATAACCCATAAAATAGGTTATTTGCAAAAGTGACCCTATTAAGACACAACCTTAATAAATAGGAACATAAATTTACGATTATGTATCGTAGTTAAATATTTATATATAAAACTAAACAAAATCAAAATATAAATTTTGTTCATGTAGAACTACGTTATGACTTGATGCTCGTTCTTAGCTACGTAGGAAATCCAATATGAAATTAAATTGGATTCAGTCGCCTCGTCTAAGTAAAAGTAACTTTTTGAATCAAATCTTGGACGTAAAATTAAAAGACGCTAAATTTTCTAAACTCGATATATAGCATCCGCTCGTCGAGTTTAACCTCACAAAAATCTAACCCAAATATCTTTTTATCCAGAACTACGTCATGACTTGATGCTCTTCCCGAGCTACGTAGGAAATCCATTATTGGATTCAGTCATACCGCCTGAATAAAACCAACTTCAAAATAAATTTTGGAGTTAAACCAAAATTCTCATATATTCATGAACTCGATATAAACCATTCGCTCGTCGAGTTTAACCACAAAAAACCCCAATCATCTAAGAACTACGTACGACTTGAATCCTAATAAAGGATACGTAGGAAATTTAATAAATTAAGAACCAAATTCAGTCACAAAAATAAATAAATAAATAAAATATCACTTTTCTTGATCATGCGCATGATAGTGGGATTAATTAAGCAACCCTTCCTAGAAGGTGGGTTTAATTTAATCATTTGATGCATGATCTAGATATAAATACCACGCAAATGATAGTTGAATCATCGTCTAGGCAACCCTTCCTAGAAGGTGGGCCAGGATTTTGATTCTCTGATGCATGAAAACACCGCACGGACCTACGTGAGGCTTGATCCTCTTTATCGAGGTACGTAGGCAACCCGTCCAAAAACGTGTGCAACCCAAATTACCAAAACAAACCAAATATCGGTATTTATATAACTTAGAATCAAAAGGTCAAAAAGAGAGGGTCGAACTCAAATAAAAAACAAATAAAATGTGTTTTGTAAATTTGTATTCGATGAAACATAAAAGGCGTTTTGTAAATTTGTGTACATTTTTACTCAACACCCTTCTTGCATGAACATCCTCCAATACCAATACGTGAAGCATCACATTCCACTTCGAATGGCTTGGTGAAATCCGGAAGGGCAAGAAGAGGTGCGTATGATAGTTGCCTCTTTAGCTCCATGAATGCTTTCTCTTGCGCTTCTCCCCACTCAAACTGTGCTTGCTTCTTCGCGAGATGTGTGAGAGGGGATGTGATGGTACCAAAATCCTTCACAAAGCGCGTATAGAGTGTTGTCAATCCATGGAAAGATCGCACATGTCCAACGTGGTAGGTCTAAGCCATTCTTGGATGGCTTTGATCTTCTCCTTGTCTACTTCAAGACCTCTTGTGGTTACTACACATCCAAGGAAAACAACTTGATTAGTACTAAACTCACATTTCTTAATATTACCATATAAAGATTCAGATCTAAGAGTTCCTAGTACTTCCTTTAAGTGTTCTTCATGCTCCTCAATAAATTTGTTGTAGATGAGGATGTTGTCGAAAATAGACAACCACAAACTTTCCAATATAATGGCGTAAGACATGATTCATCAACCTTATAAAAGTGCTAGGAGCGTTAGTCAAACCAAAAGGCATAAGCAACCACTCATAAAGTCCAAACTTGGTCTTGAATACTGTCTTCCATTCATCCCCTTCCCTCATCCGGATTTGATGTTATCCACTCTTAAGATCGATCTTGGAGAACTAAGTGGAACCGCTAATCTCATCTAGCATGCCATCTAATATAGGGATGGGGTGACGGTACTTGATAGTTATGTTATTGATTGCTCTACAATCAACATACATCCTCCAAGTATTGTCCTTCTTTGGCACCAACAGAACTGGAACCGCACAAGGACTCAAACTCTCTCGAACGTAACCTTTGTTCAAAAGGTCTTGCACTTGATCTTGGATTTCCTGACTTTCATGCAGACTCATTCTATAAGCAGGGCGATTAGGAAGGGACGAACTTGGAATGAAGTCAATCCAATGCTCAATGCCTCGAAAAGGTGGAAGACCTGCAGGAATCTCATCCGGAATATATCTTTGTACTCATCTAAAGCCTTTAAAATGTCTGGAGGCAAAGTAGCCTTCACTTCATCGCATAAAGTCATTAGGCTTTTACATAAACTTAGTAAAGTGATATCCAAAGGAACATAGTCATCAAGAAACTCCCTTTTGGATGCTAAAAGTGTTCGTTGATGCCCCAAAGAAGGAACCTCGAGCTGATTACAGGAATCTCGGATGAGATTTCCTTGTTCATGCCAAGATTTGTCACTGGAACGTGACTAGCCCTCAGATCTCGGGCGAGATTTTGATGATCTGGCCGTGTTTTCTTCTCTGAGAGTTGTTTATTGATCCTTTTCCTTGCGTTTGTCCTTCTTCTTGTCGTAGTGTTCAGCAATCTACACAGGGGTCATAAGTTTAAGAGTAATTGCTTGTCCATTAAATTTAAAAGAATGTTTATTAGAAAAACCATCATGTGTAATCTTCCTATCAAAGTGTCAGGGGCGACCTAACAAAATAGGACATGCTTCCATAGGCATAATGTAATACCCGAAAAATTTAAACTCCGTTTAATACTGGATCAAACCGGATTCCGATCCGCCAACCTAAATTCTTTTAAATAAAAGAATACGATATTAAATTCTATCATTTTATGTGACCTTGATTCACATAAAATGATAGCTTTGTAAACCGTAAATAATTTCATAAATAATTCTGTAATTAATTCCGTACGTTAACGGTTCCGGGCGAACAACGGGTATTCTTTCAACCCATTTGTTTCATTTGAGGAACAGGCCCAATCTGGCCCAAAAAGCCTTCAGCCGGCCCACCTACTAAACATCTCTCTAAGTAAAATTAACCTAACCTAATCCTAAACCTAATTAATATCCTAAACCTAACTGATACGTGAGAACACAGCCCTATCCTCTACCGCAACTGCATCACGCTTGGAAAACGATACCACCCTCTCTCTGTTTTGCTCAGCCGTCATCAACCATCGGAGCGGACACGCTGCTAGGGGACACCGTCTCGTCTTCATCCGGAACCGAGGAGATATACGCAGTCCGTCCGCCTGGGTTGCTACACACCGATGCCGCCCTCAACCTTCTGCACTCAGACGCCCAACCTGCTGCACGCCCCAGCAAGAACCAACGCTTCACTAGTGCCTCCCCTGCTACAACTACTGCAACGAGACGGTCGCGACCTGCTCGAGTGAGTAAACCAACGAGAACGAGAAGTTCCAACGTCTGAAGTCGATGTGAGGCTGAAGAAGGTCGACCTGTCTAAACCACGTCGCTAGCACTGTCCGGACCACATCGCTAGCACTCAGTTTGTTTTGATTTCTATAGAGCTCTTTGAAGGAGGTGGATTAGAGAATCCTCTAGCTCAGTTTTGCAAAGATCCATGAAATTCACAAACACATTCTTCTTTGTTCCTTCACGAAGCACCAGTGGTGGCCTCATAACAGTTCTCCGACGGTCTTTAGCAAGTTCAGGATTGTTCTCAAGAAGGATGTTAAAAACCCTTCCCAAAAGCTGCAAAAGTCATGGGTAAACAAATATGACCAAAACAACCCAATTTGATTTCAATACGCAGATGGCGTTTTAGGTGATACAGAGAATGTCACTCACTTAACAATAGTTGAATCATCCCATCTCCTTTTCAGTTTTAAGTTCCACTGTTGTTTGAGTGTGAAATAGAATCAACAAGGTACCATTCCACTCTTTTCGAAGAATAGAATCAACAAGGTACCATTCCTATCTTTCCTTCAATTCATTCTTCAGTCTGTTTTGATTTCTATAGAGCTCTTTAAATGAGGTGGATTAGAGAATCGTCTAGCTCGGGTTTTTTAGCCATTACGTACAGTAGCTCTGCTTGGAGTGTTATTTGTGGCGAAAGGAAGACGAAACAGAGCCTTCTGTTTTAGAGCTCGTTATGGAGTTCAGTTTTAGGCATTAACCTAGCCTGCCATATTTTGGCAGCTCATATTACTATTATGACTATTTGTTCGGAGGTATTGATCAAGCTAGAGGCAACACAGAGATTTGAGAGAGAAAGGGGAGAAGGAGAGATGAAATTTGGGGTTTAGGGTTTATGTGGAATTGGACAATTTTACGCTTGAAATATAATGCCGTTTTTTGAATTTAACGGGTGAACAGTAACCTAGATACTAATCTTTGGTCTGGCTCAATAGTTGAGGTATTGTTCAGATAGTTTAAACGACGGGATACTAAAGTTTAGTCGGCCCAAAAGATGGAGTACTGTTTAGACAATTTTCTCTAAACAACAATATCCTCATATTTTCCTAAGGTAAACGCAATTCGAGCTTATTTGTTAACTTTCAATTCTCCATAATCATTCATCCAATGCAACTTATAAGATCTAGGATGATGGAAAGAAGTGATTTGCAACTTAGTGATTAATTCCTCACTAGCAATGTTGCAACAACTACCACCATCAATAATCATATTATAAACCTTTCCTTGAACAAGACATCTATTGTGAAAAAGGTTTTCTCGTTGATTATCCTCACATGGAGCTATTTTAGCATGCAATGTGTGTCTAACAATCAAAGACTATCCACACTTATATTCACAACCTTTATCACTATCACTACTACTATCATGCTCATGCAATGCATTGATATGTGTATGATCATGCTCATGCTCTTCTTCACTTTCATATTTCCCTTGTTGATTTAGAAATAACACCCTTTTATTAGGACAATATCGCATATAGTGACCTCTACATTGACATTTAAAGAATACAATATCTCTAGAATGTAAGGTAGAGTTAGGAGTACTCCTTGTGTTTTTCATTCGTGGTTTGCTTGGATTTGACGCTGTTCATCGATTCTGTTCATTGATTATGTTCATAGCTACAATTTCTGTCATCGATTCTGTTCATTTTTCTTGTTCTGTGTTGATGAACCCTAATTTCAAGGATTTGGCTAATTTGAGGAAAGCCAAATGTTATGACTTGTTGGATAGAAAGACGAATCTAAGTTGTGTGTGAAACAAATTGAACTTTCAGATAATCTGATTTACTATAAAGAAAAATAACGATCAAAGACCACCGAAAATACGTAAGCGATAATCGTCTAGCTCAGTCTGTTTTGATTTCTATAGAGATCTTTGAAGGAGGTGGATTAGAGAATCGTCTAGCTCAGTTTTGCAAAGATCCATGAAATTCACAAACACATTCTTCTTTGTTCCTTCACGAAGCACCAGTGGTTGCCTCATAACAGTTCTCCGACAGTCTCTAGCAAGTTCAGGATTGTTCTCAGGAAGGATGTTAAAAACCCTTCCCAAAAGCTGCAAAAGTCATGGGTAAACAAATATGACCAAAACAACCCAATTTGATTTCAATACGCAGATGGCGTTTTAGGTGATACAGAGAAAGTCACTCACTTAACAATAGTTGAATCATCCCATCTCCTTTTCAATATTAAGTTCCACTGTTGTTTGAGTGTGAAATAGAATCAACACGGTACCATTCCACTCTTTTCAAAGAATAGAATCAACAAGGTACCATTCCTCTCTTTCCTTCAATTCATTCTTCAGTCTGTTTTGATTTCTATAGAGCTCTTCAAATGAGGTGGATTAGAGAATCGTCTAGCTCGGTTTTTTTAGCCATTACGTATAGTAGCTCTGCTTGGAGTGATATTTGTGCCGAAAGGAAGACGAAACAGAGCCTTCTGTTTTAGAGCTCGTTATGGAGTTTAGTTTTAGGCATTAACCTAGCCTGCCATATTTTGGCAGCTCATATTACTATTATGACTGTTTGTTCGGAGGTATTGATCAAGCTAGAGGCAACACAGAGATTTGAGAGAGAAAGGGGAGAAGGAGAGATGAACTTTGGGGATTAGGGTTTATGTGGAATTGGACAATTTTACGCTTGAAATATAACGCCGTTTTTTGAATTTAACGGGTGAACAGTAACCTAGATACTAATCTTTGGTCGGGCTCAATAGTTGAGGTACTGTTCAGATAGTTTAAACGACGGGATACTAAAGTTTAGTCAGCCCAAAAGATGGGGTACTGTTTAGACAATTTTCTCTAAACAACAATATCCTCATATTTTCCTAAGGTAAACGCAATTCGAGCTTATTTGTTAACTTTCAATTCTCCATAATCATTCATCCAATGCAACTTATAAGGTCTAGGATGATGGAAAGAAGTGATTTGCAACTTAGTGATTAATTTCTCACTAGCAATGTTGCAACAACTACCACCATCAATAATCATATTATAAACCTTTCCTTGAACAAGACATCTAGTGTGAAAAAGGTTTTCACGTTGATTATCCTCACATGGAGCTATTTTAGCATGCAATGTGTGTCTAACAATCAAAGACTATCCACACTTATATTCATTACCTTTATCACTATCACTACTACTATCATGCTCATGCAATGCATTGATATGTGTATGATCATGCTCATGCTCTTCTTCACTTTCATATTTCCCTTGTTGATTTAGAAATAACACCCTTTTATTAGGACAATATCGCATATAGTGACCTCTACATTGACATTTAAAGCATACAATATCTCTAGAATGTAAGGTAGAGTTAGGAGTACTCCCTGTGTTTTTCATTCGTGGTTTGCTTGGATTTGACGCTGTTCATCGATTCTGTTCATTGATTATGTTCATAGCTACAGTTTCTGTCATCGATTCTGTTCATTTTTCTTGTTCTGTGTTGATGAACCCTAATTTCAAGGATTTGGCTAATTTGAGGAAAGCCAAATGTTATGACTTGTTGGATAGAAAGACGAATCTAAGTTGTGTGTGAAACAAATTGAACTTTCAGATAATCTGATTCACTATAAAGAAAAATAACGATCAAAGACCTCCGAAAATACGTAAGCGATAATCGTCTAGCTCAGTCTGTTTTGATTTCTATAGAGCTCTTTGAAGGAGGTGGATTAGAGAATCGTCTAGCTCAGTTTTGCAAAGATCCATGAAATTCACAAACACATTCTTCTTTGTTCCTTCACGAAGCACCAGTGGTTGCCTCATAACAGTTCTCCGACGGTCTCTAGCAAGTTCAGGATTGTTCTCAGGAAGGATGTTAAAAACCATTCCCAAAAGCTGCAAAAGTCATGGGTAAACAAATATGACCAAAACAACCCAATTTGATTTCAATACGCAGATGGTGTTTTAGGTGATACAGAGAAAGTCACTCATTTAACAATAGTTGAATCATCCCATCTCCTTTTCAGTATTAAGTTCCACTGTTGTTTGAGTGTGAAATAGAATCAACAAGGTACCATTCCACTCTTTTCAAAGAATAGAATCAACAAGGTACCATTCCTCTCTTTCCTTCAATTCATTCTTCAGTCTATTTTGATTTCTATAAAGCTCTTCAAATGAGGTGGAATAGAGAATCGTCTAGCTCGGTTTTTTTAGCCATTATGTACAGTAGCTCTCCTTGGAGTGATATTTGTGCCGAAAGGAAGACGAAACAGAGCCTTCTGTTTTAGAGCTCGTTATGGAGTTCAGTTTTAGGCATTAACCTAGCCTGCCATATTATGGCAGCTCATATTACTATTATGTTTGTTTGTCGGGGGTATTGATCAAGCTAGAGGCAACACAGAGATTTGAGAGAGAAAGGGGAGAAGGAGAGATGAAATTTGGGGTTTAGGGTTTATGTTGAATTGGACAATTTTACGCTTGAAATATAACGCCGTTTTCTGAATTTAACGGGTGAACAGTAACCTAGATACTAATCTTTGGTCGGGCTCAATAGTTGAGGTACTGTTCAGATAGTTTAAACGACGGGATACTAAAGTTTAGTCAGCCCAAAAGATGGGGTACTGTTTAGACAATTTTCTCTAAACAACAATATCCTCATATTTTCCTAAGGTAAACGCAATTCGAGCTTATTTGTTAACTTTCAATTCTCCATAATCATTCATCCAATGCAACTTATAAGGTCTAGGATGATGGAAAGAAGTGATTTGCAACTTAGTGATTAATTTCTCACTAGCAATGTTGCAACAACTACCACCATCAATAATCATATTATAAATCTTTCCTTGAACAAGACATCTAGTGTGAAAAAGGTTTTCACGTTGATTATCCTCACATGGAGCTATTTTAGCATACAATGTGCGTGTAACAATCAAAGACTATCCACACTTATATTCACAACCTTTATCACTATCACTACTACTATCATGCTCATGCAATGCATTGATATGTGTATGATCATGCTCATGCTCTTCTTCACTTTCATATTTCCCTTGTTGATTTAGAAATAACACCCTTTTATTAGGACAATATCGCATGCAGTGACCTCTACATTGACATTTAAGGCATACAATATCTCTAGAATGTAAGGTAGAGTTAGGAGTACTCCATGTGTTTTTCATTCATGGTTTGCTTGGATTTGACGCTGTTCATCGATTCTGTTCATTGATTCTGTTCATCGCTACAATTTTTGTCATCAATTCTGTTCATTTTTCTTGTTCTGTGTTGATGAACCCTAATTTCAAGGATTTGGCTAATTTGAGGAAAGCTAAATGTTATGACTTGCTGGATAGAAAGACGAATCTAAGTTGTGTGTGAAACAAATTGAACTTTCAGATAATCTGATTCACTATAAAGAAAAATAACGATCAAAGACCTCCGAAAATACGTAAGCGATAATCGTCTAGCTCAGTCTGTTTTATATTTCTATAGAGCTCTTTGAAGGAGGTGGATTAGAGAATCGTCTAGCTCAGTTTTGCAAAGATCCATGAAATTCACAAACACATTCTTCTTTGTTCTTTCACGAAGCACCAGTGGTGGCCTCATAACAGTTCTCTGACGGTCTCTAGCAAGTTCAGGATTGTTCTCAGGAAGGATGTTAAAAACCCTTCCCAAAAGCTGCAAATGTCATGGGTAAACATATATGACCAAAACATCCCAATTTGATTTCAATACGCAAATGGCTTTTTAGGAGATACAAAGAAAGTCACTCACTTAACAATAGTTGAATCGTCCCATCTTCTTTTCAGTATTAAGTTCCACTGTTGTTTGATTGTGAAATAGAATCAACAAGGTACCATTCCCCTCTTTTCGAAGAATAGAATCAACAAGGTACCATTCCTCTCTTTCCTTCAATTCATTCTTCAGTCTATTTTGATTTCTATAGAGCTCTTCAAATGAGGTGGATTAGAGAATCGTCTAGCTCAGTTTTTTTAGCCATTACGTACAGTAGCTCAGCTTGGAGTGTTATTTGTGGCGAAAGGAAGACGAAACAGAGCCTTTTGTTATAGAGCTCGTTATGGAGTTCATTTTTAGGCATTACTCTAGCTTGCCCTATTTTGGCAGCTCATATTACTATTATGACTGTTTGTTCGGAGGTATTGATCAAGTTAGAGGTAACACAAAGATTTGAGAGAGAAAGGGGAGAAGGAGAGATGAAATTTGGGGTTCAGTGTTTATGTGGAATTGGACAATTTTGCGCTTGAAATTTAACGTCGTTTTTTGAATTTAACGGGTGAACAGTAACCTAGATACTAATCTTTGGTCGGGCTCAATAGTTGAAGTACTGTTCTGATAGTTTAAACGACGGGATACTAAAGTTTAGTCAGCCCAAAAGATGGGGTACTGTTTAGACAATTTTCTCTAAAGAACAATATCCTCATATTTTCCTAAGGTAAACACAATTCGAGCTTATTTGTTAACTTTAAATTCTCCATAATCATTCATCCAATGCAACTTATAAGGTCTAGGATGATGGAAAGAAGTGATTTGCAACTTAGTGATTAATTCCTCACTAACAATGTTGCAACAACTACCACCATCAATAATCATATTATAAACCTTTCCGTGAACAAGACATCTAGTGTGAAAAAGGTTTTCACGTTGATTATCCTCACATGGAGCTATTTTAGCATGCAATGTGCGTCTAACAATCAAAGACTATCCACACTTATATTCACAACCTTCATCATTATCACTACTACTATCATTCTCATGCAATGCATTGATATGTGTATGATCATGCTCATGCTCTTCTTCACTTTCATATTTCCCTTGTTTATTTAGAAATAACACCCTTTAATTAAGACAATATCGCATGTAGTGACCTCTACATTGACATTTAAAGCATACAATATCTCTAGAATGTAAGGTAGAGTTAGGAGTACTCCCTTTGTTATCTTTTCAAGGCTTATTCAAAGGACGAGACTGAGTAGAAGGCTTATGGACTGTTGGATCAGGAAGGGATCTCTTTCTTTCGTCTTTCTTGGGCAAATCTCGGTTAGAATCTCGGCCGAGATTCTTGTATGATTGCAGAGATTCTTCTTTGTCGTCCAAGAACTTGACCATTGATCTTCTTCTCTACCCTGATAGCCAAATGTAGTAAGTTAGTCATTGAAGCATAGGGATATAGATCAATTTCATTAGCTAAAGAAGGATGCAATATTTGTAAAAATCGAGCCATGATAGACTCCTCATCCTATTGTACGTTAACTTTCATAGTCGTTGTTTACATGACGGTGTAGACTTCTTCCACGGTCATGGAACCTTTCTTGAGGTTCTCTAAGCGTTGCCTCACTTCCCTACCATAGTGTGGTGGCACAAATCTTGCTTTCATCAAGGCCTTCATTTCTTCCCAAGTGTTGATGTCCGGATCTTACGTTCTTCTTCATTCTTTAACGAGATGATCCTACCAAACTAAGGCATATCCTTGGAATTCAAACGCAACAAGTTGGATCTTCCGTTGCTCACTAAAATTATGGCAAGGATAAATTTGTTCAATCTTAGTCTCCCATTCCATGTAAGCGTTCAGATCGCATTTGCCTTCAAAACTTGGAATCTTGACCTTTACTCTCCAAAAAGTCCGTCATTATCCTAAGAGGGTCTATAATGGCCATTGTCACGTCCTCTCGGTGAGTTATAATGACGTCGTGGGTATCTCCACATGTCCTCATCTTATTCATCACCTAAGTCTTGAAATTCGTCACCAAAACGTGGATTGTTATTAGCGTTAAATAATGGATTAGGGTGAGTATTACTTGAAACCTCAGGATGGTTTGGAATTGGTACGGGGGCCGGTGGTGGCGGAGTTAAAGATTTGCCGCCTAGTTCGAAGACAGATCTCGGGTCAAATCTCGGGCGAGATTCTGCACTAGGCCTTGGTTCGACCTGTTCCAGTCGTTTACTGATGGTGGAAACAGTAGCCATAAGTTGTTTGAGCATCTCCATGGCATTGGGCCCTAGAGAATCACTCTTTTGGGATGCTCATGGACTATCTCTTCCTGAAATCTAGACAAACGCGTAAATTAACAACAAACTTGTGATGTTAGGGAAAACGGAAATGCCTTTCTTGTTTTCTCTTGCACTCACGGTCTGTTGTATTATCGCAAGTTGGTTTGATGTAATTGCCTTGGATGGATTAATGCTTCTTTACCCATCGGTGCCTGGTCTCACTAGAACTCTTTGGTTGACTCAAGTAGTCAACTTGGTTCGGATAAAGGTTCTTTTGTGGTGAGATGGTTAAGGAACTCCTGCAAGAAGCTTACTCCACACAAGACAAGGTAGAAAGAATATTGCGGATAGCCGCACTATTATATTGGGAGTTATATATAACGATTATCACACCAAATAAATAAGACTCAAGTATTTAGAGTAGAATAGAGGCTAAGGAAAGTCAAAAAAGAGATTAAGAAGAGAGAAAGAATGTACCTTGAATTTGTGCAGTTAGAAAGAGAGATAACCGGGATTAGTTTTGGGTATGGCTAGGAATCTTAATTGCTTTAAGGTTGGCACATAAACTCTTCCTCTGATGTACTCTTGCATAGGGTGCACTTGGATTCTTTAAACTATGCATCAAAAATATCTCGAAAATTGGACAACAATAGCTTTCTCGGGTGAAATCTCGACCGAGGTTTCTTATGAACTGACCGAGATTGTTGAAAAGTCGATGCTTGATGTCGACGTTAAGCAATCACCTTTGGGGCTGCTACTCCTTGGTTGCCTTGCGATCTTTAACTGCCGGTGAAGCGCATATATCGTTTCTTTGACAAGGACGGGTAAGATCTCACCTACTAGATAAGATCTCAGTTTTTAAGCACAAACTTTGATCGCACTTTCCTTAGGGTTGGGCGAGGTTTTCAAGGTTAATGGTTGGCTTGTGTTTGGCTATGGCATTTCTCTCTTCCAAACATGCACAAGCCAACACACGTTAATCTCAAATAATCTCGCACATATGGCGAACAAGAAAAGACTTAACTTTTATATGACTCAAAGAAGACTCAAAATAAAATTGACTCAAACCTGAAACGGACTTCAATCGGGATGTTGCTAGGGGGTGGTGGTGGTGCCTGCTGAGATGATAAAGGATATCCCCTGCATGGAACCAAAGCTCTAGTCGATCTTCTGACAAAATCCATCTCAATAGGGAACTCTCAGTCAACTGGGCAGGTAATCTCAGCCACGGAACTTCAAGAACAACCCGAGATTTCACAAAATATTGAGTACTCAGCAAATCTATAAAGCTCCTTTCCAAATCTTACTTCCTGCAGATTCCCTTGATTCTTTCTATCCCAAATAACACTTCACTTCGAACCGAACAACTTCGAATCAACGGATTAGAGGAGTTAGGGTTTAAGTTAGAGTTTAGAAATGGGAAATGCAAATCTAAGCGGAAATTGAAGGTTTCTACGCAGATTGATCTTGGTACGACCTTGGGGCAAGGAGTGTGGAGGATTAGGACAATAATGGCGTGATTTGATGAAGAAACGAGAGATTTGGAGGGACTGTTGTGATTTGGCGGCCGCGGATCTGTTAGAGTTTGAGGTTTTTTCAAGAACAAGATGCATTCGGCCTTTTATAGTTCAGCAAAAAATTTTGACAAATCTCGGTCAATCGGCAAATCTCAGCCGATATTTCTGCTAATTTCGGGACTGAGATTAGTCAGTTCTGTGTTGGAGTTCTTCAGCTATTCACAATCTCAACCGAGATTACTTGGTTGGCCGCGGGTGCTCTCAACTTTGCAAATTTCTTTCAGAATTCACAAAAGTTGCAAACCTCGTCCGAGATTTCTTCAAATTGCGTGAGGTCAGTTTTATTGGCACTTCTTCCCTTGTGGTCGGTTTATTTACTTCTTCTGCAACAAAAACCCGTACTCTTTGACAATCTCACTCATCAAATGACCATCCTCTGCCTTGTTACGTAGATCTTGTTATCCAAAAACACAAAAAACACACCAAAAACAAAAGCAAAAATGAAAAAGAAAAAGAGTGTACCTTGGGTTGCCTCCCAAGAAGCGCTTGTTTTAAGGTCGCTAGCTAGACCTATCTCAGTGATTAAGTACTCGAAGGGAACGGGACAATCCTTTCCACCGAAGCTTCTGGTGTATACT
Source organism: Fagopyrum esculentum (assembly GCA_033239045.1). NCBI lineage: Eukaryota > Viridiplantae > Streptophyta > Magnoliopsida > Caryophyllales > Polygonaceae > Fagopyrum > Fagopyrum esculentum. Next base: position 46,330,221 of record BSUD01000001.1, on the reverse strand, counting down.
TCTTCAATCTATGCCCGTTCAACTTGAAGCTTCCACAATGATCACCCTATACTTCAACCGCTCCATGGGGAAAGATCTTCTTCTGTACATAGGCCCCGGTCCACCTTGATTTCAACTTCTCCAGGAATAGTCAAATTTTTGAGTTGAAGAGAAGGGCAAGATCTCCTTCATTCAACTCCTTCGGGATGATATGCTTGTCATGTCATCTCTACGCCCTCTTTTTGTAAATCCGAGCATTCTCATAAGCGTCAAGCCGGATTTCTACAAGCTCGTTGTTGTCCAATAGACGCTTCTATCTGGCTTCCTTCATATCAAAATTTATCCACTTGATGGCCTGATGAGGCTAAAATCCTAAGGTCGTTGTCTTTTAGCTTAAGTCAAAGTAATTGCCTAACGTTACACTAATTGGTTTGTATAGTGTAAGTAAGGGTCGATCGCAAGAGAGCATTGCCAAGTAATGATTAGGTTCATTTATCGATAAATGTACCCAAACGTGGGGGGGGGTTGGATTGTAAAGAAACAAGTCAAAAGCAAAACGAAAATAAGTAAAGATGTGATAATAGAATGGAGAAAAGAGCTACACTAGGTTGAGTCTTAGCGTGCACACTACTTTCGTTGATTCTTTTTTATAAGTTATTCATCAATGTCTCGTCTTGATCTTAAATATGTGTTGAGCCAACCGGCATCAACACAACTTAACACAATTAGTGATCCGTAAACCTACAAGATCAAAGCACAATTTAGCATTTTTACAAAGACAAAGAGATATAAAGAAAGCATAAACACCGTTAGACTTTCTTTATAATTATATTCATTTTCCTTTAAGAGATCACAACTAGCTTTCACCTAAAGATTTACTACTAATTTAAGGACCCGAACCCGGAGTCAATTAATCCTAGTCCTTTGCATGCAATTAGACACTTAAGGTGATCAATCAAAGTGGTAAGAAAAATGCAAACATAAGTTTAGAGCTCAAGGAATATAACATATATGACTGAATAATACTTATATTGATAAATACTTATAACCAAAGCAGCAATACAACTTCAATACAACCCAATGTAGCAAGGAACTTAAAAACTCATTACACTTGTAAGTAACGGAATATAGAGCTTAAGTGGGAAAATGATGGACGATCCTAGCAGTCAGCCATAACTCTATTTATACTAAAATTGATAGTAAATGGGAGTAAATGGCCGTCCTAAGCAGCCACTTTTAATGCCATAAAGGTGGTGCAAACAGCGGGAGTAAAGGCCTTTGACGCTAAACCGCTGGGGCGGACTTGAAGGGCCGCAGGGGCGGTTTAGGCTAAAACGCTTGATCTTCTTCTTGGCCGCAGGGGCGGCCTGGCAATCCCGCATAGGAGGGTCTTTAATGCTCTCCAAACGTCTGACTCTTAATCTTTATATCGCTTCTGATGTCGAGCCACAGGGGCGGCCCAATGTCACCGTAGGGGCGGTGACACTGGCTCTTCGGCTTCACAGGTCCACAGGCATTGGCGTAGGGGCTCCGGCTTCGCTTCTCCAGGGTAAGTCACCGTAGGGGCGTCCAGAGGTGGCCGCAGGGGCGGTGACATGCTTGTTCCGGGCGCTGGAGAAGGCGCAGGCTGCGTTCCGGAGTGCAGTGCCACCCGCAAGGACGGTAGCACTGCTCCGCGGGGGCGGTGTGGCACCAGAAACTTGTATTCGTGAATGATCTTCAACTCCCAAGTGCTTCTAACATCTCTTTTGCTTCATTTGGATTTCTTCTTTTGGATTAAGATGTTAGCGACACAAACCGACTCTAAGATACTAAAAAGATGCTAAAACTATCCTAATTGATAGTGATTCCATCACCTATCAAACTCCCCCATACTTAGACCTTTTACTCATCCCGAGTAACAAATCTAACAACAGTTCAGCAAATCAAAGCCTCAGGAAGCATGGTGTAGAAGAATAGATAAGGGAATCAAGAGAAAAGCCAAGAAAGAAAGAAAGAAAAGAGAGAAAATGAGAAGATAGTGAGAACTACCATCCTTATTGCTCCAAGAGTGACCTACTTGGACAACCTCCTTATGACTCCCTTTCTTATGCCGCCAACGTCGGAGGGAGAACCAACACTCGGTGCCGCTCATTTTGTCAAGGCGCCCTTTCGGGTTTTCACCTTGCCTCTCTTCTTCTTTTCATAATAGTCTCACCATTTCCTCACATCCCTCAAGTCCATTTTTGCACCAACCTAGAGTTAGTCGGACTACCTTCTTTTTACCTAAACCGACCTTTCGGGTTTTCGGTTTATGCAAGGATTTCTTGCCTTTTTCTCAATTTCTTTGGATTTTTTCTTTTTTTTAACTGAATTTCAATATGAATTACAACTTGGAATCATGAAATAAATACACAAAGTAACTATACAAACATGATAGTGTTCCCTCCCCCATACTTGAAGAACACTTTGCCCTCAAAGTGAAAATGAAAGCAAAGAACAAAAGGTGGAGAAGGGAAAGAGAGAATACCCACTAGTGGGATGGTCCGGGTCGACCATCCGGATCATGCTCCGGAGGATATGGGAAGTGACCGAAGAAATGCTCTTGCCGCCAGTAGATATCATCAAGACGGGTCTGTTGGGCGTCCAAACGGACTCCAAAGGAGGTCTCAAAGTTGGCTTGCCAAGCCAACTACTGAGACTCCAAACGTTCCTGCTCCTCCGCCTGCCAAGCATCCTGGCGTGCATCAAAATGGGCGGTCATACTCTGCTGAAAGCCTGTCTGCCAAGACTGCTACTCCAGCATAGTCCGCTGGTACTGAATCTGTCAAGCCTGGTGCTGAGTGGTCAAGGCAGCCATCTGAGCCTGGAGGCTGCCAAGAGCTGGGTCTTCCTCTCCTACAGCGGTGGGCATCTCCTTATCGTCAGGAATGGGCATGTGGTCCTCATATGGGGTCCGGCTGGAGCTCGCCGCATGCCTCTCAATAATGGCCACCTGAGGCCTTCTCAGGACAAAGGGATCAGCTGGAATGTAAAGCTCAGAGAGCTCAACTCCGAATGGTAGTGGCCGGGGAAAGTAGGTAATATGGCTCTCATCTTTAAATGAGAGCCAAAACAAATTCTCACCATCCCTCCGGAGGAGCTTGCACCGCCGGAGAAGTCCTTCATTGTAGAATGAGATCGCCATCCCATCCTCCAACTCGGACAAGTCCATGAACTGCGCCGCTATCAAGGATATGACCCCACCTCCAACAATGTCTCGGGGCTCGCTCTTCCTAATCCACTTCAAAGCGACGAGGAAGAGGTAAGGCCAATCCGGCACGTTTGCACATGCCGGAATGCAAGAGTACAACATCGGTGAGTGAGTTTGTTGCTATACTCCCCAACATGAAACTCGGACCCGGTAGCCACTTGTCAAAACTCCACAAGGTCTTGAGTGGGTGCGTTCTCCCACCACTTGTCAGTAGGGTTCGTGGTAACCTCAAAGGCTTCATGCGCTACGATAAGTTAACCGTGTACTTGTGTTTATTGAACTTGAAGCTGAGGCCAACACAAACATGGTCCTCCTTCTCTATGGTGAAGGTGGCGATGAACTGACGGGAGAGCTCAGGATATGTAGGGGGACTCTTGTGGAGGAAGTCCCATATTCCAACATTATCAAGGAAAGACTGTATGCTCTCCAACATGCCGAGCTTCTCCAAAGTTGGAACATGCAAAAACCGAGTTGCATACACCACTCAGTCTTGCACAATCCCATAGCGGATCTTCTCAACCTCAGACATCTTATACTTTCTTTGTGGTTCCATTCTTGCAATGATTGAAGGAAAGAAATTAGAAATCACAAAAATAAGGAATGGAGACGAACCCTTTGTTGTGTTTTCTGCGGGGGAGGTTGGGTGATCCGCAGGGGCGGGATGACGCAGGGGCGGCAACTGACAGACATAGGGGTGGGAGAAGTCTTGATGGCGATATATGACAGCTTTCGATAGGTGGTGGAGAAGTGGCGCTTTCCTGGTGTTGCTTGCTGGTGGAGGCGGCTTCTGGTGCCTAACGGAGGCGGTTAAGGGTGGTTGATAGTGGTGGATTTTGGTTTAGGGATGAGATATGAGGGATTGAGGGGTAATGGTTTAGAGTGACAGAGGGGGTGGCGCAGGGGCGGTCTGGAGGCGTGAGGGAGGGCGGCATAGAGGTGGCGCAAGGGCGTGGGGCTAATCGGTGCACTGTTGGTGTAAGGAAAGAGAGCTGGGGCGCAGGGGGCGTTTTAGGAATAGGTCGAGAGAGATAGGATGAGTGGTAGGTGAGGAGAGAGAGAGGGGTGAGTGGGGTAGGTGTAGGGTCTTTTTGACTTTATTCTTTTTTTTCTTTTCTAGGTAAATCCGTAGAGGCGGGGGCTTGTCACCGCGGGGGCGGTGACAAGGAAAAGAGGAGACGCAAACTCAGCGCAGGGGGTGGCGCTGGGGCATCAGTCAAGGGGGACCGCCGCAGGGGCGGGGTTGTGTCATCGCGGGGGCGGTGACAGTGTTTGAGCTGGTGCAGACCCAGCGCCGGGGGCGGCACTAGGCATGTGTTGTCACCGCAAGGGCGGTGACAAGGAACCGTAGGGGCGGTTTCGTTGACAGTGGCTCCTCTCCTTATTCTCTCGGGTTGCCTCCCAATCAGATCCTTTATTTTACGTTGTTGGCTCGACATAAGGACCCTAGTTCTCTGCTTGGGCCTCCTCTAACACCATCTCGTATATGGGTTCATTCTTCACTCCTTCAAGATATGGCTTGAGCCTTTGTCCATTGACCTTGAATATCTTGTGCGTTTGTGGATCGTAAAGATCCACAACACCATATGGATGGACCTCGGCTATCACATATGGACATGTCCACCTTGAGCGTTGCTTTCCTGCAAAAAGTTTTAAACGGGATTGGAATAAGAGGACTTTGTACCTGCTTTAAAGTCCGTTCGGAGAATGTTCCGGTCATGCCATGCTTTTGTCTTTTCTTTGTATGTTGTGGCATGGTCGTATGCATCAGCCTTAACTCTTCCAGATCTTGCAATTGAAGCTTCTGGAACTCCCATACCTCATCCACGTTCATGTTGCATTTCTTTACCGCCCATCCTGCCTTGTGTTCTATCTCCACCGGAAGGTGGCAAGCTTTTCCGAACACAAGTCGGAATGAAGACATTCCAATAGGAGTCTTGTACGCTGTTCGGTACGCCCATAAAGCGTCATTGAGCCTCAAGCTCCAATCTTTCCTTCCGGGGGAAACCGTCTTTTCAAGGATTTTTGATCTCCTGGTTTGACACTTCCGCTTGACCATTTGTTTGCGGGTGGTAGGCCGTTGACACACGTTGATGGACATGGTACTTCTTAAGGAGAGCGGTGATTGTCTTGTTGCAAAAGTGAGTTCAACTATCACTTATTAAAGCCTTGGGAATGCCAAAACTTGCAAAAATGTTGTCCTTAAGAAATGCTACAACAACTTTAGAATCATCAGTTTTGGTGGCATTTGCTTCCACCCACTTGGAAACATAGTCCACCGCAAGTAATATTTAAGTATGCCCAAAAAAGGTAGGAAAAGGACCCATGAAATCTATCCCCCAAACATCAAAATTACGCAAAATATAAGTGAAGATTGAGGCATTTCATTTCTCCTAGAAACATTACCCACTCTTTGGCACCTATCACACACCTTACAAAACGCAAAAGGGTCTCAAAAGATGTGTGGCCAAAAGAATCTCTCATCTAAGACTTTCCTAGCTGTTTTGTTGGCCCCAAAATGTCCCCCACATGCTTTAGAATGACAGAATGAGAGAACAGATTGTACCTCATTATCCGGGATGCAACGGCATATTACCTGATCACTACAATGCTTCCAAAGATATGGATCGTCCCAAACATAGTGCCCTACTTCGACCTTCACCTTCTCTCGCTGTGCTTTGTTGAATTCTGGAGGGTACTCACCTCTAACAAGAAAATTTACAATGTCAGCAAACCATGGTTTAAAAGAGTGAAGCTTAAACAGAACCTCTGTCGTGTAATCCGCAAGGGCGGCCAGAACATCACGCAGGGGCGTAGAAGGCGCGGGGGTTCCAGTGTCTGGCCGTAGGGGCGGCTGGGCCCGGGGGCGGGACTCTGGATGCGCAAAGGCGGTTACACAACAAAGAGTTGTGTAGAATGGATCGTCTGGAAAACTCCCAGGTATGGCTTTTCCTCTTGCTGGATCTTCCTCCTCCTTCACCAACCTACTCAAGTGGTCGGTCACAAGGTTCTCAGCTCCCTTCTTGTCCCGTATTTCCAAATTAAATTCGATTAGAAGGAGCACCTACCGAATCAACCTTGGATTTGCTTCCTTCTTTGTCATGAGGTACTGGAGGGTTGCATGGTCAGTGAATACTATTACCTTTACACCAAGGAGGTATTGTCTGAACTTCTCTAGTGCAAACACCACCGCTAACATCTCCTTCTCGGTGGTGGAGTAGTTTCTTTGAGCTTTACGCCGTGGATGCATAATGGATTACATGTGATGCTCTTCCGTCCTTTTGTCCTAGGACGGCTCCTACAGCATAATCGTTGGCGTCGCACATGATCTCAAAGGTCTTCTTCCAATCTAGAGATCGGATGATAGGTGCACTAGTGAGACAAGCTTTCAAGGTGTCAAACACCTTCTTGCAATCTTCATCAACAATGAAAGTTGTGTCCTTCTTGAGTAGCTCACACAACGGCACTGACATCTTGCAAAAGTCCTTGATGAATCGCCGATAGAAACCTGCATGACCTAGGAAAGAACGAATTTCACGCACAGTAGTAGGGTAAGGTAAACTTTGAATTACATCAATTTTTACCTTATCTACTTCTATCCCTTTTGAAGATATTACATGTCCTAACACAATTCCTTGTTCAACCATGAAATGACATTTTTCAGAATTAAGAACTAAACTGGTTTCTAGGCATTTTTTAAGAACAAGTTTCAAATGTCCTAAACATGCATCGAAACTATTCCCATGGACGGTGAAATCATCCATAAAAACTTCAATAAAATTCTCAATATATTCTGAAAAAATACTTATCATGCACCGTTGGAAGGTTCCGGGAGCATTGCAAAGTCCAAATGGCATTATGCGGTACGCAAAAGTGCCAAAAGGACATGTGAAGGTCGTCTTTTCTTGATCCTCCGGGGAGATGGCTATTTGGAAATATCCTGAATATCCATCCAAGAAACAGTAATACGGATGACCTGCAAGGCGTTCAAGCATTTGGTCAATAAATGGTAAAGGGAAATGATCTTTACGAGTTACCGTGTTTAGTTTGCGATAGTCAATGCAAACTCTCCATCCGGTTTGTGTCTTGCTTGGGACCATCTCGCCGTACTGGTTTTCCACCATGGTGATACCCCCTTTCTTCGGAACCACTTGGGTTGGACTAACCCACTAGCTATCCGAAATCGGGAATATCATATCCGCTTGGAGGAGCTTCAATACCTCCTTTTTGACCACATCCATCATTGGCGGATTCAATCTTCGTTGGGGTTGCCTAGATGGTTCGCCTCTTCCTCAAGGAGGGTCTTATTCATACATGTAGAGGGACTAATCCCCTTGATGTCCGCAATGGTTCAACCAAGATCCGTCTTAAGCTCTTTCAAAACCTTCACCAACTTCTCTTCTTGAATGGTGGACAACTTGCTAGAAATGATTACCGGCAAGGTGTTGTTTGCCCCTAGAAAAGCATATTTTAGGTGTGGTGGAAGGTCCTTCAATTCTATCTCCGGTGCTTGCACTATAGACGGAACAAGCTTTTCTCTTGGAGTTAGCAATATGGGCCCAATGTCCAAATGTGAGATAGGGAGCCATTTGTGCCCATCCAATTGAGCTAGAACTTCCTTCATGCTAGATGTTAAGGCATAATCCGAAGTATGAATGCCAATATCATGTTCAATTATGTTTTTCAATTCATCTATGTCGGATATGTCAAAAACATCTTGAATAATAGGATCAATAACATCAATAGCACAAAGAGAATGATCATCAATAGGGTGTTTCATTGCATCATAAATGTTAAACACAACTACCTCCCCATCGAATTCCATAGTCAATTTACCACTAACATAATCAATTTTCGTCCTAGCGGTTTTCAAAAAAGGTCTTCCCAACAATATAGGTGCAATATGTGAATCATTTTTCATATCCATCACAAAGAAATCAACAGGAAAAATCAGATTATCAACCATTACTAATACATTTTCAATAATCCCTTTCGGGTAAACATTTGATCTATCAGCAAGCTGGACTACAATCCGAGTTTCAATGAGTGGCCCAAGGCCAAGTGATTGGTAGATGGAGTAAGGAAGAACATTAATGGATGCACCTAAATCAAGCATTGCTTTATCAAAATGGGTTTCTCTAATAACACAAGGAATGCTTACCATGACCGGATCACTACACTTTTTGGGCATTCGGTGTTGGAAGACAGCGGACACGTGCTCACTAACATGCACCTTCTACTTTCCCTTCAGCTTCTGGTTCCTCTTGATGGTGCAAAGTTCCTTAAAAAAGCGAGCATATTTAGGAATACTCTTCACAATTTTAAGGAGGGGGATATTTACCTCGCATTTAAAAAAGGTCTCAAAAAGGTCCTTATCCTCAATTACCCTTCGCTCCTTTAGTGCTTCAGGATAGGGAGTCGGATGTTTCTCAGCATATAGAAGGGGAAAGCTTGGACGGATGTAAGAATCCTCTTCAGTAGAACCCTCTGTCGTCTTTTCCGCAGGGGCGGAAGCTTGCATGCGCAGGGGCGGCTCAGGGGTTGTCACCACAGGTGTGGCGACATCCAGCCGCAAGGGCAGCGTCTGCACAGGAGCTGGTGCAGTTGCAGCCGCAGGGGTGGTTGTGGGGGCGTCAAACTCGTTAGAGGGCTTTTCCTTAACTTCTTTTGTTGGTTTTTGCTGGACTTGCTTCCCACTCCTCAATGTTAGAGCACTAACATTCTCCTTAGGGTTTACAACCGTCTAGGAGAGCAAGTTTCCGGAGGATTGAGCTTCGATCCTTGTAATGGCCTCCGCCATTTGTCGAACCTATTTTTCGAGGTTTTTGATGCTAGACTCTGTAGTTTGGACATGGGTACCTAAATTTTTAGTTAAAAGCTACATCATATCTTTAATGGATTGAGACTTACTTTGGCGGGGCTGTTGCTGGTTTTGTCGAACCCTCCATCGATAATTTTGTTGGTCACGCCAATTGGGCACATAGTTTTGTGCATATGGATCATTCCTTGGACGCTGCTGTTGTTGTTGACCATATCCTACATCATTTACCTCCGGAGCATCGTCTTGGACTTGTGGACACAAGTCCATAGGGTGGAAAGGATCAGCACAAACTCTACAAGCCTTGAGTTGTTGTGGGGTTCCCATCAAAGTCAACCTCTTAACCATCTCTTTTAGTTCAGCTATTTCTTGTACAATCTCTGGACGGTTGGGATTAATGGCATGGACTCCTCTCTTGGTAGAGGACCTTCCAAATTTTCGTGTTCCTTCCGCCATTTCCTACATTTTTTCCATAGCAACTTCAGGAGTAGAGTTAAGAATGTTACCTCCACAAGCGGCATCCACTATCCTTCTTTCATTGTCCAACAAACCGTTGTACAAATAGAGAAATAAGTCCTGCGTGGAGTATCCGTGGAAAGGGCAGCTTGATCTCAATTTGGCAAAGCGCTTGAAGTACTCATAAAGTGTTTCGTCCGCTTCTTGCTCTATGTTACTTATGGCCTTCTTCAAGCTGTTTGCCTTCTTAGCGGGGAAGTACTTCACCAAAAAGGTTTTGTGGAGATTCTCCCATGTGTCGATGCTACCGGATGGAAGGTGGTAGTACCAATCATCCGCCCCATCCTTGAGAGTGAAGTCAAACGCACTCATCTTGATTTGCTCTTCGGTGACATTGGCCGGCTTCATGCTCATACACACGGTATGGAACTTCCCAAGGTGCTTGATGGGGTCTTCACCACTTAACCCATGGAAGGATGGGAGCAAGTGGATCAACCCCGGTTTGAGCTCAAAGTTGACTCCTTCCCCAATTGCCGGTATGGTAACCGCAAGAGGGGGTTGAGTCAAATCCGGCTGCGTGAGTTGTCGAAGAGTTCGGTTAGCCATCTCTTCTCGGGTTCGTTGTTGCCTACGAAGTCGGTTGTGCGTTCTTTCAATTTCTGAATCAAAAGGAGCAAAATCGGAGTTAGTAGCACTGGTTTGAACCATGAAAATGGTCAAAACCAATAATCAATAATTGAAGTAAATCAAAACAAAAACAAGAACTCCCCGGCAACGGCGCCAAATTTGACGAAGCTAAAATCCTAAGGTCGTTGTCTTTTAGCTAAGTCAAAGTAATTGTCTAACGTTACACTAATTAGTTTGTATAGTGTAAGTAAGCGTCGATCCCAATAGAGCCTTGTCAAGTAATGATTAGGTTCAATTATCGATAAATGTAACCAAATGGGGGGGGGGGGG
>BSUD01000001.1:46247801-46319547 GCA_033239045.1 Fagopyrum esculentum | reverse complement strand
GGGTTGGATTGTAACGAAACAAGACAAAAGCAAAACGAAAACAAGTAAAGATGTGATAATAGAATGGAGAAAAGAGCTACACTAGGTTGAGTCTTAGCATGCACACTACTTTGGTTGATTCTTTTTATAAGTTATTCATTAATGTCTCGTCTTGATCTTAAATATGTGTTGAGCCAACCGGCATCAACACAACTTAACACGATTAGTGATCCGTAAATCTACAAGATCAAAGCACAAGTTAGCATTTTAACAAAGACAAAGAGATATAAAGAAAGCATAAACACCGTTAGACTTTTTTTATAATTATATTCCTTTTCCTTTAAGAGATTACAACCAACTTTCACCTAAAGGTTTACTCTTAGATTAAGGACCCGAACCCGGAGTCAATTAATCCTAGTCATTTGCATGCAATTAGACACTTAAGGTGATCAATCTAAGTGGTAAGAAACATGCAAACATAAGTTTAGAACTCAAGGAATATAACACATATGACTGAATAATACTTATATTGATAAAGACTTACAACAAAAGCAACAATGCAGCTTCAAAACAACCCAATGTAGCAAGGAACTTAGAAACTCATTACACTTGGAAGTAAGGGAAAATAGAGCTTAAGTGGGAAAATGATGGATGATCTTAGCAATCAGCCATAGCTCTATTTATACTAAAATTGACAGTAAGTGGGAGTAAATGGCCGTCCTAAACAGCCACCATTAATGCCATAAAGGTGGTGCAAACAGGCGGAGTAAAGTCCTCTAGGACTAAACCGCGGGGGCGTGCTTGAAGGGCCGAAGGGGCGGTTTAGGCCAAAATGCTTGATCTTCTTCTTGGCCGCAGGGGCGGTCTGGCAATCTCGCAAGGGCGGGTCTTTAATGGTCTCCAAACGTCTGACTCTTCATCTTTTTGTCGCTTCTGATGTCGAGCTACAAGGGCGGCCCAATGTCATCGTAGGGGCGGTGACACTGGCTCTTCGGCTTCACAGGTCCGCAAGTTGGTCCGCAGGCAGAGGTGCAGGGGCGCCGACTTCACTTCTTTAGGGTAAGTCACTGTAGGGGCGTCCAGAGGTGGCCGCAGGGGCAGTGACATGCTTGTTCCAGGCGCTGGCGAAGGCGCAAGCTGCGTTCCAGAGTGCAGTGCCACCCGCAGGGCCGGTGACACTACTCCGCGGGGGCGGTGTGGCACCCGAAACTTGTCTTCGTGAATGATCTTCAACTCCCAAGTGCTTCTAACATCTCTTTTGCTTCATTTGGATTTCTTCTTTTGGATTAAGATGTTAGCAACACAAATCGACTCTAAGATACTAAAAATATGCTAAAAACTATCATAATTGATAGTGATTCCATCACCTATCACGGCCCGATATGCCCTATGCTCCAATTCCACCGGAAGATGGCAAGACTTGTCATACACTAGCTTGTATGGATTGGTTCCTAACGGAGTCTTGAAGGCGGTCCTATAAGCCCATAATACATCATCTAGCTTCATTGTCCATTCCTTCCTTGTCCTAGAGACCGTTTTCTCAAGAATTTCCTTGATCTCTATATTTGATATCTCAACTTGGCCACTAGTTTGAGGGTGGTAAGGGGTGTATCTACCTTGTGAGTGACCCCATACTTGGACAAAAGTGCTTCAAAGTTGTGGGCGGTGAAGTGTTTGCTGTTAGCATGAAATATTGTGATATTTTAGGCACGTTTTCTAAGTGTATTTCATTCATATTAGTGTTCATTGATAAAGCATTGAAGCAATTGTGAGTTAGTTTATCTATATTGTCGATATAGAGGTCTACATAAGCTTTGTGTTGATTGTAGGCAAATAAGAGCTAAAACCGGACGAATCAAGGAGAATGGTGATGGATTGAGCATGTCCAAGGAATGAGGAAACCAAAAGGGAGCTAAGGAAGATGCTAGGATGAATAATGACACAAAACAAAGGAGAATTACGAGCAATCTACGTTCCACGCTCTAAAATACGGCCGTATTGGAGTCCACGCTCTAAACCACGGCCGTGGAACTTTGGCAACACAAGCGTGGAGCATTCCAGAGGGTTACACGGCCGTGGAAGTTGTGAAGCACCGTGATGAAATTCCATGCTCTAAACCACGGGCGTGGAATCCTATGGAACCGTGATTTAGGCGATCTTTTAACGTACAATTTGAAGCCACGATCTTTTACACAATGAGCTGGACACTTATTCTATCTTGCCCTATAAAAGGACGGAAAGAGAGAGATTCCGTCACCTTCGCTTACACATCCGCTTAGACTTCGCTTACGCTTATTGCACGTACCTAGGGTTTCAAGTTGGACGTGTGGAGATTGCTATTTCGCAACGAAGATTTGCGAAGACTTGGAGATTTGGAAGTTACGCTTTGTCCTTAGGTTTGATTAGAAGACGGATTGACATCCCGTTCTTCGTTCTTATCAAGGATTGTGATTGGTTTGTGTTATTCCGAATCTGATATACATCATTACTTTGTTTGTGGATTTGAGATTGATTTGAGATTTATTCAAGGTTTTCGAAGGTTTTCGTCTTTCATTCTTTTAAATCTTGAATTTGATATCATAATGACTGTTGTTGGCTAAAACCCTTTAGCGATTCTAAGGTGAAGGGTTGATAGTTGTGGCTTAGATGATGATAGATCGATCGTAAACAGATTAGACCCTGAAAGTTAGAGAGAATCGCCGACGAACCCAAAATCACGGTGTGTTCTTGAGTTCCACGGCCGTGGAATCTCAAGATCCACCCGTAATTACCCTTAGTTTACGAACCTTACTTTTACTTTAATCCAAAGTTAAAGATTTGCTTTAACTTAGTCTTGGCTTGCCTTTTCTAGGTGGTAGTGAAGCCTCAACAACCTCTACCTCGATTCCGAGTGTCACAACCTTAATCGATTTAGTTAGTCTTGATCCTTGGATTACAAGTTTGGGTATTTGACATTAATTCTTGTCTTTAGATCCTTTCTATACTGAAGCCTCAACAACCTTAATAGAGAGTATTTCTATAAGTCACATAAAGCCTTGGAACTTCACCGTACATTGCTTTGCATTAGTATACCTTTGCAGCTCTTAACTCTGTCCTTATATCTTTAGTATATCTTGAATCGATTGCCACAGCTGGATTCCTGGATCTTTAGGATTGTTGTTTTCCCAATAATTTACAAAGCTCATACATTTACTTGCTTGACAATTCTATAATTGGATTTAACCCCCCAAATCCCTGTGTTCGATACTCTGGAATTCTTGCTTAACTACGTCGATCCGTACATTGCGGGTTCGCTTGCTTGATTTCTAGTTTTATAAATTTAAAGCTTATTTGCACACACGCTAAGTGGCGAACAAGTTTTTGGCGCCGTTTCCGGGGATTTGGTTTAGGCCAAATTGTTGTCAAGCTTGGGAGCTTCTCCCTTGTTATTTGATATCTTTTCGAGTTTATGCGCAGGTCTAGGAACAACGAAGACCTCTTACCTCTTGATCAAGAGCTTGAGAGGACTTTGAGGAGAAAGTTTAAGGAAAGAAAAATGGCAGAAGAAAGAGAACGTGATTACCAAACGGAATTGGCGGAAAAGGAAGCTCAACTCCAATGGAGTGAGAAGACTTGGAGAAAAAGAGAAGAAGGAGGTTGGAAATAAACAACCTCAAGGAGAAAAAGAGAAGAAGGAGACCGGGAAGATCGGTTAGAGCCAACTCATCCAATGAGGATAGCGACTCTTCCATGCCACCACTAGAGGAAATTGATCCAACGATCAATGTGAACCCGTTCTTTCCACGGCCAGCTGCCAATCGCCGTGTTCCAGCTAGAGGTGCGGGAGTCGAACGTGTGGATGAGGAGCCAAGAACTCTTGGCCAAAGGATGGATCCAACGCAGCAACCACGCCGTTTAGGTGTGAACTTTGATGCTGATGATGCACAAGGGTTTAGCTTCAACCCGCAAGTTATTACCATTGTCCGCCAAAATCAATTTGGGGGAACAAGCGGTGAATCTCCACATCAACATCTACAAAATTTTGAGATCATGATGGAGACAATGAAGCCAAAGAATGCAACTACCAACAGCTATAAAATCAAGCCTTTCTTTTTCTCCTTGAAAGGGAAAGCATTGTCTTGGTATCAAGCTCTTCCAAGTGGGAAACTTGAAACATGGGAGGATCTTTCTTCGGAATTCCTCATTAAGTTCTTTCCGCCATCTAAAACGGCGGAGTTGAGAGGTAAGATTAATGCATTTTCTATGAGATCTAACGAAAGTTTGTTTCAATCTTGGGAAAGATTTCAGGATTTGCTATTGGATTGCCCATATCGTGGCATATCCAAATTGGCACTATTGGAGATATACTATAAGGGGCTGGATGTGGAGACACAATTCAAGCTCCAATCCCTTTCATGTGGTACATTCATGGACATGAGGGAAGATGACGCTTGGGACTTCATTGAGAAGCAAGCGCGAGTCATTGAGAAGTATTCTCATCGGAAAGTGGAGGCGAATCATGTGGATCAAGGAGCAAAGCTATCACAAGCAGCTCAAACTCAAATCTTTTCTCTCAATACGGAGATTAAAGAGTTGAAGGAAGCAATCAAAACCAACTTTCCAAAGCACAAGGAACAAGATTAGGTTATTTGGGCAACAACAATAACCACAACGGGAATGAGAATACAAACCGCAACAACCGGAACAACAACCGGAACAATTGGAACAACAACAACAACAACCAGAACAACAATTGGAACAACAATAGGGGTTCAAACAACAACAATTGGCGCCCCAACCAACAAAATTCCGGTAATTCTTATTCCAATTCAGGAAATTCAAATTCACTAACTCCACCTTCCTCTTCTTCCACTCCTTTGAAAAGCCAGGGGCAAACATCTAATGGTGGAAGTACTTCGGGGAAAGAGAAGCCCGATCCCATGTTGGAGATAATTTTGGGCAAGCTTCAAGGATTGGAGACTCGCATCATCAAGGTTGATGATCACATAACTAAGGTTGATAAAGCCCAAAAGGTTTTAGAAAACCAAATGTTTAGCCATGCGGAAGAAGTTCCTAGGAATCAATGGAAACTTCCGGGAAAGACGGAGGACAACCCAAAAGGAAGGTTGATGGCAATCACAACTAGGAGGGGAGTAACAACTACCGACCCGCATCCTAAGTTTGTAGAACTCCCCGTTGAGAAGGACAAAGAAAAGGGGAAGGAGAAGGAAGATGTCTACGTTCCTCCTCCAGCTTACAAACCTCCCCTACCGTTCCCGCAATCTAGAGCAAGAGCGCGTCTAGACAAGCAATTCGGTAAGTTTATTGAACTCATGAGAAAACTGCATATTAACATACCTTTCATTGATGCAAATGTAGGTATGCCGGCTTATGGAAAGTTCTTAAAGGAGATCCTCTCTAACAAGAGAAAGCTAGAGGATTTTGGAGAGGTTAAGATGAGTTCGGATTCATCGGATCTCATCAAAACCATGAAAGAGAAAATGCCCCCAAAGCTAAAGGATCCGGGGTCATTTTGTATTCCCATATGAGTGGGAGATATCACATATGATGCATTATGTGATTTGGGAGCAAGCGTGAGCATCATCCCGCTTGCCTAATGCAGGAAGATCGGTTTAGGCGACCCTAAACCGGTGAAGATGACGTTATACATGGCGGATCGATCCATAACTCGTCCCGTCGGTATAGTTGAAGACGTCCCGGTCAAGCTTGGTAAGTTCTATGTTCCTATAGACTTTGTTGTGCTTGATATTCCTGCAAATAGTCCGGTCCCGATCATTCTCGGAAGACCGTTTCTTGCAACATCCGGCTGTATAGTCGATTGCAAGAATGCTAGACTCGCCTTTGACATAGGAGAAGAGAAGGTAGAGTTCGTCCTTTCCACTTTAGTGAAGGAACCAGCCTTCGATGAGGATATATTCAATATCCAAGACGAAGAGCTATCTAGATAGGAGGTAAGTTCTATTCTCTTCAAAGATCCCTTGCAAAAAGTTCTTTCTATGAGCATAATGGATATAGGGGAAGAAGAGGAGTGCAATGAGGCAATTGAAGCCTTAGTGACACAAGAAGAAGTGTGTGAAGAAGAGTTCGAGAAACTCCACGATGAGGCAGAAAACGTACGGATCCACGGTCAGACGGCCTATTCCACGGCCGTGGATTTCATCAACAAAAGCGTGGAGCACTCCAGAGAGTACACGGCCGTGGAGGAAACAGAGACACCGTATTTATTTTCCACGCCCAAAATCACGGCCGTGGAGAAGGCAGGGATGCCGTAATTTTGGGTGAATTCGAAGGAAATTGTGTCTCTTCTACAACTTCTCTAGATTCTTCTCCAACACCTTCTACATCCTTAGACACTTCTAAGGAAGCATCGGATGCTCCTCAAGAGCCATTGGAAACTCCGATAGTGATGGAATTGAAACCACTTCCTACACATCTAAGGTACGCATTTCTTGGACCTAATTCTACCTTTCCGGTAATTGTTAGTTCCGATTTAAGCATAGATGAACATAGTAAGCTTATGGTTGTCCTTAAAAAACATAGGAAAGCCTTAGGATATACTATAGAGTATTTAGTTGGAATCAAACCTTCCCTATGCATGCATAAGATCTTAATGGAAGAGGACTTTAGATTTTCGCGACAACCTCAAAGGCGGTTGAATCCGACCATGAAGGAGGTTGTCAAGAAGGAAATTCTTAAACTACTTGATGCAGGTATCATCTATCCTATCTCCGATAGCAAGTGGGTGAGTCCCGTACAAGTGGTTCCAAAGAAGGGAGGAATGACGGTCATCACCAACAAAAACAATGAACTCATTCCTACACGAACCGTAACAGGATGACGGATGTGTATAGACTACCGCAATCTAAACAACGCGACGAGGAAGGATCACTTCCCACTACCCTTCATCGATCAAATGCTTGAAAGGTTAGCACAACATTCACACTTTTGCTATCTTGACGGTTATAGTGGTTTCTTTCAGATCCTGATACACCCGGATGATCAAGAGAAGACCACGTTCACGTGCCCGTGGGGTACGTTTGCCTATAGGAGGATGCCGTTCGGGCTTTGCAACGCCCCAGCCACCTTTCAAAGGTGCATGATGGCCATCTTCTCGGAATATATAGAGGAAATCATGGAGGTTTTTATGGATGACTTCTCCGTTTATGGTTCCTCTTTTGACAATTGTCTTTCTGACCTTGCTCTTGTATTACAAAGATGTGAAGACACTAACCTAGTTCTTAATTGGGAAAAGTGTCAATTTATGGTGAAAGAAGGCATTGTATTAGGACACTTAATCTCTAGTAGAGGGATTGAGGTGGATAAAGCTAAGATAGAGACAATAGAAAAGCTTCCTCCCCCAACTTCGGTGAAAGGGATAAGAAGTTTTCTAGGACATGCTGGATTTTATAGGCGTTTCATAAAGGATTTCTCTAAAATATCAAAACCGCTTACTAATCTATTGATGAAGGATGCAGTTTTTGAGTTTTCGCAGGAATGCTTAGATGCGTTTAATATGATTCGGGAAGCTCTAATCTCAGCCCCGATTATCCAACCTCCGGATTGGAATCTTCCCTTTGAGGTTATGTGTGACGCAAGTGACGTAGCTATAGGAGCTGTCCTTGGACAGAAGAAGGAAGGACGAACCCACGCCATCTACTACGCTAGCAAGACGCTAGATGAAGCGCAGCTCAACTACACCACTACCGAAAAAGAATTCTTAGCTATTGTATATGCAATTGACAAATTTCGCTCTTATCTTGTAGGTGCAAAGGTGATTGTATACACGGATCATGCTGCGATCCGGTATCTCCTTGCAAAGAAGGATGCGAAGTCAAGGCTAATTAGATGGATTCTTCTCCTACAAGAATTCGATCTAGAGATCCGCGACAAGAAGGGTTCAGAAAATTCTGTTGCGGATCATTTGAGTCGACTAACACATCTAGAGGACGACCATCTACCTATAGATTACTCCTTTCCGGATGAGCATTTACACATCATAGAGGAGTGCATCGACGTGATCGTCAAAGGTAACGAACCATGGTTTGCTGATTTTGTTAACTATTTGGTTTGTCAGGAATTACCGCCCGGATTATCCTACGCACAAAGAAAGAAGTTCTTTAAGGATGTTCGGGAATACTTTTGGAACGAACCTCTCCTCTTTAAGAGAGGTCCGGACGGCATTATTCGGCGATGTGTGTCGGAAGATGAGATGCAAAGTGTCATCCGCCATTGTCATTCACTACCTTGTGGAGGACACGCTAGTTCGAACAAAACTAGCGCTAAGGTATTGCAATCTGGATTCTTTTGGCCTACTCTATTTAAAGATGTGCAAACCTTTGTTTCCTGCTGTGATGCTTGTCAAAGAACAGGAAATATATGTAGGAGAAATGAGATGCCTCTCAACAACATCCAAGAGGTGGAGATCTTTGACGTTTGGGGAGTAGACTTCATGGGACCTTTCCCATCATCTTGTGGGAACGAATACATACTATTAGCGGTGGATTATGTTTCGAGATGGGTTGAAGCAATTGCCTCTCCCACAAATGATGCCATGGTAGTGGTTAAGTTGTTTAACAAGACCATCTTCCCACGATTTGGGACACCACGAACTATCATTAGTGATGGAGGTTCTCACTTCATTGTCCGGCGTTTCGAAGCTCTTTTAGCTAAGTATGGGGTGACTCACAAGATCGCCACCCCTTATCATCCACAAACTAGTGGACAAGTGGAGATCTCAAACCGGGAGATCAAAGGAATCCTAGAGGAGACGGTTTCAAGGACTAGGAAGAATTGGTCTTTGAAGCTAGATGATGCATTGTGGGCGTACCAGACTGCATATAAGACTCCCATCGGAACAACACCATACAACCTTGTATATGAGAAGTCTTGCCACTTACCGGTAGAGTTGGAGCACAAGGCGTATTGGGCAATAAAGTGGTTGAACTTCAGCATGAAGGAAGCGGGAGAGAAGCGTCTCTTAGACCTTAATGAGCTTGAAGAACTTCGCTTGAATGCCTACGAAAACGCCAAGATCTACAAAGAAAGAGCGAAGCATTGGCATGATAAGCATATCATCCCAAAGGACCTCAAAGAAGGAGACCAAGTTCTCCTCTTCAATTCAAGGCTTCGTCTCTTTCCAAGTAAGCTTAAATCTCGTTGGACTGGACCTTTTCTAATCAAACGTGTTTTTCCCCATGGTGCAGTTGAAGTATGGGGTGAAAAGGGCGGAAGCTTTAAGGTGAACGGTCAACGACTCAAGAAGTATACACCGGAACTCCAAGCTGAAGAGTTCGCGCCCACCGCACTCAAATAAGTGTGAATTTGGTCTAGCTACGGACCTTAAACAAAGCGCTTCTTGGGAGGCAACCCAAGGTATTGCATTCATATTCTTGTTTTTGATTCATAGATTAGCTTAGTTTAGACGTTTTGCTTTGTTTTGCCTTCGACGCCTTCCGGTATGTTTGTGTTTTTGGATGTAGGAACAGTGGAAAAGAAAGGGGAAAGGAAAAGTTTGAAGAAAATTGACGAAACTTGGACTTTGACACATTACAGAGAGTTCCACGGCCAAAACCACGGCCGTGACAGCTACAGTGACCGTAATTTTCAAAAGCCTGAGAAAAATCACCAAAACCACGGTTCCGTACATTTCCACGGCCGTGGAACCCCCCGATAGACCGTGATTTTCAAAAATTTCTACGGCCACTATAAAAACCACGTTTCTTCACAAAACACACAACACAATCCCAAAACCACGCCTATTTCGCCGAATCCTCTCCCCATCTCTCAATTCCTCGTTCGTTAATCATTTTTAACGATTCTTTGGCCAAAACTGAAGCAAATCCAATCACCAACAAGATCCAAGAAACAATTTGAGCGGCAAATCACCGGAGAAGACGGAATTCGGATTCGAAAATCCGAAAACCTAGGTTTTTCGTTCTTTCCTTCTCTTTGTCGATTCGGCTTCGTTTTTGCTAGAATTTTTAAGAGAACTGATTGGAATTGGACGGAAATTAGTCTAGGGCTGCTTGTTGTTGAGTTTGGTGTGATTTTGCTGAGTTTTGAGATTTTTCGAGACGAACCACGGTCTCTGTAAATTCCACGGCCGTGGAACCTGAAGAATAGGTCGTGGTTTTCAACAGAAAATGGATTTTGTAAGGAGAGTGTCTAATAGAAATAAGAACAAGAAAAGGAAAGGCAACCCCTCTTCCTCTTCTAGAGCACCACCAGCTGAGCCTCCATCACCCCCATCATCACCATCACCACCTCCCCCTAGGATTCCTACTATCCATGAAGATCATCTATATGCCTTAGAGAGGATCCATAAGAGGACGGCCATAGGACCTAGATACCTACTGCTTGAGGAGCTAGAGCCCTTGCATGTGATAGGGGATCTCACATGGCTATTAGATAGAGCCGGTTTAGTCATCTTCTCCGCTATTCGGGAAGATGCTTATGAGGAGATTACTAGGGAGTTTGTAGTCTCATTCGAGCACAGTCATGTTGACAGGACAGTTTCTTTCCGGCTGATGGAAAAAAACTATGATTTCTCTATTAGAGAGTTTGGAGCCTTCTTTGGGTTCCAGGAGACCTTTAATGGTCGATTCCCCAGTGGCGTGTACGCCAAGGATTTCTAGGAGGAGATTGCCATGATTTACGCCAGCGAGGACCGCTGGCAACCTGCTGATACCAAGGCTAAGTTGATCTACCACTTAGCCTTGAAGATTGCCCATAGAGTGCTTTCTGAGTGTCTCTTCCCTAGGACGGAGACACCTCAGAAGATTAAGACAGACGAGTTGTTTCTTCTTTACAGTATGTTGCATGGCAGGTCAGCTGACTGTGCCACCCTCTTAGTTGCTACTATGAGCAAGCTAAAGAATAAGAGGGCTGGCAACATTGGATACGGTGGGATGGTCACCCACCTTGCTAGGCAGTTAGGGGTAGACTTCTCCGCTTGCACCCGCATTGCAGTTAGACCCCTAGGACTTCAGAGCCTCATGACTAGAGGCCTCATCTTCCCCACACATAGAGGTCCACCGTATGCTGCTATGCCTTGGGAGAGTAGGACAGGGAGACGGATTGAGTGGCTTCCTGAGTATTCCATTATGGTTGGACGCCATAACTGGAAGGAGACGTTCGCTGCCATGCATGCGAACAGATTAGTAGCCCCTCCCTATGTTTCACCAACACCAGTTGTAGAGGAGGAGGAGATGAGAGGGCATGACGAGTTTGAGGGAGGAGGACATGATCATGACTTTGACACCTTTCCGGATCAGCTGGATGCAGTTCCTGACCTTCCTAGACACTCTAACCGCCCCGCTAGAGCTTCTGGATCTTCCTCTCGCCGTGCTAGTGTGAGCGAGAGGCCTACATGGATGGCGGATCCTCCTACATGGTATAGCACTCAGCCGGATTGGATGGGAGCTCCACCACCTTGGCATGCACAGCCACCACCTGCACCAGCACCTTCAGATGCACCGGCGTGGTACAGCCAGCCACCTGGTTGGTATGAGCAGTTGCCAGAGTGGGCCACCGACCTTTCCGATAGGGTCGGAGCCTTGGAGATCTGTGCAGATGCTAGGGATGCACGAGCCGACGATCATGACCGCATGATGAGAGACATATACCGCCAGCAGTTTGGGCGGAACTATGATCCAGGCTTCTTCCCGTTTCCACCACCACCTCCACCTCAGTGATGACATGGACGATCGACCGCTTTAGCCGCTCCACCACCATTTTGTGAGTTCTTTTTCTTTCTTTCTTTTCTTCTTTTTCTTTTTGAACATTAGGGACAATGTTTGTTCCAAGTATGGGGTGGGGTGTGACTAATAGTTTGTAATAACTCTTACTCACTTTGTATGCTTTTATCGAGACTACCTTGCATGTTCATTCTATTATTACACGTTTCATTATTGCATTGCATGAAAAAGCTTTTGAAAAACCCATAAAAATTGAAAAATTTTGAAAATTTTGTGCTTCTAATGATAGAGATGATTTCTATGATAATCACTACTTGTGAATTGAGTTTTGATGACAATCGCATGCTTAAACAAATAGTGAATTGAAAAGAAATTGAATGAGTTGATTATTCCTCTTTTGCAAGTTTCATAATGTGATGAGTATTACCTAAATCATATTGAGAAATCAAGGTTGAAATCACATGATAAGTTCTTATACTTCTTTTTGAGATGATTAAGGCAATTCGATTTTCTTTCTTCTTTCTTTGATCATTTAGCCCCTCAATGAAATAATGACCTCCTTTACCTATCCGGGAATTTGGAGGAGTTGATATTTGGCATGTTTGATGTGGGAGGGCCATGAAAGCAATATTTTGCATTCAAAAGAATAAAATGAAATTATAGGTTTGGGGAAGTCAATCATGATGATGAGTAACTCGGCACCATTCACATAGCCGGGTGTTTGTGTCTTGCCAAAGTCGGATTGAGCGATATTCCTAGCGGATTATGGTATGTGCATCAAGGGTTTGAGGCATCTCATAAAAATGAGAAACGCCAATCTCCTAGGCTTCGGTTTTTGTGCACCTCTATCCATAACTCCAAAAGTAAAGTCGAAAAATGAATTGAAAAGAAGAGAGCGAAGCTCTAAGTTGAAAGTGTTGCGGAAACCGCAAGAGAAAAAGAAAAGAGTTAGTTATCCACTTTCCCGGATTCATGCACCACATTCCTTAAAGTTTTCCTTCCCTTTCTGCATTCTAGACCTTGTTTGAAAGTCCTTAAGATCAAGAGAATGATATATGACTTGGTGATCTAAATTGAAGTTTCTTATGATTGATTTTGATAATGTTTGAAGGTTATGATGTTTACATGGAAGTTTGATCAATTTATGAGCTTTCTTTACTCTTTACTCTTTAATTATGTGTATGAAAGTCTTATAAACGAATGAAGCAAGATTTGAGAATGATCTATTGACTAGAAAGCACATTCATCTAAAAGAAGTTTTGTTTTGAGAGTGTATCCATATTTCATCCTAACTTGAGTTTTAAAGCTTTTGAAAGACCTTGCTTAGGGACAAGCAAGTGGCAAGTATGGGGTTATTTGTTAGCATGAAATATTGTGATATTTTAGGCACGTTTTCTAAGTGTATTTCATTCATATTGGTGTTCATTGATAAAGTATTGAAGCAATTGTGAGTTAGTTTATCTATATTGTCGATATAGAGGTCTACATAAGCTTTGTGTTGATTGTAGGCAAATAAGAGCTAAAACCGGACGAATCAAGGGAGAATGGAGATGGATTGAGCATGTCCAAGGAATGAGGACACCACAAGGGAGCTAAGGAAGATGCTAGGATGAAGAATGACACAAAACAAAGGAGAATTACGAGCAATCTACGTTCCACGCTCTAAAATACGGCCGTATTGGAGTCTACGCTCTAAACCACGGCCGTGGAACTTTGGCAACACAAGCGTGGAGCATTCTAGAGGGTTACACGGCCGTGGAAGTTGTGAAGCACCGTGATGAAATTCCACGCTCTAAACCACGCTCTAAACCACGGGCGTGGAATCCTATGGAACCGTGATTTAGGCGATCTTTTAACGTACAATTTGAAGCCACGATCTTTTATACAATGGGTTGGACACTTATTCTATCTTGCCCTATAAAAGGACGGAAAGAGAGAGATTCTGTCACCTTCGCTTACACATCCGCTTAGACTTCGCTTACGCTTATTGCACGTACCTAGGGTTTCAAGTTGGACGTGTGGAGATTGCTATTTCGCAACGAAGATTTGCAAAGACTTGGAGATTTGGAAGTTACGCTTTGTCCTTAGGTTTGATTAGAAGACGGATTGACATCCCGTTCTTCGTTCTTATCAAGGATTGTGATTGGTTTGTGTTATTCCGAATCTGATATACATCATTACTTTGTTTGTGGATTTGAGATTGATTTGAGATTTATTCAAGGTTTTTGAAGGTTTTCGTCTTTCATTCTTTTAATTGAATTTGATATCATAATGACTATTGTTGGCTAAAACCCTTTAGCAATTCTAAGGTGAAGGGTTGATAGTTGTGGCTTAGATGATGATAGATCGATCGTAAACAGATTGGACCCTGAGAGTTAGAGAGAATCGCCGACGAACCCAAAATCACGGTGTGTTCTTGAGTTCCACGGCCGTGGAATCTCAAGATCCACCCATAATTTCCCTTAGTTTACGAACCTTGCTTTTACTTTAATCCAAAGTTAAAGATTTGCTTTAACTTAGTCTTGGCTTGCCTTTTCTAGGTGGTAGTGAAGCCTCAATAACCTCTACCTCGATTCCGAGTGTCACAACCTTAATCGGTTTAGTTAGTCTTGATCCTTGGATTACAAGTTTGGGTATTTGACATTAATTCTTGTCTTTAGATCATTTCTATTCACTTCTAGGATTAGATGTGCAAAAGTCTTACAATTTATAAACTCGTTATATTTATCCTAACTCCTAGCGAACCCGCAGTGTACGGGACGTTTGTAGTAGGGATAGTATTCCGAGGTCGAACACAAAGACTAAGGTGAAATCGAGTCAAACAATGGTCATAGATAGTGTGAATCTAATCTAAGAGAGGAGAAAGAAACAAAGAAATGAAAATGATGATATTTTTGGTTGAGTTTTTGTGGTGATCAAGCAAAGATCACCAATCAAACAAGGTAATAAAACAAACTAACAACTCAAGCTAATCAAACAAACAAGTAACACAAAACACAAAGTGTATGATCAAGAGAGAAAAGTGGATTCTAGAGGTCAAGATTTCCGGTTATGGCATCGGACTCAAGGCTCTAAAGATTCTAAGGATAAGCTGCGGTGTTGGGGAAGGGTGTTTCTCTAATGGAAGCAATTACCGGGTAGGTCTTTCACTTCACTAGTCCCGCATCAAACTCCTATTACCGGGTAGGTCTCAAGGGGTTAAAATAAGGAATTCCACACAAGCCGGGTACTACTTAAGGGGCAACCCTCTCCTTACCGGGTAAGTCTCGGAAAAGGGGAGTCTCAAGCAATAATCCTAGCACACCCGTTCCAATAGCGGCTTATGAGGCTCACTACTACCTAGAATTCATCATCTAAAGTATCTAAGATCGGAAATCATCGGGTAGATCTCTTCCCTCACTTAGGTTGATAGCATTAGGTGATCCTAAGCTAAATTAGGCTTAATAAACACTAGGATTTAACAATCTAACACCCTAACATACAGATTCATCAATTAGAGAGCAACAGGAGAATAAATCGGGCTGTTCTACAGCTAAATCGGCCGATCTGCTGATGATCAGGGCGATTTTTCTGACTGGTTTGGGTTTCGTGCATACAAATCATCCTAAACTAACATATAAGTCCATTCTATCATCACCCTAGTCATAACCATCAATCCATCACTCCAGAATCACAATAAACTAGCCAATAATATGCATATCAATATCCAAAATCATCATACAAGCATACATGGTTCTCATAGATGAATAATGAAAGATAAGCAAGTAAAATCAATAAATCTCAGCTGAATCTAAGTTGTAGCAAGACTTACAAACTCTTATTTGAAGATCCAAAACGTTCCTAACAATCCTTGCAATAGTTCTTCAATCCAAGACTACAAAAATAACTCAAAATCACTCAAAACCTCACTATCACTCCTAGAATGGTGTTCTTCTTCTTCCTTCAATCTTTGAGAGTTTTTCTTCTCCTCCCAATCTTGCCTCCAATGGCTGAGCTGTGAATGAGAGAATGTGGGAGAGGAGAAATGCTCAGCAACAGCTTCCAGGACCACTTATATTCTCCACCAAGAGCAAGGCCGGATCAAGAGATCGAGGGACACGTGGCTTAAGCTGTTGAAGGCAGGAAAATCGACCCAGAGATAAATATCGGCCGATTTATCTGTTAGTTGGTCCGATTTTTTTCAGCAGAAGCATGCTATGATCGTCTAGCCATGAGTTGCTCCATTACTTGCACCAATAGTGGTCTTTGTGTCCTTTGTTTCTCCAATTATGCTCCTCCAAAGCTTTGGATGTGTACCACCATGAGGCTTGGCCCTCGAATGTATCGGTTAATGTCCAAAAGACCCCCGAAATACCTACAAAGCAATACACAAGTCCGTGTAGACGTCTATCTCGACAAAATACTGAATTGAGTGCAAACGTCGTGAATTAGTGCTAAACCATGCATGAATGAGTGAGAAATCTATCTAAATGATTACCTAAACCTAAGTTATAAATCGTGTTATCAAAAATACCCCATACTTAAGGTTTGCTCGTCCCCGAGCAAATTCTCAACTATAGACTACAAGATAACATGATTTATGTATGCAGAAAAATGGCAAAATCTTTTTGGGTTTGTGCTTCTAATTTTGGATCACCTTCATAGTCATGTTTCATGGCAATGGACAAGCAATCATGCATCAAACAAGTGAAGGCATGGAAAGACAATTGCACTTAACTCGAAAGTATGCATGAAATGTAAAGATGAAGAAGTCAAGAAGATCAAGAGCATATCCGATCTAAATCACTAAGTCTTACAAACATGCAAATAGGTCATAAGGTCTTTGTGAAATAGAAAGGCCAAGAAACGTTGTGATTAGGTGGGGATTTTTCTAGGCTATGTGATGCTAATCCGGGAATGGAACTAACTCCACAATCTTGTCCTCGATCAACCTTCCTCAAGTGTATATTTTTCTCTATCTTTTCTTTCTTTTCTTTTTCTTATTTTTGAGACAATGGCATTGGTGTACAAAAGCCGAAACCTTGGTGATTAGCCATCCTCGGGCTTTTTCTATTTTTCGAGGTGCATCCACACCGGGCACACATACCAAAGCTCGTTAGGACTATTGGTTTATTTGACTTTGGCAAGGCACCAACACCCGATTATGTGAATTGTACCGAGTTACTTGTCATTTAAACTAACGTCCCCAAACCTATGTTTTTGTCTACACTTTCACAACAAATTCAGCATTTTATTCATAACATTCTTTCATCAACATCTTCACCCCACACTTGCTTTTCACACACATCAACACACTAGCATGCTCCTATTCCCGGATGGTTCAAAAGAGGTCAATTTATATCAATTGAGGTGCTTAAACAACATGATCAAGATGAGAATTAGAGAGAGATGAATTGCCTCATTCATTCCTAGATGGTGTGCAAGAACTAGCATGTAATTTCGACTTTCAATACTCAATACATTCTAGGCAAACATCATGATTACAAATCATTCATGGTTCCAAGAGAAGTACTTCAAGTCCACATATGCTATCATCAATTTAACACATAAGGCCATCCATAACCAATCCACAAGACAAGATTCATCATTAGGGTCATATCCAAACCTAGAAAGCACAAAAAATTTTAAATTTTCTGATTTTTTTTGGATTTTTCGAAATATGTATGTACAATGCAAGACATAATGAAACATGTGACAAAATTAAACTATCCTAGATGCTAATCATGCAAGTGATCATAAAAACCCCACCCCATACTTAGAAACACATTGTCCCTAATGTGTAAACTAAATAAAGAAGTGAAAGAGAGTCCTCACAATTTAAAATTGGTGATGCTTTGGTATTTCGGTTCACATTGGATGATGATGGTGGATGATTGATCAAGGATGGTAGAGAGCTCTTGATGTTCAGTATGGCGTCGAAACCCGCGCTTGGCACCGCAAGCCGTCCAAGTTCAACGTCCGCTCCACCCATGCTTGATTGGAGATCATCACTTTCCTTTACAGAGGAAAAATCGCCCCAACTGCCCAGGAAAATCGGCCGATCTGCTGAAGAACAGGCCGATTTTCTGGGTGATTTCCCCCTCGTCCATGTGCTTGGATCTTGTACCTTCAACAGTTCCATGAGGCCTTCACATGACCTCCAACATCTCGTCACACACGACAATCAACAAGATCTAGCACCCAAAAACACAAAAGAAAAACAAAGCACACCAAGAGTGAGATCAAACAAAAGCAAGAAAAAGAAAGGGAAAGATATGTACCAATGGGTTGCCTCCCATTAAGCGCTTCTTTAAGGTCATTAGCTTGACCAAATTCAGGAGCGTTTCAATCAAGGTGAAGCGGGGCAATCACTTCCACCGGGGCTTCCGGGATGTACTTCTTCAAACGATGCCCATTCACCTTGAAGTTACCACAATGATCTCCTCCTATCTCCACCGCTCCATGAGGGAAGACTTTCTTCACCACATATGGCCCGGTCCATCTTGATTTGAGCTTTCCGGGGAAGAGCCGTAGCCTCGAGTTGAAGAGAAGGACAAGGTCGCCTTCACTCAACTCCTTCGGGATGAGGCGCTTGTCATGCCATCGTTTAGTCCTCTCCTTGTAGATCCGGGCATTCTCATAGGCATCCAACCGGATCTCTTCAAGAGCGTTCATATCAAGCAACCTCTTCTCTCCCGCTTCCTTGAGGTCAAAATTTAGCCACTTAATGGCCCAATAAGCTCTATGCTCCATCTCTACCGGAAGATGGCAAGACTTGCCATAGACTAACTTGTAGGGAGTAGTGCCAATGGGTGTTTTGAAGGCGGTTCTATATGCCCATAAGGCATCATCGAGCTTCATAGCCCAATCCTTTCTCGTCCTTGAGACCGTCTTCTCGAGAATCCCTTTTATCTCCTGGTTGGAGATCTCTACTTGGCCACTAGTTTGGGGATGGTAAGGTGTTGCCACCTTGTGGGTCACCCCATACTTAGCCAAAAGTACTCCAAAGTTCCTATTAGTGAAGTGCTTCCCTCCATCACTTATGATCACCCTTGGTGTACCAAACCTAGGGAAGATCACTCGGTTGAAGAACCGCACCACCACCTTGGCATCATTTGTGGGAGAGGCGATTGCCTCCACCCATCTTGAAACATAATCTACCGCTAATAGGATGTAGAGGTTGTCGCACGAGGAAGGGAATGGTCCCATGAAGTCCACACCCCATACATCGAATATCTCCACCTCTTGTATGTTGTTCAAGGGCATCTCATTCCTCCTTGAGATGTTGCCCGTCCTTTGGCAAGCATCACAAGCTACCACAAAGCTTTGCACATCCTTGAACAAGCTTGGCCAAAAGAAGCCCGATTGCAACACTTTAGCACATGTCTTGTGTGAGCTAGCATGCCCTCCACATGGCAAGGAATGACAATGGCGGATCACACTCTCCACCTCATCCTCCGGTATGCATCTTCTAAACATTCCATCCGGCCCTCTCTTGAACAAAAGTGGTTCACTCCAATAGTAGTGCCTCACATCCTTGAAGAACTTCTTTCTTTGGGCATATGTCAATCCGGGAGGTACTTCCTCACACACTAAGTAGTTCACAATGTCGGCATACCATGGCTCACTTCCTCTAGACACTTGGAACAAGCACTCCTCCACCATTTGCAATTGCTCATCCCGGAATGAGTCATCAATCGGGATGTCATCTCTCTCAATCTCTAAAGGAGGTAGTCTACTAATGTGATCCGCCACGGAGTTCTCGGATCCCTTCTTGTCCCGGATTTCCAAATCAAACTCTTGAAGAAGAAGGATCCACCGAATCAACCTAGGTTTGGCATCCTTCTTTGTAAGGAGGTAACGGATCGCAGCATGATCCGTATAAACAATGACCTTCGCTCCAACAAGGTATGACCGAAACTTCTCAAAGGCATACACTACCGCTAGCAACTCTTTCTCGGTTGTGGCATAGTTAAGTTGGGCATCATCTAGCGTCTTGCTAGCATAATAAATGGCATGAGTGCGCCCATCTTTCCTTTGCCCCAAAACAGCCCCAACGGCTACATCGCTTGCATCACACATGATCTCAAACGGTAGGCTCCAATCCGGAGGTTGCATGATAGGTGCGGAGATCAAAGTGTTCTTCAACCTACAAAAAGCCTCAAGGCAATCTTTGGAGAAAACAAATTCAACATCCTTCATTAGTAGGTTAGTAAGAGGCTTGGAAATTTTAGAGAAGTCTTGAATAAACCTCCGGTAAAAACCGGCATGCCCTAAGAAACTCCTTACCCCTTTCACCGAGGTAGGTGGTGGCAACTTCTCTATAGTTTCAATCTTGGCCCTATCAACCTCAATGCCACGATTAGACACCAAGTGCCCTAACACAATACCTTCACTTACCATGAAGTGGCATTTTTCCCAATTCAAGACAAGATTTGTCTCCTCACATCTTTTCAATACTAATGACAAGTTAGCTAAGCAATTATCAAAGGAAGAACCATAAACAGAGAAATCATCCATGAACACTTCCATGATATTTTCAATGTATTCCGAAAAGATAGCCATCATACACCTTTGGAAGGTGGCGGGTGCATTACACAACCCAAATGGCATTCTCCTATATGCAAAAGTACCCCATGGACATGTAAATGTTGTTTTCTCTTGGTCATCGGGGTGGATAGGGATTTGGAAGAATCCACTATAGCCATCTAGGTAGCAAAAATGAGAGTGTTGAGCTAACCTTTCTAGCATTTGGTCAATGAAAGGGAGGGGGAAGTGATCTTTCCTAGAGGCCATGTTCAACTTCCTATAGTCAATACACATCCTCCATCTCGTAACCATCCTAGTTGGGATTAATTCATTGTTCTCATTAGTCACCACGGTCATCCCATCCTTCTTAGGAACTACATGAACGGGACTAACCCACTTACTATCCGAGACAGGGTAGATAATTCCCGCATCTAGCAACTTAATGATCTCTTTCTTGACTACCTCTTTCATTATAGGATTCAATCTTCTTTGATGTTCAATAGAGGGTTTATGGTTATCTTCCATCATTATCTTATGCATGCACAAAGAGGGCTTAATGCCAACGAGATCATCAATGGTGTATCATATTGCCTTTCTATGCAGTTTCAATTCATTCAACAATCTATTAAGCTCATCATCATTCAAAGATGCATTCACAATCACCGGATAAGTAGAATTTGAACCAAGGAAAGCATACTTTAAATGAGAAGGAAGAGGTTTAAGATCAAGTTGAGGAGGACCTTTTTCGGTTGGAGACGGTCCATACAATGTAGGTTGAGATGATTGCAAAGCCATGGAAGCCTCCTTGAAGTCCCTTGATGATTGCTCATAATCAAGTGGTTGGTGCTGAAAAGACTCAGGAAAATCGACCCAGGAGGAAAAATCGGCCGATTTTCCTGAGGGTAGGTCGATCTGAGTTTCTGTTTTTGTAGAACTGGATGAAACTTCAGCACAAGGCCAAAAATCGGCCGATCTGGACCCTCCAGTCCGATTTTTCTGCCTATTTCTCTCTTCTTCTAGCACTTCAAATCCAACACTTGGTAGCTCGTCCAATGCATTCAAGGCCTTGATTACTTCATTGCTACTCTCCTCAACTCCTTCCTCCATCAAGCTTGAGCTAAGAACCCTCTCAAGTGGATCCTCCATCAAGATTGAGCTCACAACCTCTCTAGACTCCTCTTCTTCAACTATGTTGAATACATCTTCATCAAGGGTTGGCCCTTTCATCATTGTGGACAACTTGAACTTGATGTTCTTTTCTCCAATGTTGAAGGAGAGAGTCCCATTCTTGCAATCTACTAGACATCCGGAAGTAGCTAGGAAAGGTCTCCCCAAGATGATAGGAACCGGATAGTCCGCCGGGATGTCCAAAACAACGAAGTCTATGGGCACATAGAACTTCCCTAGTTGCACCGGAATGTCTTCTAAGATTCCAACCGGATGAGTGATTGAGCGGTCCGCCATGTAAAGGGTCATCTTGACCGGCTTTGGCTCTCCTAGCCCAACCTTGTTGCAAAATGCAAGCGGTATGATGCTCACACTTGCCCCAAGATCACATAGGGCGTCATACTTCACTTCTCCTACTCCGATTGGCACACAAAAGGATCTCGGATCCCTTAGCTTAGGAGGCATCTCCTCCTTCATCGTTTGAATCAACTCCGAGGATCTCTTTGTCATTCTTATCTCCCCATACTCCTCCAACTTCTTGTTGTTGGAGAGTATTTCCTTCAAGAACTTGCCATATGCCGGCATACCTAAGATAGCATCCATGAACGGAATGTTAATATGCAATTTAGACATAAGTTCAAGGAATTTACCAAAGTGATTGTCCAAGCGAGCCCTTGCTCGTGATTGAGGGAACGGTAGTGGTGGCTTGTATGGAGGCGGTGCCACATATGTAGGCTCGACATCTTTGCTCTTGTCTCCATTTTCTTGCAATTTCTCTTCTTCTGCCACTACTTGCTTTCCCTTAGCATTCTCCTTGTGCAAAGGATCCTTCATACTCTACCCACTCCTCGTTGTGATAGCCAACACTTGGCCTCTTGGGTTGTCTTCGGTTCTTCCGGGAA
Organism: Fagopyrum esculentum; assembly: GCA_033239045.1. Lineage (NCBI taxonomy): Eukaryota > Viridiplantae > Streptophyta > Magnoliopsida > Caryophyllales > Polygonaceae > Fagopyrum > Fagopyrum esculentum. The sequence continues at coordinate 46,297,295 of BSUD01000001.1, read as the reverse complement.
GCTTCCCCGGATCTCTATGTGCTTCACCCGCTTTTTGGAACACTTGTGCTTCCAACACTTTTTGAGCTTTAGAAATGGAAGTAACCGTGCTCTCAAGACCACTCAACCTTCCAAGCAATTGCTCAAACATCATTTCGGTTCTATCTTTTGGAGGTTGAGTAAATCCGGGTGGAGGTTCTTGTGAAGCTTTTGGTGGTGGAGTTGTGCTTGTGGAAGCGGGAGGGTTCAAGGCTCCATCCGGGTTAGAATAGGAAAACCCGGGATGGTTATGGTTGGGCCGGTAATTGTTGAATTGCCGGTTGTTGTTGAAGTTCCTTGGGCCTTGATAATTGTTGTAATTGCCCCTTCCCATGTAATTCACATCTTCCTCCTTGGAAGACAAATTAGCTTGTGAAAGCACATGAGGAGTTGCTTGATTTTTCAAAGTTGTAGCACACAACTCCCTCAAGGACTTTAGCTCGTTGTTGATGGCGTCAAGCTTGAAATTGCTCATGGTGACTTCACTCACTTCATATGCTCCCGTCTTTCTCCCTTCACTCTTCCTATGGGAGTATTTCTCAATCACTAGAGCTTGTTTCTCTACAAACTCCCAAGCATCATCCACATGCTTCTCCATGAAAGTCCCACCGGAAAGAGATTGAAGCTTGAATTGGCTATCTTCATCAAGTCCTTTGAAGTAGATCTCCAAAAGCTCAATTTTCAGTATGCCATGGTGTGGACAATCTAGGAGAAGGTCTTTGAATCTCTCCCAAGACTTGAACAAGCTCTCTCTATCCTTCATCACGAAGGCATTAATTTTTCCTCTTAATTCGGTAGTCTTGGAAGGTGGGAAGAACTTAGTCAAAAACTCGGTTGTCATCTCCTCCCAAGTACCAACTCGCCCTTGTGGAATAGATTGATACCAAGCTAAGGCTTTGTCCTTAAGAGAGAAGGAGAAAGCCCTAAGCTTATGGTTGTTGCTCTCCAATCTTGGCGGTCTAAGAGTCTCCATCAAAATCTCATAGTTCATCAAGTGTTGATGAGGAGACTCTCCTTCCATCCCTCCAAATTGATTATGCCGGATCATTTGTAGAACTTGAGGGCGGAGCTCGTAGTTGTGGGCTGCGGGATCTCCTAAGTTCACACCCGGACGGTGTGCTCTTTGTGTCGGATCCATACGTCTCCCCAAAGTTTGTGGCTCTTCAATAGCAATGGGTACAACCCTAACATTCGCCGCCGGCTGCGGTTGTGGTGGTGGAGGAGGTGGAGGTTGTTGACGATTAAGCTCTCCTTGTACAAGGGCTTGCCTAATCTCATCAATCTCCCTCCTAGTTGCTTCTTGCCTCTCATTGGCAAGTCTCCTTTCTTCCTCCAAAAGCTCATCTCTTAGCCTTATTTGCTCTAAGGCTTCATCCAATTCAGCTTGGAGGTCTCTTCCGGCCATCTCTTTTCCCTTTTTAATGCTCTTGGATCTAGATCTAAGGGTTTTCTCCGGTTCGGGATCGAATGGAGCTAAATCCTTGCCACGAGATCTTCGCATACACCTAAAGAGTAAGAGATGTCCTGAAAAGCAAAGACACAAACCAAAGAGAGATCAAAAGCAACAAGAAAGATCTACACTATAAACAATCACAAAATGACTCAATCTAGACCTAGTCCCCGGCAACGGCGCCAAAAACTTGTTCACTTCTAGGATTAGATGTGCAAAAGTCTTACAATTTATAAACTCGTTATATTTATCCTAACTCCTAGCGAACCCGCAGTGTACGGGACGTTTGTAGTAGGGATAGTATTCCGAGGTCGAACACAAAGACTAAGGTGAAATCGAGTCAAACAATGGTCATAGATAGTGTGAATCTAATCTAAGAGAGGAGAAAGAAATAAAGAAATGAAAATGATGATATTTTTGGTTGAGTTTTTGTGGTGATCAAGCAAAGATCACCAATCAAACAAGGTAATAAAACAAACTAACAACTCAAGCTAATCAAACAAACAAGTAACACAAAACACAAAGTGTATGATCAAGAGAGAAAAGTGGATTCTAGAGGTCAAGATTTCCGGTTATGGCATCGGACTCAAGGCTCTAAAGATTCTAAGGATAAGCTGCGGTGTTGGGGAAGGGTGTTTCTCTAATGGAAGCAATTACCGGGTAGGTCTCTCACTTCACTAGTCCCGCATCAAACTCCTATTACCGGGTAGGTCTCAAGGGGTTAAAATAAGGAATTCCACACAAGCCAGGTACTACTTAAGGGGCAACCCTCTCCTTACCGGGTAAGTCTCGGAAAAGGGGAGTCTCAAGCAATAATCCTAGCACACTCGTTCCAATAGCGGCTTATGAGGCTCACTACTACCTAGAATTCATCATCTAAAGTATCTAAGATCGGAAATCATCGGGTAGATCTCTTCCCTCACTTAGGTTGATAGCATTAGGTGATCCTAAGCTAAATTAGGCTTAATAAACACTAGGATTTAACAATCTAACACCCTAACATACAGATTCATCAATTAGAGAGCAACAGGAGAATAAATCGGGCTGTTCTACAGCTAAATCGGCCGATCTGCTGATGATCAGGGCGATTTTTCTGACTGGTTTGGGTTTCGTGCATACAAATCATCCTAAACTAACATATAAGTCCATTCTATCATCACCCTAGCCATAACCATCAATCCATCACTCCAGAATCACAATAAACTAGCCAATAATATGCATATCAAGATCCAAAATCATCATACAAGCATACATGGTTCTCATAGATGAATAATGAAAGATAAGCAAGTAAAATCAATAAATCTCAGCTGAATCTAAGTTGTAACAAGACTTACAAACTCTTATTTGAAGATCCAAAACGTTCCTAACAATCCTTGCAATAGTTCTTCAATCCAAGACTACAAAAATAACTCAAAATCACTCAAAACCTCACTATCACTCCTAGAATGGTGTTCTTCTTCTTCCTTCAATCTTTGAGAGTTTTTCTTCTCCTCCCAATATTGCCTCCAATGGATGAGCTGTGAATGAGAGAATGTGGGAGAGGAGAGATGCTCAGAACAGCTTGCAGGACCACTTATATTCTCCACCAAGAGCAAGGCCGGATCAAGAGATCGTGGGACACGTGGCTTAAGCTGTTGAAGGCAGGAAAATCGACCCAGAGATAAAAATCGGCCAATTTATCTGTTAGTTGGTCCGATTTTTTTTCAGCAGAAGCATGCTATGATCGTCTAGCCATGAGTTGCTCCATTGCTTGCACCAATAGTGGTCTTTGTGTCCTTTGTTGCTCCAATTATGCTCCTCCAAAGCTTTGGATGTGTACCACCATGAGGCTTGGCCCTCGAATGTATCGGTTAATGTCCAAAAGACCCCCGAAATACCTACAAAGCAATACACAAGTCCGTGTAGACGTCTATCTCGACAAAATACGTGAATTGAGTGCAAACGTCGTGAATTAGTACTAAACCATGCATGAATGAGTGAGAAATCTATCTAAATGATTACCTAAACCTAAGTTATAAATCGTGTTATCAATTTCTATACTGAAGCCTCAACAACCTTTATAGAGAGTATTTCTAGATAAGTCACATAAAGCCTTGGAACTTCACCGTACATTGCTTTGCATTAGTATACCTTTGCAGCTCTTAACTCTGTCCTTATATCTTTAGTATATCTTGAATCGATTGCCACAGCTGGATTTCTGGATCTTTAGGATTGTTGTTTTCCCAATAATTTACAAAGCTCATACATTTACTTGCTTGACAATTTTGTAATTGGATTTAACCCCCCAAATCCCTGTGTTCGATACTCTGGAATTCTTGCTTAACTATGTCGATCCGTACACTACGGGTTCGCTTGCTTGATTTCTAGTTTTATAAATTTAAAGCTTATTTGCACGCACACTAAGTGGCGAACATTTGCCTCCATCACTCATAATAATTTAGGGCGTCCCAAACTGTGGGAAGATGACACATTTAAAGAACCTTACCACTACCTTGGCGTCATTGGTAGGGGAAGCAACGACTTCAACCTATCTTGAAACGTAATCCACCACCAAGAGTATATATAGATTCCCGCAAGAAGATGAGAAAGGTCCCATGAAGTCAACTCATCAAACATCGAAGATCTCCACCTCTTGAATGTTGTTCAACGGCATTTTATTTCTTCTTGAGATGTTCCCCGTCCTTTGGCAAGAGTCACAACAAGCAACAAACCTTTGCACATCTTTGAAAAGAGTTGGCCAAAAGAATCCGGATAGTAATACCTTAACACATGTTTTGTGGGAGCAAGCATGCCCACCACAAGACAATGAGTGACAATGGCGAATAACACTCTCCACCTCATCTTCCGGCATGCACCTTCTAAACACCCCATCCAGGCACCTCTTGAACAAAAGAGGCCCGTTCCAATAATAGTGCCTTACGTCCTTGAAGAATTTATTTCTTTGAGCATAGGACAAACCCGGAGGGACCTCTTCACAAACCAAGTAGTTCACGATGTCGGCAAACCATGACTCGTTTCCTCTCGAGACCTAGAGAAGGCACTCCTCTATCCATTGGAGTTTCTCATCCGGAAATGAGTCGTCAATCGGGATATCATCTTTCTCGATCATGAGGGGAGGCAAACGGCTAAGATGATCCACCACCGTGTTCTCGGATCCCTTCTTATCTCGGATCTCTAGATCAAACTCTTGTAGAAGGCAAATCCTTCTAATGAGGCAAGGCTTAGCATTCTTCTTTGTAAGCAAGTACCGGAACGCCGCGTGGTCGGTGTACACAATGACTTTTGCCCCCATAATTTCTCAAAAGCGTAGACCGCCGCCAATAACTCCTTCTTGGTAGTGGCATAGTTTAGTTGGGCTTCATCTAGCGCCTTGCTAGCATAATAGCTGGCATGAGTGAGCCCATATTTCCTTTTGCCAAGCACGACCCCAACCGCTACGTAACTAGCATAGCACATAATCTTAAAAGGGAGGCTCCAATCCAAAGGTTGAATGATAGGTACGGAGATCAATGCTTCTTTCGACCTACAAATGCATCAAGACACTCTTTTGAGAAATCAAAGGCAACATCCTTCATTAGTAGGTTAGTGAGTGGTTTAGAATCTTAGAAAAGTCTTTAATAAATCTCCTGTAAAAACCGGCATGACATAAAAAGCTTCTTACCCCCTTTACCGATGTAGGTGGAGGCAAGTTTTCAATGGTCTCAATCTTTGCTCTATCAAACTTAATCCCACGGTTAGAAATCTAGTGACCTAAAACAATCCTTTCACTAACCATAAAGTGACACTTCTCCCAATTTAAGACAAGATTAGTATCCTCACATCTTTGCAAGACTAAAGACAAGCTAACCAAGCAATCATTAAAGAAAGATCCATACACAGACAAATCATCCATAAAAACTTCCATAATATTCTCAATATACTCGAAAAATATAGCCATCATACATCGTTGAAAAGTAGCGGGTGCATTACACAACCCGAAAGGCATTCTTCTATAAGCAAAAGTTCCTCATGGACAAGTGAATGTGGTCTTTTCTTGGTCATCAAGGTGGATTGGGATTTGGAAGAAACCACTATATCCATCTAAGAAACAAAAGTGGGAATGTTGAGATAGTCTCTCCAACATTTGGTCATTGAAAGAGAGAGAGAGAGAGAGAGAGGGGGGGAGGGAGGGAGGGAGGGAGGGAGGGAGTTGATCCTTCCTATTAGCTACATTCAATCTCCTATAATCAATGCACATTTTCCATCCCGTAACGTCCTAGCTGGTATAAACTCATTGTTCTTGTTTGTTACTACAGCTATTCCCCCTTCTTAGGGACAACATGGACCGGGCTAACCCACCTCTTATCCAAAATGGGAAAAATGATATCAGCATCAAGTAACTTAATCACTTATTTCTTAACTACCTCTTTCCTGATAGGATTTAATCTTCTTTAAGGTTCAATTGAAGGCTTATGATCATCTTCCATTAGAATTTTATGCATGCATAGAGATGGTTTGATTCCAATTAGATCATCAATAGTATATCCAGGGGCTTTCCAATGAAATCTCAATTCATGCAATAACCTATCAAGCTCATCATCATTCAATCTAGCACTAACAATCACCAGATATGTAGAATTAGGTCCAAAAAAAGCATACCTCAAATGGGAGGGAAGAGGCTTCAACTCCAATGTAGGAGGCTCTTTCGATGAGGAACTCGACCCTTCGGATGCATCTTGAGTGGTCTCTATAGCCATAGAAGACCCTTCATTGCATCCTTGCACCCCTTCATGCATCTTGGTCGAGAGTCAAAAGATTTAGAAATGTCGACCCCCTTGGGAAAATCTTGACCGAGATTTTGGTCGATGATGCTCTCGACTTCCAAATTCTCAGTGGAATTAATTGAATTAATTAAAACCTCGGCCTAGATTTCTTCGATTTGGCCGAGATTATCAACAACATTCATCTTTCCTTCGAGCACTTCAAATCCAACATTGGGGTCTTCGGCCAACACCTCTAGAGATCGGACCTCGGCATTGCAATTCTCCTCCATTCCTTCTTCCATAATGCTCATACTTAGCACTTTCTCAAGTGGGTCCTTGATAAAAATTGAGCTTACCACCTCCCTTGACTCTTCTTCATCTTGGATTGAATACATCTTCTCCAAGAGCTGGCCTCTTAACCATGGTGGACAACTTGAACTTGTTGTTTCCTCACCGATGTTGAAGGAGAGGGTGGCATTCTTGCAATCCACCAAACATCCGGAAGTTGCACGAAATGGCCTTACAAGGATGATATGAACAAGGTAATCCGCCGGGATGTCCAACACTATGAAATCGATTGGCACGTAGAACTAACCAAGTTGGACGGGGATATCTTCAATGATCCTTACCGGATGTGTGATCGACCTATCCGCCATGTACAAGGTCATCTTCACCGGATTTAGCTCTCCAAGTCCAACCCTCTTGCATAGTGCGAGCGGTATGATGCCCACACTAGCTCCAAGGTAGCATAGTGCCTCATATGTCCCTTCTCAAACTCCAATTGGGGCACAAAAAGAGCCCGGGTCTCTTAGCTTTGGTGACATTTCTTCCTTCATAATTTGGATGAGTTTGGAAGATCTCCTAGTCATCCTTACTTCCCCATATTCTTCTAAGTTCCACTTGTTAGAGAGAATTTCCTCAAAATATTTCTCATACGTCGGTATTCCTAGAATGACATCCACAAACGGAATGTTAATATGCAATTTGCTCATAAGTTCAAGGAATTTACGGAAGTGTTTATCCAGGCGAGCTTTAGCTCGTGATAGTGGAAATGGGAGTAGTGGTTTGAACGGTAGTGGAGGGACAAATGTTGGCTCCTTTTCCTTGTTCTTATCCTCTTCACCATCCTTTGGCTCTTCTTCTACCATTACTTGTTCCCTTTGTCATCATTCTTGTGCAATGACTCATTCATCTTCAACCCATTTCTTGTTGTAATTGCCATGACTTGCCCTCTAGGATTATCCTCAGTTCTTCTAGGAAGCTTTCCCGGACCTCTTTGAGCTTCTCCCGCCTTTTGAAAAACTTGAGCTTCTAATACTTTTTGGGCCTTCGAAGTGGAGGTGACTGTGCTCTCCAAACACCTCAAGCTTCCCAATAATTGCTCAAACATCATCCCCGTTCGGTCCTTAGGTGGTTGAGCAAATCCGGGAGGAGGTTCTTCTGAAGCTAGTGTTGGAACCTTTGGAGGTGGTTTTGATTTGTAGAAATGGGAGGGTTCAATGCTCCATTCGGGTTCGAGTAAGAGAAACCTGAATGGTTATGGTTAGGGCGGTAATTGTTCCTATGGAATTTTCAGTGGAAATTGTTGTTGTAATTCCTTGGCCCTTGATAATTTCCTTGAAATTTTCCCCTTCCCATGCAATTCACATCCTCTTCCTTAGATGTCAATTGAGCTTGTGCTTGTAGTTGCACTTGTACTTGAGCTTGAGCACTTGCCTTCAAAATTGATGTACAAAGTTCCTTCAAGGACTTAAGCTCGTTGTTGATAGCTTCAAGATTGGCATTGCTCATAGTAACATCACTCACTTCATACACACCGGGCCTCCGGTTTCTATCATCACTCTTCCTATAGGAGTACTTCTCAATCACCAATATATTTTTTTCAACAAACTCTCAAACATCGTCCACATTCTTCTTCATAAATGTACCTTCAGAAAGTGATTCAAACTTGAATTGGCTATATTCATCTAGCCCCTTGAAATAGATCTCAAGTAGCTCTATTTTCGAGATTTCATGGTGAGGACAATCTAAGAGAAGGTCTTTGAACCTCTCCCAAGATTTGAATAGACTCTTCATCATAAATGTGTTGATCTTCCCTCCAAGTTCGGTTGTCTTGGAAAGTGGGAAGAACTTTGTAAGGAATTCGGTTGTCATCTCCTTCCAAGTGCCTACTCGTCCTTGTGGGATGGATTAATACCAAGATAGAGCCTTATCCTTAAGTGAGAAGGAAAATGCTCTAAGCTTGTGGTTGTTATTCTCAAATCTTGGTGGACTCAATGTCTCCAACAAAATATCGTAGTTCTACAAGTGTTGATGTGAAGACTCCCCTTTCATCCCTCCAAATTGTTTGTGGCGGATCATTTGGAGGACTTGAGGACGGAGCTCATAGTCATGAGCGGCAGGGTCTCCAAGGTTGACTCCCGGACAGTGAACCCTTTGAGCCGGATCCATTATTTGCCCAAGAGTTTGTGGCTCTTCTAAAATTGGCTCACCTCGAACATTCATCGCCGGTGGAGAAGGTGGTGGAGTTACTTCTTGTCGGACGTTTAGTTGTCTTTACGAAAGAGCTTCCCTAATTTCTGCAATTTCCCTCATAGTTGCTCCTTGTCTCTCATTTGCCAATCTCCTTTCATTTTCCAAGGCTTCATCCCTAAGTCTTACTTTCTCCAAAGCATCATTCAAGTCCGCTTCAAGATTTCTTCCGGCCATATCCTTTTTTTCATGGTGACTTTAGATCTCGTTCTAAAAGTTTTTTTCAGTTCGGGGTCGAATGGACCTAAATCCTTGTCATGAAATCTTCGCATACACCTAAAGGTAGGAGAATTCCTGAAAAGTCAAACACAAAAAGGCAAATCAAGATCAAAAGCAAAAGAAAGACCTACACTATCAACAATCACACAAATGATTCAATCTAGACCTAGTCCCCAACAACGGCGCCAAAAACTTGTGTGCTTCCTAGAGTGCGCAAAAAATCTTAAATTTATACTTGTAATAATTTCCTAAATCTACCTAACGAACCCACAGTGTATGGATCGTTTTGTAGCAAGGCAAGAATTTCAAGGTCGAACACAAAGACGAAGGTGAAATTGCATCAAGCAAATGATAACAAATAGTGCAAATCTAGACTAAGAAAAGAGAGAGAAAGAAAAAGGTTAAAAGCAATTGTTTTGTTGGTTTGGTTTTTGAGCCAATTTAAGGTTCAGTTTTGCAAAAGAAATCAAATCAAACAAGCAACACAAGCAATATGTGAGAATAATATGAGAAAAACGGATTCTAGAGGTCAAGATCTTCGGTTATGGAAACGGAATCAAGATTTCACTGATTGCCAATGGGAAGCTATTGAGGTTGGTGAATCATACTATCATTTCACTAATTGCCAAGGTAGAGGCACCCACACGCGTGGAGCAGTTCAGGGCGATATCTTGCTATAATGTGATATATAATATCATCACCAAACTCATTGTGAATAGATTGGGATCATGCCTAGGTTATCTCATTGACCCGGTCCAACCTGCTTTTGTTTCAGGGAGGTTGATGTCAAATAATGTGTTTCTCATCAAGGAGCTACTAAGGAGATATAATGTGCGACATGACAACAACGGTGTTTTATGAAGATTGATCTAGCCAAGGCATACGACAACATCTCTTGGAGGTTCCTACACTTTTCCATGTTGGAGCTAAAGTTCCTGATCAGGTTCATTGACTGGGTGATGGAGCGCGTCACCTTGGCGTCTTACTCGATCCGGGTAAATAAAACTTCACATGGGTTCTTTCAGGGTCGTCGGGGGCTGGGGCAAGGATGCCCTCTATCACCGTTTCTCTTTGTGATATGCATGAAGTTTCTATCGAGGATGATTCGGGTGGAGAATTCTAGGCTAGGCTTCATATTTCATAAGTATTGTGAGGAGCTCAGGATCTCACACCTTATGTATGCGGATGATGTGATGTTGTTTTGCTTAGGAGATAGAGGGACTATTGAGACTCTAATAGAATGTCTTCGTCGATTTGGGAGGATCTCGGGTTTGGTTGTCAATACCTCCAAATCCTCGATCTACTTAGCATCTATGGTTGAGGAGGAGGCGGTTGAGTTGACACAACTCTCGGGTTTTATGTCAAGGGAGTTCCCTTTCAGATACCTAGGGGTTCCTATTTCTCCCACTATTCTTCGATCTAGAGACTATTCTCCTCTTGTTGATAGGATCGGAAGACATCTTAGTTCGTGGAACAAGAGACACTTGTCATTCACCGGTCATCTGGAGTTGATCGGGCATTTTTGCAAGGTACAACGAGTTTTGGCTTTCTCTTCTCCTAGTCCCAACACTATTGTTTGATTGAGTTACTAGTCTTTGCAGGCAGTTCTTGTGGAGTTGGCCCCGTGTTGCATGGTTTATAGTTTGTTTCCAAAATACAAAGGGAGGCTTAGGACTACTAGATCTCAAGTCTTGACACATAGCATTCATGTGCAAGTACTACTGTCACATACATGATTAGCGTGATAGTATATGGATCAGATGGATCCACTACGAATACATGTACACAACAAAGCCAGAGTAGTGGTCGGTTATTCGTCGGGACTCGCCTTTGGTAAAGACCATTCTCAAGGCTAGAGATGTGATGGTTGTATTAACTGACCAGGTCACATCATTGACGAGGATACTTGATCACTATTTCCATCGAGAGAGAATACGTGTCGCTGAAGCATATGAGATGATTAGACCACATAGAGAGGAGGTGGGCTGGCACAAAGCAGTCTAGGACCCAGGCAATACGCCCAAACATTGCTTTATACTATGGATGACGATCATTGATCGGTTATCTACCTGAGACAAATTACATTTTCTTGATAACGACCCTACTTGTAGCAGGTGTATGAGTGAGAGTGAGTCACACGACTACTTGATCTTTGGATGCACATATGCACAAGAGGTGTGGAGGCAGGTTGGAGCGGATTTTGGGTCCCAGCGTTGTTACTACCAGACTAGAGATATTACACTAGATGATTCACACCATACATGATAGGAGTTGGATGAGTAGATCCAAGATCTACGCATTTTTTGCCACAATCTACTACCTTTGGTATTCCAGGAATGCCTTTGTTGCATGAGGCTTTTCCCGCTAGAGATGGAGCTAGAGTTATGGAGAGGATTGCTTGCTAGTAGTCTCCATACTATGATGCTTTGAGCTATGTGTATACCGGGCATGGATCTAGGTTGTTGATGGCTTTGCCAAAGGTGGACTGACCATTGCGCCGAGGTTTGGGCACCTGTTTGGCTTGTGAGTGTCTATGTTTGCTGAAGGTGAACGAGCTGAGTTGTGTCAGGTTACATGTTTTGTATGTCTTTATATATATGTGTGTGTATGTTATGATAGTTTAGGGGTAATCTTTTGCAAGATGTGAGAGCTACACAAACATTTCTGGTTTCTATTTGTGGTTATAAGTATCATTTGCAAGATGCGAGAGTTGCATGAATTAATGCTTAATACCCTACAAGACGTGAGAGTTGCGTAAGATTGTTTGCTTCACAACATGACTATATATGATTTTGGATATGAATAGTTGTTGATTGAGATTGATTATGCAATGTTGTGGTTCTCTATATTATGAAATACCTATATTATCAACCTATAATCGTTGTTGTTCTCTATTTTCTATGATTTTGGATAACGTGATAACTCTCTGCTTTTCTATCTTATTGCTACTAACTTGAATCGATTGTCTAAACCAATCGACCCGACCATGTGCGTTTTTTTTTCTTTCTACCTTTGCTTTGTTTTGAATCTACTCGACCAACAACATTTTTATCTTAATTGACGTACTTCCCTTCTCAGTCGACTTAATCCTTATCTTTCGTCTGTATATTATTTTTATTTTAAGCTTTACCCTTAATCATTTAAATTATCACATTTTTTTCAACACTAATCAATACCATGCATTTCTTACCCACTGAAAAAATGAGTAAGTAATGAGCTTGCCTTTTTTTTTATTTTTACGCCCTTTAATTTGGTTTCCCGTCTTAGACATAATGAAATGATTGGAAAATAAGTCCACTGATAATTTGGGAGGCTTTGGCATGCCTCAAAAATAATTAAAATTCACCATCAGGTGAAGGTAAGCATTTCTTAATTATATACGGTGCAGAAAACAAGGCCTCAAAAATACAAAAGGATCATAATTTATAAGTTGGCGTAAAACACAAGAGAAGAGAAAAAACATTCTTCAACACCTAGGACTTCACTATGCGTAATTCACAATCAAGATAATGGAATATGCATTTATGAGTATTAAACCCGAATACCTGTCGGGCTACCGGGCCATTTTCTTCCTCGAACTGAAATCCCTCAGATCTCAAGACTCACCAACACTGTCGCCGCGCGCCCAAACACGTTCCCGTCGGTTCACCGCGCTTTCACTAACTCGGCTGCCTGTGGGATAGGGAGGTTTTAAAGTGTTTGCTTTCAGATAATTCGATTTCTGGACGAATTTGGAATTTCATCTGCTTTCTGTGGTCATGCTCTCACTGGGACCCCTCAGTGGCGCTCCCATTGCTGAATCGGTCGTTTTAATATTGGTGATTCTCTTTTATCTGTATTTTGGAGAAGAGATGAATTACTTTGAGTTTTTAATCCTTATATTTTATTTCCCTCTGCAGATGCGAGACAAGCATTGGTATTAAACAAATGGTAAGATCTGCAGTTGAGGCCTCGGCTCTCTTCACTACGTGCAGTCAAAGGAGAGAGGAGACATAACAAGGACATAAGCTACATAATTATAACCACAATAGTATTGTGGTGGAACACCATTTGATTTCCCTGCTCTCAAAGGATCCCCGCAATCAAAATGGGAAGCAAACCAGGCCTTCGAGATTCCAGATCCAACGGTTCGTTTACATTCTTCAAATTTGCAATATGTTGTCTTTTCTTGGCCGCCTTCGATTTTGCTTTTTCTGAACATTTTGGTTTTTGCCTTTTTCGGTGGCTAGGTAAAAATGGGTCAACTCGTTCCGCTTCTGAGGCTACAAAAAATCTGTGGTTAGCTGATAATCCGAGCAAGAGATGGGCTGAACTCTTTTTTCTGCTCTACACACCATTTTGGCTCACTCTCAGCCTCGGGATCGTTGTCCCGTTCAAATTATATGAGGTTAGTGAATCTGCAGAGAGTTTGATTACTGATAGAATTTAATTCAGGAGTTTGATTACTGAACTATGAAAGCTGGCATTTTAATTTGATGAAGCCTTGCAGTTGGATGAGAAGGCTAAATTTAGAATCTGGATGGCCTTGTTCGATAGTTGCTTTATTTCAATGTAGATTATTGACGATTGTGTTGTGCATATTTGAATATGTCTATTAGCTTATATAATTCCAGATGTTATGGGGTCGGCATTGAAGCTAGATTGTTTGTTACACTGCTTATGTATTTTTCCTTGGCATGGAAGTTGTCAACATGAGAGTATATATCAGGCATTGGACCTAATTTTGTCATGATGTGAAGTTTTGAGAATTACTTAATGCCCTGTTTGATGGACAGAATTTCAAAGAGCTGGAGTACCTGTCATTGGCACTGATTTCAGCTGTGCCATCATTCTTGATACCAATGTTGTTTGTGGGAAAGGTAAGTTCCTGTTCTTCAGCTATTTGTAAGTTCTTCAAACATGTTGCATTTGTTGTCTTTTGATAGAATGGTTAGTAGTAGTTTTATCTACTTTATTTTATAATTTTGAACTGGCTTCTTGCAGGCTGATAAGGGCACTTCCTTGAAAGATCGATACTGGGTCAAGGTAATTTATCTCAAGATAACAAAAGCCTGCAGGTTATGCTGTATGAATTCCTAGGGGGGTTGGCAATCTGCCAACATTTTTAAAATGCTTAACTTGAGGTTTTACTTATTTGATGAATTGAAAGTAAAATATTCCAGTCAATCGTTTGACTTTAATAAATTTCAAAGAAGGTTGCTGTTTCATGTATTTATGTGTTAGAGTATAAAGCAGGGCTCAAACAAAAGACTTAAACACAGCACAAAATAGCAGTAGATATAACATACAGGGATTACTAGTGCAGAGGTGGAAGATGATTAACTTACTGGAGTAATCTCTAATTCCAGAGAAGCTCGGCCTCCCGGCCAAACTTGTCAAAGCCCAAATACAATGAAGATAACAATACAACTTCTCTACTGTCATTTCCTCTCTAATATTTACCTGAACCCTCACATGATACTACTCTTCTCAGTCACCTACAAGTTACCTTAGCTCATCTATCACAATCATCTGACCTTTAATGAATTGGGTTCTACATAATTTTATACTTACCCTTCCTATATTAAGCCTTATTTATATACATAACAATACACTTCAGGATATTTTAATAATTTACAGGACCCATACAGAATTAAATTTTCATTGCTAGGCTTATTGAAGTGTGTGTTTATGAATAGTCATCTTATCTAGGCTAATGGTGAAGTCTTGTTGAATTGAGATTACTTCCAACAGTTGCTAACTTAAGTTCATCCATTTTAATATTACTATCAAAAAGTAATTTATATTTCGAAGAGTTTTTCCTTGTTAAAGTCATTGGTTTAATAAGGTTTTAAAGCTAGAGCTTCTTTTTTTTTTGATGTTTCAAAATAATTTAATAGCTTATGGTGTTATCTTGTGTACAATCTCTATATATATGTAGTTGTGAAAAGAGATCTTTATCAAGTCTTTCATAAACAACAAAGAGAAGTTTAAAGCTACTTTGTTCTTTTTTTTGTTTCCTCTTAATTTATATAGAAGTCTTTCATTTATTTAAAAAAAGCCTTTTGATTTTCCATTATGCAGGCGAGTGTGTGGATAGTGCTATTCAGTTACGTTGGTAATTACTTTTGGACCCATTACTTCTTTAAAGTATTGGGAGCTTCATACACCTTCCCCTCCTGGAGAATGAATGATGTAAGTAACTATGAGTAAGTAGCTAATTTTTATAAAATGTTTAGGATAGTTAATTGTCTTATGGTATTTCAGGCATAATTTACTTCTCCGTTAATTTTTTGTAGATACCACACACGACATTCCTCCTTACCCATGTGTGCTTCCTGTTCTACCATGTTGCTTCAAACATGACCCTTCGGAGGTTGAGACATTC
This sequence comes from Fagopyrum esculentum, assembly GCA_033239045.1. NCBI lineage: Eukaryota > Viridiplantae > Streptophyta > Magnoliopsida > Caryophyllales > Polygonaceae > Fagopyrum > Fagopyrum esculentum. Next base: position 46,281,967 of record BSUD01000001.1, on the reverse strand, counting down.
TATTTCTCACCTTCCTGAAAAGCTTCAGTGGCTTATGGAGGGTGCGTGGGTTTTGGCTCTTTCATACTTCATAGCATGGTTGGAGACAATTGCTATTGCAAATGTAAGTGCATGGTTTGATTCATTACTTGATTGCATAGTTGGAGACAGTTTCTCTCTTGGAAAGTTTACTCTTACTCAACACGAGCAAGTTGATTTAATACTCAATGTTCTGCTGATACTAATAACATATACAACGGTGATTGGCCTGGTTTGGTTTGAGCCTAAACATGAAAGGTTTACTCTTACTGAACTTGTGATTTACTGTTTTCTAGCTGTGTAATTGCCTATTCCAATGCTGAACTGCGATTACTGGTTAAAATTCCTCTTAGAAATTGTGTAGTACAACATTTCATGACATTTAGCGCTTACACGTACACAAATTGGATAAATATGATATAATGCATCTTTGCATTTGATTAAAATTGCAAATGCTATACCTGTGATGGACAAGTGAGTGATATATATATATATATATATATATATATATATATATATATATATATATATATATATATATATATATATATATATATATATATATATATTGCTGAGAAGGCTGCAACTTGCTTATCATTGCAGTTGCGAGTGAACGAGTGAGTGACTGACACATTTTTTATGCAGTTCCCTTATTATGAATTTGTGGACCGAGATGCCATGTACAAAGTAGGATCTTTGTTCTATGCAATCTACTTCATCGTCAGCTTCCCGATGTTCCTGAGGTAATGTAATAGATCAAATTGTACACCATAAGTGGTGTTGCTGAGCTGATGGGTGAAATGCTTTGATGTTGATTGCACAGGATCGACGAGAGTCCCAAGGAGAAGTGGAACCTCTCAAGGGTAGCAGTTGATGCCCTTGGAGCAGCCATGCTGGTGACGATCATCCTTGATCTATGGCGACTTTTTTTGGGCCCCATCGTTGATTTGCCAGAGTCAAAGCAGTGTAGCCAATCCGGATTGCCATGGTTTTCTTGAGTTCAAAATGGGCGCTAGTTAAACTGATATTTCTACCTGTTCAACTATGTCGTATTCTTCTGCCTTTTGGTTGAGTTTACAATATTCATATCAGATTTGGCTCTCACCAGCTGAAAAGCATTAATTATTATTTTTAATCAACACTCTGATGGGATGATTCCTGTTCTATTTCTCTTAAAATCTCCACCCACCCTAATTCTGTCAAGATAAGTCTTTGGAATTGTAGTTGAACAGAAGATAGGCATTTACAATTGTTGGAACCAGTTAGTCGGATAAGATGCATGAAATGGCATTTATTGAAACAAAAGTGCTAGGCACACCGCGATCGATTTACTAGTGTCAACCTGACGCCCATCCAGTGTAAAATATGACGCATGTTGTGGCATTATATATATATATATATATATATATATATATATATATATATATATATATATATATATATATATATATATATATATATATATAGATTTTAGTTCAAGTGATGAAAGAGGTTGTAGATAGGAATTAAGAGGGTTGTAAGTCATTGGATGAATGTTAAATCAAGGGCTCTCACACGCTTATCATTACTGACATTTTTGTAAATGGACTTAAAATTTAGAAAAATACCCTCACGTTCAAAATAGTCATCGGTGTTCATACTTTTATACGTCATTGTTCATGTTTTTATACATCGGTGTTCATAGTATTTTTATTCATCAAAGTGTCATGTCCATTTATTCTTTTGTGTTTATTTTATAATGTATAGATGTTCATTTACATTATATAACCACAAAAAATAAAAAAACTCATCACAAAATATGAAAAGATGATCATAATATGTTATGTATGTGTCAAAGTTATAGATAAGTCATCGGTGTTCATACTTTTATACGTCGTTGTTCAGGTTTTTATTCGTCAGTGTTCATACTTTTTATGTCATTGTTCCTGTAAATATTATAAACTATTTTTCTATAAGGCATTTTGCCGAACAATTTGCGTGCACACTAAAAGGAGCATATAGAATATTCAATTGGACTTATTAGGTCAACTCAACATATGTATATACATGTATTTTCTCAATCAAACTTATCAAACAGAAAAATGATTCAAACAAATTTGATTTCGAACATAAACATCAATCATAATGAAACCTAAACCTTAAGAATGCAAATCTAAATAGTGAGAGTAGAAAACAAAACCTAAATCTTCTTGTATTCTCTTTGATTTCACAATTTTTTATGTAATCGATCGTTGAATATTATAAACACGATTTTAAAGAAAAGTATAATTTTCAAAAAAATGAACATCATATTGTAAAAAAATTGAATACATACTTGTAAAAAAAATGAACATCATATTTTATTAACACGATTTGAAAGAATAGTATAATTTTTTTTAAAAATCCGAAAAAATGTTTTAAAAAAAATACAAAAATGAACAATTAATGTTAAAAAATGAACAGTTAGTTTTGGAAAAAAATGAACATTTATTGATAAAATATGAACAATGACTCTTCTAAAAATGAACACATACTTATAAAAAAATATGAACACCGGTTTTTATTTACAAAAAGAAAATTTTGAAAAAAAAAACAGTGACGTTATGTTTCAACTTCGTAGATTTTTCGACGAATGAGAGACAATGTTTGACTAGGTTCGTTTCATTGGAGGAACGAAGAATATGGTGTTAACCACAAGTAGGTCATGGAAAATCATGAAGGGATTTGTTACGTATCGCATGACATGTGAACGTTTTAGACGCCCTAAGAAGAAAAAAGACGCCGAAATTCAAGCCGATGAATATTTACAGTCATTACAGTTGGATGACCCACACAATGTCACCTCCATAAGACAAGTATACAATGTTGGTTTGAAGATTAGGATGAAACAAGCCAAAAGACAAGGTTCACTAATAACATCCATTTTGACATGTTTTCAACTCTCATTCTTATCAATCTCTTGAACATATAGGTAGATTTTACATTGGTTTATAGGTTGTGTTTGCTAAGCCACTTAAGGTAGTATTTTGGTGTGTTTTTGTTTTTTTTTTGGAATTTTACAAGTGTATGGCATAGTCATAACCACTAATACTAGTGGTTTTGATTGCTTTGAAAACACTGATTTTATTTCACAGTTTTCGTTTTCAGATTAGTGTTTTGGGTCCAAAAAGATAAATTTTCCATTAACTTTTTTTCTTACTACAAGCCAAAACTAAAATATCTTCTCATTCTCTCACCTGGGATTTTTGCCGTCGAATTCAACATCTCTAATGTTCAAGCAAATTGCGTAGATCCCCTTCTCTTCTTCATTGGCTTCACTTGATCCATTAACTCACAAGGTAATCCACCATTTTTCCAGTTCTACCATTGATTTTTTTAAAGGTTTAGTCATGGGTTTTATTTTTTTCAATCTTTGTTTGCAATCTACGGTTTACAAAAGTGGAAAATAGATATGTCCGTCATAATCTGATTCGAGCTTCTATCCTTCCGATTCGCATCTTGATAAGTTTTTAGAACATGTACAAGCGACTTTTTAGCTTATAATCTCTTATGTATTAGAAGATTTATTTTTACGCTTTAAAAAAATCTAGCTTATGCTTTATCTTTGATTGAATTTTAGTTTTGTGATCTGGAGATTTGAAAACTAGTAGATGGTTGGAATTTGGGACACGTGCAATTGTTAGAACATGTACGAGGGATTTGAAAATATAGCCTCTACTTTATATTTGATCGGCACAATTGCAGTATTTTGTGATATTTTGTGATGGCTAGTTGATGGTTGGAATTTATGCCTTCAAGTGCAGTTTTGAGCTTTTTTTACTGGTTATTATCTTATGGATCTTTGTTGTTTTCATTGATGATGTATAGTTAGGATGGACAATAATGTTTTGCAAAGTCGATCTAGAGGTCCAAATTATGCATGAAATTATGGTTTTGTGAGACTTCTTGCGAACATCCTAATTGAACACCAAAGGAAAATGGTAACAAGCAATCATATAGTTGAAAGATATTACTATGACTTTTTCTAGTAAGAGAGGAAAGATGGGTGTGAAGGATGTTTGTAAAAGAATAAGTATGAGTCAATGAAAAAGGAGTATAGGACTTGAAATTTGCTTAGGAATGCATATACGGGTCTTGGTTGGGATGAAAACACTCGTACAATCACAACTTCTATCTTAATGGTGGGATAGGAAGATTAATGTATTATGTTTTTTTTTCTTTTTTTACAAGAATAATCTGAAAATATTGTGAAATGTATTATATATTGATGTGTTATTAATGTTGCAGGAAGATGCAAATTGTAAGAAACTCATGAGTAAGAGAATGGATGTCGAGTATGAAAATATATTGTCTACGCTTTTTGTGGGGAATGTAGCAACAAGAGAACTAGCGATGTTATTTGGCATGGTTCGTGAAACAAGCCCTGAACGTGTGTCACTTGTAATTGATGAGGACTTGGGGTTAGGTGGAGGGGTTGTAAATGATGATCAATTCTTGTGTGCATTCATTGATACCTTGAATGACGATGGAGCATCTAGCCACTCAGGAGTTGGAGCCAACCTCAATGATCAGCCATTTCAAACAACACCAGTTCCTACAACAACTCCATAACCTAGGGTTACTAATGACAAGTGTTCTGTGATAGTATATTTTCATGTGTTTTTCCTTATTTTGCATGGTTTAGGCATCTATACATCCTAATTTATGCTTTAAATGTCAAAGAATGTCTACCCCTATTGTGTTTAGCGTTTATAGATATTCTAGGTCTCAAATGGAGCTTAAAATAACATATTTAACATCTCAACGATCCCAAGGAGCAAGCATCACCTCATCATCATCATTAATGGAGCAAAGGAAGAAAGAAGGCAAGCACGGAAGTCTATAAGAAGTCAATGAAGCAAAGAAACCCCAAGTAGGGAACTTCGAGTAAAGCCTCAATCGGCCTAAGAGGAAGGAAAAACTCGGACTAAGGTGACTTCAGAGAAAAAAATGTCAACATAGGTCGAGTGAACATCATCACTCGAGCTAAGAATCCAAACTGACTCGACCTATGAAGACGTCAACTCGAAATAAGAAAAAAGTTTTGCTATAAAGTTCAACTAAGTTGGTGTGAAACATTGAGCTCGAGCTAAGAAGATAAACCCACTCAAAGTAAGAAGCTTAGATGCACATTTTGTCAACGTACCTCGAGTGAACCTGCACCACTCGAGGTAAGAAGCCACAAAACTCAAGATAAGAAGTTGATGCACTCGAGTTATGTGTATTTGTTTGAGTCGGTGAAAGCACTCGATGTTGGAGACTTACCCAATCGACCTAAGGCACCCACGAAGCCTGAAGATTCACGTCAGTTGGGTTTTGTCCTCTAGCACAACAAGCTTCACCCTCACTTGATCAATGTGTCTCCTTAGTGGTGGACCATGACTTTCTAACCTATATATATGCCTCATGGCTGATTACAATAGGAAGACTTCACTAGTTACCAATTCTTATACAATGTTCTCTTAGTATTAGTAGTAAAAACAACTTTTATGGTTTTTTGTTGGCCGATTTTGGATTCAAAGAAGAGAAGAAGTGTGGTGTTCTTAACGATTCCCCCTTGTTTGATCCATTTCCATTCTTGTTTCGGTCATAACTTTGGATTATTAAGTCCAAATTAGTTCATTAATTTTCCTACATTCCTCATTTGAAGTCTATTTTAAAACCATGTCACTGGTTCTTGTTGTTTCCATTTCTAGATTTTTGACCATGTGTGAGTAGTCTACTTGCTAGGTTTTGGGGTGAAAACTCCCAAATTTTTCTAGTTTAGTCTTGTTTTGTAACAGCCTTAGTCTTAGAGGTGCTGAGCTGTGCAGAGTTGGCCTGAACTGCCCCTGCGGACAGGCTAGGCGCCCCTGCGCCATCCCTGATCCGCCCCTGTGGCCACCTGATCCGCCTCTACGGTTTAGGGTGTGCTGCAGTCGTCTTCGTTGACTCGTGCCTTTGATTTTGACCCTTCCTTCATCTATAAGTTTCCTTCTCTTCCAGATGAGGGTTCTTCACCCTCTTTTCAGCTCCATCTTCTCTCCTACGCTCTTCTCTTCTTTATCTTCTTCCTTTGAATCTTCTTCTTGTTTCCTTGATCTTGCAAGAGTTTTGATGAGAGTTTGATGCTTGGATGTTGAGGATGATGTTGATGTGCCTTTAATGAGCCAACCTTGAGGTTGTGGTGAGGATTCTCCCTCTGTTAGGTTTCAGCTTGGTAAGATCTTCCTTCTCCTCTCCTTTCTTCCTTCCTATCTTCTTTCCTTTCTTCTTTCCTTTCTTCTTACCTTAGGATTCCACAAGTTGAGTCTTGTGAAGAGCTTCCTAGGCATATGTTGATGTATATATGTGTATGCATGCTTGGGCTGCTGGGTGCTGAAGAAGTGGAGATAGACGGGTGAAGGATCGAAGAGAAGTCAAAGACGAGCCCTTGTTGTCCAGCCGCCCATGTGCCACCTCAGGACCGCCCCTGCGCCTGGTGTGCCACCGCCCCTGTGTGTGGTGCTGCTGCCCCTACGGCCCTCTGTATTCTAACTTTCCTTTGCTCTTATCACTCAGATGGCATATATATAGCCTTATAAGTTAGATGTGCATACCCCGTAGATGGCTTGGACTAGAGCAACATTTGTTGTATGCCGGGGTAAAGGTAGATCACCCCTTCCTCCGGGCGTGATAGGACAGCGACTAGTTTCCGCTGTTGATCCACTAGTGGTGGAGGAGGTTCATGAGAAGATTTCTGAGAGTGTCGTCCCAAAGACGAGGAGTGGTGGATCTGGGAGACAGCGGTCACACCGAGTCCAGTCAGATGACTAGGATCATGTCTCCATGAGAGGACCAGCGTTTTGTGCTTACATCAGACGTGTAAAGGAGACTGCCAGAGCGGACAGACGGGCCCCAGATCTACCAGTGCATGAGGGATCTTCTAAGATGTCCCAGGGAGCCACTCAAGTTCCAACTATGCCAGCACGTACTTCTGAGACTGTTTGAGCTTTAGAGGAGTATAGAAGGCCTCGACCAGATACTTGGTTGAAGGCATTCCATTAGTTGGGCGTACCACCTTTCTTTGGGAAGGTGGGATTGGAGACTGAGATCTGGATTGGGCATGTGGACTCAGCTCTAGAGTCCATCAGATGTCCAGAGGATAGACGGATAGAGGTAGTACAAACTCTATTCCGTGACTTAGCTCATCAGTGGCGGAGGACCATGAGGGGTCGAGCCACAAGTTACGATCATATGAGGAGTATGATTAGGGAGCGTTTTTGCCATGCCTCACTGAGGAGGGAGAAACTGTAGGACTTCGTGGAGGCAGGCTTTGAGGATGTGCCGATTGCAGATGCCATCAGCCGCTTCTAGTCAGAGTTGGCATTACTGGGTCCAGCTGCACCTTCTGAGGACCAACACGTGTATCTATTCTCCCATCGAGTGAGGGAGAGTACACGTTCATATATGGTGGGATTCCATTGTGAGTCCTTGACAAGTTACTAGGACCGGGCCTCTGCTTACGAGCGTGAGCAGGCCAGTCAGAGAAGGACTTCTCAGACGGGACGGTCTGAGAAGAGGCAGCATACTGGGCAGACCAGTGGCATTGGTGGAGCTTTAGGTTCTGGGTGGAGCCAGAGACGTCAGGGTTACCCCTCATCTACACTGACTGTAGAGAAGGGACGACAATTCGCAAACAACAAGGAATATCCACGATCATCAAGACCTCGAGGTAAGTTTTCCAACCCTAACAAGAAAACTAAAGTACTGACTTGTTTTGAATGTGTTGAAGCAAATTATCTCGTAGGGGATTGTCCACAAAAGAAGAGGAACAACTTTAGGAAGAATGATCGAAAGAAGAAAGATATGGTAGCATTCATGGAGTGACTCAGATTCTGCCAATGAATTAAAAGACGAGAAAGAACAAGCAAACTTGTGCTTAATGGCCGATCATGAAGAAGATTCAAATCACTATGTTGATGGTGTGGTAAGTACAATTATGTCACAATCTAACCTTGAACTCACGCAATTCCTTAAAGACATTATCATATGTGATAAAGAACATAGAGTAAAAATAAGTTCCTTAAGAGAAAAGCTTCTCAAACAAGAGAAACGACTAAGTGAGATGTCTCTAGAAATTGAAAATCTTAACACTGAAAAGTTAGACCTTGATGACAATATCAAGACCTTAGAATCGGAAAATGCGATTCTCAAGGACAATCTCTCTTCTCTCCATCGAGACTATATCGATCTAGAGAAAGAGAAGGTTTATCTAACTGTGGCGTGTCAAGACCAAAAGTTTATAATTATTCAATTCACTCGTTCGAAATCCAATATCGAAAGGATGATGGGTGAACAACAATCTTCTCTTAATAAAAAATGGTATAGACTATCACGTAAGTTTTCCTAGAAAAACAACTACCACTTTTGTTAAAGCTAAAGGAAGTATTCACATGTCCACATGTTTCTATTATTGTAAAAAATGTCACGTAAATCAACATGTCCATATAGAAGAAATGATCCTTACATCATTAAAAGCACATATCATCGATGTCTAAGGAAACAAGTTAAGCAAATATGGGTTCCTAAAGGTACCAGACCACCAAACATGATTGAACCTGAATATGGACCGAAATATGCCATTTGATCTACCCGGAAAGGTTTATGTTTGTTGTTTTGCAGGATATCACCAAGGTTAAGGAGCATAAATGGATATGAGATAGTGGTTGATCAAGACATATGAGTGGAAAAAGCTCAGTGTTAGATCTAAAGAAGCAATCATTTGGAACCATTACGCTTGGTGATAAAGGAAAGTGTAACATCATTGGCATTGGTAAAATTGGCGATAATTCATCTAACTTTATTGATGATGTTTATCTTGTTGATAGTTTAAAGTATAACTTGCTTAGTACCTCTCAAATATGTGATAAAGGCAACAAGGTGATTTTGATTCAGATAAATGTGAAGTTCAAGATAAAATATCGGGTGATCTTGTGCTTATTGCTCCTAGATGTAACAATGTTTATTCAATGAGCACTAACCAAGTTTCGGGAACTAACCTAACATGTCTCAAGGCCTTGACTGACGATCCAAGGCTTTGACATAGACGACTTGGTCATGTAAGCATGCATATGATGAAGAAACTTCTTTCCAAGGATTTGGTACGTGACATGTCAAACCTAAACTTCAAGGTAGATGAACTATGTAAGGCTTGTACACAAGGTAAACAAACAAGAGGTTCATTCAAACCAAAGAAAGTTGTAAGTTCTTCTCGACCCATTGAACTTTTACATATGGATTTATGTGGTTCTATGCGTGTCAAATCTTATAAGGGAAAACAATACATCCTTGTCATTGTGGATGATTTTCTCGTTTTACATGGATCTCATTCTTACGGAAAAAATCTGAAGCTTTGTTTGAGTTTTCAAAACTTTGTAAGGAGTTGCAAACTTTGAAAAACCTACCTATCGTTTCTATTAGAAGTGATCATAGTAGAGAATTTGACCAACTCAAGTTTGATTTGTTTTGTGCAAAATATGGTATTTCACACAACTTTTCAGCTCCTAGAACACCTCAACAAAACGGGGTTGTGGAACGCAAGAACCGCACCCTAGAGGACATGTCTAGGACTATGCTTTTGGAAAATAGTTTGCCAAAAAGTTTTTGGGCTGAAGCTGTTAACACGGCTAATTACATGTTGAATAGATGCTTAATTCGCCCTATTTTGAAAAAGACTCCTTATGAACTCTTCAAGGGTCAAAAATCAAATATTTCCTATTGTTAACCCTTTGGATGTACGTGTTTTGTCCATAATACTGGCAAAGACAACCTTGGTAAATTTGATGCACGTAGTGACGAAGCTATCTTCAATTGATATGCTTCAAATAACAAAGATTATCGTGTCTATAATAGACGTACCAAAATTCTAGAGGAAAGTATTCATGTTATATTTGATGAAAGCAATGATGGTACTTTGAGTGAGAGTTTTGCAGATTTGAATCTTAATCAACATGGAGATCATAATTCTGATGGTGAAGAAGATCCTAAAGCTCAAGAAAAGAATATGCAAGAACAGACTCAAGATACCGGAGAACAATCTCAAGACCTTGAAACGGATCTTCAAGACCTTGAACCGACAAACGGCGCTGCCAGAAGTCAGTTCAAGGCCTTGGAACCCAACTTTAAGGCCTTGATATAGGATCCAAAGGCGATACTCCATCGGTACTTGAATCTAGTCGAGCAAATGAGCCACAATCTTCAGGATCTGTTCCAACCTTTAAAAGGAGAAAGTTTCAACATTCTTCATATCATCCACCAGAGAATGTGATCTCAGATCCAAACACAAGAGTTCAATCCCGATCTACGGTTAACAACTTGTGTGCTTTCTCAATGTTCGTGTCTCTTATAGAGCTCAAGAACTATGTTCAAACACTTCAAGAACCCAATTGGATCATGGCCATGCAAAATGAACTTAATGAGTTTGAGAGAAACAAAGTTTGGAACCTCACGTCTAGATCTAAGCAACAATCCGTCATTGGCACAAAATAGGTATTTCGAAACAAGTTGGATGAAAATTGCAAGGTTATTAGAAACAAAGCACGGCTTGTAGCTCAGGGATATTACCAATAAGAAAGTATTGATTATGAGGAGACTTTTGCTCCGGTTGCCAGGTTAGAAGCCATATGTATGCTTATTGCTTTTGCATCCTTCATGAACATAAAGCTTTTTGAAATGGATGTTAAATGTGCTTTTCTAAATGGCTTCTTAGAAGAAGAAGTCTACGTTGCTCAATGTCCTGTTTTAAAAATGATGAATTTTCTGATCATGTTTTTAAGTTGGACAAAGCTCTTTATGGTCTTAAGCAAGCTCCTCTAGTTTGGTATGAAAGATTATCCAAGTATCTCCTTGAAAACGATTTCAAACGAGGTTTGATTGACAAAACTTTGTTCGTCAAAACCAAAGGCAACGATTTAATTAGTAGTCTATGTTGACAAAATATTATTTGGTGCTACTAACGCTTCTCTATGCAAGGAATTTTAGATATCATGTGTAGGGAATTCTAGATGAGCTTGATGGGCAAATTAAATTTCTTTCTTAGACTTCAAGTCACACAAGCCAAGAAAGGAGTTTTTTTTAATCAAAGCAAGTATACCAAGAACTTGCTCAAGAAGTATAAAATGGATCAATCCAAGGTAGCAAAAACTCCTATGAGTTCCACGCTTTCACTTGATCAAGACAAGGACTGTAAAAGTGTTGCTCAAAAGGAGTATCGAGGTATGATCAGTTCTTTGTTATATCTAACCGCTAGTCGACCTGACATTATTTTTAGTGTGTGCATGTGTGCAAGATTTCAAGTTGATCCTAAAGAGTCACACTTGATAGCTGTGAAAAGAATATTTTGGTATCTCAACGACACTAAGGATTTAGGGTTATGGTATCCACGTCAAAACTCGTTTCGCCTCGTTGGCTGTAACATCCGGAATTTTTATTCTGGATTGTGAGTGAGTGATCAATCTTCCTGCGGTCGCGGCTCAGTTTCCCCGCAGGCACGAAGTGCTAAGCGTCGGGTTTTATTCCAAATCTTGTTCCGACCTCTCGTTATTTTACCATTGATTTTGGACCCCTCGGTTTCTAGTGTAAAGTGGGAGGATGGGTCAGCTGACCCTTGGGTTCCCTCTATTGTTTGCATCCTTGTTCCTTTCTCCCACTCTCCTCTTCTCCTTCTCATTCACGTTACTCTTTTCCTTCTTCCTTCACTTGAGCTCTCTTCTCTCTCTTTCCCCTTGGATCTCTTGGAGTGTGGCTAGCAGTGGAGAGTTGTGGCTTTCAGTTTGGTAAGTACTTCCCCCTCCCTCTCTTCTTTTTCCTTGTTGAACATCTTCTTCTTCTTCTCTCCTTCTCCATTGTTATGGATGAAGCTTTGGAAGAGGTTTCTTCTTGATCCCTTGCATGCATGGATTCTTAGCTCGATTAGGTCATGAGGGAAAGTCTTGATACCATGGGTGATGTTTGGAGAAGACCCAATAAGAGAAGGAGGTCATTGAAGCTCAAAATCAACAGCCGAAGACGAAGAAACGCTGATTCTGGAGTTCTCCCGCGGGGCGGCACCAGGTGCCGCGGGGGCAGATCTTAGCCAACCGCGGGGGCAGTGTGCAGCGCCGCGGGGGCAGCATCAGTACTTCTAGGCGCCGCGGAGGCCGTGACCTTCAGCACGCTCGCGCCTTTTGTTTCCGCGGTTGTGTTTCTTCAACAGTAGGCTCTTCTTCTCCCTTCTTCTTCGTTCCTTCCTTAGTTGTGAGGTTGTTTCATGTTAGTATCATGCCTAGGATGGACCTAGGGTAGTTGTGAATGTCATCTAGTGGTTGTGGACCTAGGAGCCCTTAAGGCTCGATGTAGTTGTTGGTTTTGTGTATGATGAGCATGTTAGACCTTCTAGGCTAGATGGCTCCTTCTTGGTTGTGGCTTAGGTTCTTGTGAGGCTATAGGTTGTTGTGAGTTTCATTTACATGTTGAGAGTGTTGTGAGTATCTTGGATCCTAGGATGCATTACTAGCTTGAGGGTTAGGTGATCTTGCTTAGATCACTAGAGTGAAGTCTAAGACTTCTTGAGCGTGAGCATGTGTTGATCCGTATATTCTTGTGAGTAGGTTGTGGGCTTCTTCCCAAGGGAAGCTAGAGTGTTATGAGTTGAGGCGAGTTAAGTCTCCGGACTTACTTAGCTCGTATTTTACGTATTAGCATTGATGTGTGTTTTGTGGTGTGCGTGTATGTTATTGTTATGTTATAAACAACTAAACTGGTAATAGGAGCATCGACCTTATATTATTTTGGCCAAGTGTATGATAACGGGCGGTGACATCATCTTCCTAGCTCTTGCGAGAGTCTAGGAAGTTCTCGGCGACTAGCCCGGGCGGGTAGACGGTCGGATGCATCAATACCGTTCCTTGCCGGTAAGTAGGGACCGAGGCGGGACCACGGTGGTCTCGTGTCACAAACCTAAGTTGAATTAGAACGGGATATGACTTAATAATAATAAAAATAATAAACCGGATTAGTATGCTTTTGAGTATGTTTTGTGCTTATGATGATTTACGTGTGTTTGTGCCTTTTCCATTGATTCTAATGCCTAGAATATAAGCTAACGGTTTTAAACCGTTTATGTAGATGCCTTACAGGTTAGGGACGCCGCCGAGTGAGGTGGATGAGTGGACAGTCGGGGTCTCCATTTATTATAGGACGGGGACGTTTATGTCTTATGTTGTTGGGGGTTATGGTTGTATGTTGTACGGTTTTGGGTTTATGTTTGGAGTTATGTCGTTTTGAGGACTCGGTTGAGTTTCCACGTTGTACCTTATCTTGTTTTTCCCTTGCATACATTGTAAAACGCTTTAAGTATTTGCCTATATTTGTGTCTTGTTGGAAGGTTCCGGTGACATTGTTGTCAGGCTAAGGGTCGGGACCCATTGTGAGGTCTCGCCCGTAGCATTCCCGAGTCCTGCAGATTTGGGGTGTTACATTGGCTATTCAAATGCTGACTTTGTAGGCTATAAGGTCGATATAAAGAGTACTTCTGGATCTTGCCAATTCTTAGGGTCATCCCTAATTAGTTGGCACTCCAAGAAGCAAAATTATGTCGCCCTATCCATAACCGAAGCCGAATACATAGTTGTTGGAGCCTGTTGTGCACAAATCCTATGGATAGCTCAACAACTTCGTGATCTCGGTTTTGATCTCAAAGGTATACTTATTAAATGTGATAATACTAATGCTATTTCGATTACTAAAAATCTTGTGCATCATTCAAGAACAAAGCATATCGATGTAAGGCATCACTTCATACGTGATCATGTTGAGAACGGTGATGTTTTGATATCTTTTATTTCGACTAACTTGCAGCTTGCAGATATATTTACTAAGCCTCTACTTGAAGATCGATTCAATTTTATAAGATTAAAGCTTGGTATGTTGAACAAGGAAACATTAATTCAGGGGGAGTAAATCGTTTTATTTCCTCCTTATAAAGCATCCCATTTTTTCATTTCAAGGCCTTGAAATGCAATTCAAAGGTCTTGAAACGGATTTCAAGGCTATATAAAAAATCACGGATCGGTTTACTGATTTATATCTTTTTAGATATTTGATCATTAAATTATTTTAAAGAAGGATTTTTAAAATGATTTCAAAAGATTTTGTTTTCAAATTCAATTCTTTTTTTAAAAGTGGTTGTAATTTAGTAGGAAAGCATGTCAACCAATTTAGGTTTTCAAGACCTTGATTCTCTCAAGATCTTGTCAAACCATAAATTAATTTGACATACTCCCTTTAAATACAATTCTCCTTCTTCCTACATTTCTTTCCTTCATCAATATTATACAACCCACTTGCTTTACTCTTTCTCTTCCAAAAATTCTCTCTTGCTCTTACAAACGATTTCATGGCTCCCAAATGCCCAACCACCGGTGACGTTTCATCTCCCGCTTCAAAACTCTCCAGGCAATCAACTTCTGGTCCTTCAACAAAGAGAGTCATTCACATCTTCTCAGACTCAGATTCACCCTCACCCCTAGAAAATGTTGAAATTTGTGCTCAAACCGGAATGTCGTCTAACTAGTTCAGGAATCACACGGCCGTGGGCACCTGGCCGATGGATTCAAAAGAACGGTCGCTCTGCATGTGTGAGTCAGTCGATATAGAGCTTCTCCTCTCCCTCAATTTTCTATGCATCAACCTGCTCCGAGGATGCTCTATTTGGAAGTTCCTCAATCCTAGAGAAATTGGATATCCAAGACTGACCCTACTATTCTTCGTCAATCTCACCGCAAGGAGGGAAAGAGGATAGTTAACCCTTGAATCGGTGGTAAAAGGTAAAGCTATTACCCTCTTTTCTTTGGTTATTGCTCAAATACTAGGGTTTCCTACTTCCACCTCTTATGACCATCCTCCAAGAGCCAAATCTGTCAAATTGGCTAAAGAACAATTCCTTCTTCCCAACTCTCCTCTGCAACCAACCCAGACATCTCTCACCTTAGAAGCCAGAATTATTTTTGTTGTGATTGTGAGATGTGTTGTTCCATGAACAAACTCTTGGGATTTGCTGACCCCTTTGTCATTTGAGTTGTTGTATTATGTGTTGAACGGTTTATGTGTCGACCTTCCTAGCCTCATCTTAAACCATCTGCTTCACATGATCAATACCACCAATGAAAACCCTCTCTCTTATGCTAATCTTCTCCCATAAATACTTCGATACTTCTCCATTCAAATGCTGATGAGGAAACACAAATAGTTTTTGGGGAAGAATGATGAGGAATGCTTTGAGAGTTTAGGAATTGAAAAGACTCTCACTGGAGAGTGGATTTTGAAGAAACGGGGTTCTGGTTCATCTTCTACAACCTAGAGGCTTGATGCAGTAGAGTTCGGGATGGAGAAATTGAGGAAAGATATAGTGGATTTTAGATCCGAAATAACTGACAAACTGGATGCCTCACAATACTTGCTGGCGATCATGCACAATAAGATTAATCAGATGTTTCATTTGAATACACTCACCTACACTACTGCAAGTAGCATAAACCCCTACTAGAGGATGATGCTAAGGCTACTAGGGAACATGATGTAGAGGTGATGCTTCAATATTATAAAATAATCAGTCCCCCAATTCGTCAACCTGTTGTTGAGGAACCGGATATTCTAACCATCGAGGAGTTTGGCGTGGTGGAAAAGTAAAAGAAATTGAAGGATGACAGAAGAGTGGATGAGTACATGAAAACTATCGCCCTAGACGAAGCCCGTGTCCGATGGAGGCAAAAGTGCTACAATGACATACGAGGAAAAGGGCACAAAAATCCAAAATGGTACGAGAAATGAATTTCAAAGTCTTGAAACTAGTTTCAAGGCCTTGACATTCATTTGAAGGCCTTGACATAGATTTCAAAGCCCCTTGGTTTTGATTTCAAGGACTTGATAACCGTTTGTGAGACTCGTTTTAAACTGTTTTGGTTTTTTGAAATACATTTTGTGGGTTTGTAATAATTTTTAACTCTCGTACTTAATGGTTTGTCTCCCTTGTTGATGACAAAGGGGGAGAAATTAAATATGTGTGTTGAGCCGATATTTATGCATTCTGTATTTTTCGATATTATTGCATATGTATCGCTAACATTGAATGCACGTACGATATTTGGTTTGTCTTCCATCAAGGGGGAGATTGATAACTCCACCTTGATTATAAATTGTATATGTGGATGATGGAAGACTTAACATTATAAGCGGTTTTATAAACTAACAAATATCGATTGTATTTATAGATTGCATATTTTGGTTTTGTGTTTGTTAAATGTGTGCAGGCCTTGAAAAGCGTTTCAAAGGATTAAACGTAGGCCTTGAAACTCATTACATGGGATAAACACGGAGATCTTGAAAAGAAGTTCAAGGGATAAACGCAGAGGCCTTGGAAAGCAGTTCAAGGGATAAAAACGGAGGCCTTGAACAACAATACAAGGGAGGATTCGGTTGAAGGCTTTTTGAATTCAAGAATCAAATCTCAACAACCAAATCCATCAAGGATTACACGAAGATCTTCAAACAAGATATGAAGAGAAGATCTCGGCCAACAAGAAGATCTTCAACGGATTTGAAGAGAAGATTTTGGCCCCAACAACAAGATCTCACAAAGATCTTAACAACCAACGCAAAAGGATAAGAAGATCTTTTCCTACGGATCCCACACAAAGATCTTGGATCCAAGGAAGATCTTCAACGGCCCTCAAGAGAGAAGTCTTCAACAGCTTGGAAGATCTCAGAACGTGAACTAAGGGCTTCAACGACAAAGATCTTCAACAGCTCTTTCAAGGAGATGATCTCGATGAAGAAGATTCTCAACGTGCATGAAAGAGAAGTGTTCGCTCCAAACGGTGTGTGCAAGCTTTAAATTTATAACCCTAGACTTAAGCTTAAAACAAGGATGCGAACCCGCAGTGTACGGGTCAATCGTAGTAAAAGCAAGAAAATTCCAGGGGTCGATCACAGGGACTTAGTGAAACAAAGTCAACACGGTATGCTACGTTAATTCTAACCACAAGAGCGATTAACACAATCAAAGATGAATAAGATGTCAAATAAGCAAACATGCAATTCTAGGGATTAAAGCATCTAGTTGTGGTTCCAACTCAAGATCTATAGATAAGCGGACAAAGCTGAGATTTTTGCGTGGGGAAGGTGTTACTAAAGTGGAGTAGATCACCGGGTAAATCTCACTACACACTAATCCTAAACCGTAACTCCTATTACCGGGTAAGTCTCAAGGAATCAAGATAAAGAACTATAACCTCAAACTAACACACCATCTAAGGGAATAGAATCAACCTTTACCGGGTAAGTCTCAGGCTAACTCACAAAGATGGGATGGAAGCACACTCAAACCCCAATAAAGGATAAACCTTTATTACCTACACTTATGATCGTTAATACACAAACTAAGGAATTACCGGGTAAGTCTCATCCTAAGCTTGCATTGAACCAGGAAGGTGTAATAAGAATAGGATTAAGCAAACTCTAACACTTAACTTTCTGTTTAAGGTCGGATAAGTCACCTCGGTCAGAAGAATTCCACCCCGGCCGAGATGTTCATCAACCGAACGAGATGCTTAGGGTTAAGGTTAAAGACTCGAACTTTCAGGATCCTACTGGAATCTAAGATTATTCTATCATTGTTATTCCCACAACCTTCAGCCAATCACCCTAGAATCACACAAGGAAATTAGCCACTCATCATCATTATGAAAGTATTAAATATATGGGAAGAAGGTGAATATTTGAACAAAGAAGAATTTAATGAAAAGACTTCAATAACTGAATCAAATATCACAAACAAAGCGTTCCTTGGATAGCAATCCAACAAGACAAGACAATCAAGGAAGGAATTGAAGACAATCTTACAAAACCCTTCAAAAAGCTATAAAAAGCTATGATCTTCAACCTTCCTTCAACCTTCAAAAAGGTTCTTCAACAACTCCCAACTTGGAGTATACTGCGGCTGCTGCGTCGTATAAACCCTGATCGACGGTATAGCGTGATGTTGGATTTGTGGAAATCCAACCCTTTTTATAGGAAAAATAAACCTCCAAAGATAATAAATCTTAAGAAGATATTATCCCATAAATATAGGTAAAATATATATTCTGCATATCTCCTTCCTTCTAGAAGCTCAGCCCAAAAATATAAGATCACTTTCCAAATTTAAAAGATCTCTTCCAAGAATAAAATATTCTCGCCGCGTCCTAGGTATTCGCCTCGGTCGAGTCGGTGTCTCTGGATCGCCTCGGTCGAGGTGAACCTCTGGTCAACCGAGGTGATCTCACGACAGAATGTGAAATCTCTCGAATCAGCTCCAAAGTAAATCTTCAATCCATGGCTGTGCTTCCTGGATGTAGCTCCAAATGACTCTTGACTTCTTTTGCTCCTTTTTGATGCAAAACGTACCATATTACCTGCAATTACAACGAAACTAGGTGTAGACCTCGATTCTCGCAAAGGTAGATGAAATGGTAGTAAAATCACATAATGTACATACAAACATGCAGAATATGAAAGATAAAACGTCCCAACAAACCCCAAAATATGGACTATAATTCATGCTATCAAAATACCCCATACTTAGCCCTTGCTTGTCCCCAAGCAAGTTCCTCATATAAAAGACAAGATAGAATGGATTATAAGTCAAGAAAATCAATGAAAAAGTCTTTCAAAAATTATTTTATGGTGTGCAACTATCATAGATCACTCTAAGAGAATACTTCCTGGAATTAAAAACTTAATATGCTCAAAACATTTTATAAATATAAGAAAGTTGTTCATCTTTGCATAAAATCATAGAATGCATAATAAATCATAATTATCAAAATTAATCATGTATAATCCGATTTAAACCGCTAAGTCAATCAACAAGCTCAAGGTCTCAAGGTCTTCTCAAAAGAAAAGGTCAAGAAACGTGTAGGGTAGGGATGTATGTAAGGTAATGTGGTGCTAGAATCCGGGAAAAGGATGAACTTCACTTCCACTTTGACTTGCAACACCTTCCACCAATAAGCTTTGCTTATTTCACACTTTTTTTTTTTTTTTACTTTACTTTTTGGGATGCATGGACAGAGGTGCACAATAACCGAAGCCTAGGAAATCTGCAATCATCAATTTCTCGAGATGCATCAAACCCTTGATGCACATACCATGACCCGTTAGGAATATCGCTCAATCCGACTTTGGCAAGACACAAACACCCGGCTATGTGAATGGTGCCGAGTTACTCATCTTCATGATTGACTTCCCCAAACCTAAAATTACTTTCTAACACTTTCACTTCCAGCCACCTTCAACTTTAACTTGCTTTCACCACTTTGCTTGCTTCCAAATTCCCGGATAGGTAAAGGGAGGCAAAATGTATATGAGGGGCTAAGCATGATCAAGAAGAAGAAGAAGAAGAGAATGAATTGCCTTGGTCTTTCCAAGAAGAATGTGAGAGAACTTAACCTGCGGTGTCAACCTTCAAATTCAACATAATTTGGATAAAAACAAAGTATTAAACATGCTAATAATTTCAAACAAAGCATTTAGCAACTTAAACATATTATAAAACCTTTCAAACACACAAAGAAATTAAAAACAGTAGGTAAACAAGGTCTTCACTGAGATCATATCCAGATAAGTAACACAAAAATCGTTTTCGAAAACTTTCTGTTACGCCGCCTCGGTCGAGGTGTTCTTGGTTCAACCGAGGTGAAACACCTCGTTTCGCCAGAACTGTCCCGGTCGAGGTCAAAATTTTTTTTTTTTTTTTTTTTTTTAAAACCAATTTTTTTCTTTTCGGTTCGGTTTCGACGTTTTTCTCAATCAAATAATCTGTAGGTATGCATGTAATATCAGATAATCATATAAAGGCAAGTGAAGCATAAATATGAAAGTATCCGATGAATATAATACATCAAAAGTATCGAATACATCAAGTAGTCACGTAGTCAAATAATACAGACAAATACCCCATACTTGAGACACTGTCCCAGTGGGTATAAATAAAAGTCTAAATGAAAGAGGACTCACCGGATAAAGAGCCGAACTGCATAAAAATATAATAAATAAAACCCTGCAGCTCCTCAGTAGTCTCGATCCGGTGGTGGTGGTGGTATGTAGGGGAACTGAGTAGGATCATAGGGATAGCCCATGACATGCTGGAACTGTAGCTGAGCCATCATGTGCTGATGATGCTGCCGCTCCTGCATCTCGCGGATGTCCAATGAAAGTGCAGCATATGAGTCGATAACCTGATCCGTCAGGTCATCGATCCGTCGGTGTGCAGCTCTGTCCCTAACTCTCCTCCTGCGCCTAGCGGGCCTGACTGGAGAAGTCTCAGCTGGCGCCGGCTCAGTATCCTCCTCATCCTCATCCAAATCAATAATGGGAGGCGCGCTCGTCCCAGCAGTATCTGTCCCTGTGTCCATCGGGACGCCGCCTCCTCTCTCATCAACTGTCTCGTCGTCGTCATCCTCATCCTCAGCCTCCTCAGCCTCCTCCTCAGCAGGGGCAGCTGCTCCCTCTCTATAGTCCTCCATAAGTGGAACCCATGCTGTCTGCCAGAAATGCGGGTCGGCGACAGAGAACTGTGCAGACCATCTGATGCCCTGAGGTGCAGTCCGCTCCCAAGGCATGGCAACGTAGGGTGTAGTCAGTCCACGGGGAACTAGAATCCGCCGTGTAATCATCTCCTGAAGTCCCAGCGGCTTGGCAGCCGCTGCCAATGTGCATACGCTGAGGTCCATCCCGTGGTAAGTGGCGATGTGGGTGACTAGACCTCCACAGCAGATATCTCCCTTCGCCTTGGCCTTGATCCTATGCAGATCCTCTGCTAGGAGCAAGCCAAAGTCCGGGAAGCCTCCTGTAACCATGCAGTAAAGCGAAAAGAGCTCCCCCTGTCTGATCTTCTGGGGCGTCTCAGTACGCGCCAGAAGCATCTCACTGAAGATCCTGTGGGCAAGTCTGAAGGCCGGGTGAAAGATGACCTTCTCCCTGGAATCACCGGGGCGCCATCTGTCTGCATGTGTAGTAATGTGGGCTATCTGTCCCCAGAACTCCCTAGCTACGGATCGGGAGGGGAAGTCTACAGCGGTGGGGTCAGGAAAGCCAAAGATCTCTCTCCAAATCTCTAAAGGAACTATGAAGTTCCGGTTCATCAACCGGTACTTCACAGAACGGTCTGTGGGAAGGTAGGAGAAGGAGCTAACAAACTCGAGTGTCGGCTCTATGTAAGCTGGGGCTCGGATCTCAGTAAACTGATCCAGCCCGACGGTAGCAATCATCCTCCTAAGGTCAGCATCTAACCCTAGGCAGTCAAAAGCTGATACATCCAGAAATCGCGGTGCGATGACTGGACGCTCAGCTATCCTCTCATAGTCTACCCGACATCTCTCGTGGATAACCGGGCGGTAGGGACGGGATGAGGAAGGAGAAGGGGAAGGAGAGGATCTATCTCTAAGGGCTAGCAATCTGTCAGAACTCATCTCTAATGCACACTGTCAGACTACCTCGGTCGACTGACAAATACCAAGAATCACCTCGACCGAGGTGCAGAGCGACTGGACCGAGGCGAAGACAGTTCGATTTCCACTCTCTGATTTTCAGTTCTTTTCCCCCTAAAATCACTACAATTGCTTCCTAAGGGGTACTTATGGATTTCCTCAACAGAATCAAGGGCAACCAAAGCCCAATACGCAGTAAACGAGCGAGTTAGGGTTTTCGAACGTTTTTACCTCGTTTCGGTCGAAACGTTCAAATTTCCTGCAGATCCGTGGTAGAAATCGACTCTTCTACTCTTTAATCGCGTTTTGGAAGCAGAAATCTTCGAAAACGAGCGAGAAACGGAGGAGAACGAGGTATAGCTGTCGCCGCGGTCGAGGAGGGTAAAAAAAACGAAACTGTAATTTTTTTTCCTTTTTATACTGTTACTGATCTGCTGTCACCTCGGTCGAGATGGTCTCGACTGGCCCGAGGTGGTATGGACCGAGGCGGTTCTGCAGAAACCCTAGTCGCCTCGGTTGCCTCAAGAATCAACTCGGTCGAGATGCTCTGACAGTGACCGAGGTGCTTCTGTCTTCTCAGATTCTCGAACTTCTGTCCTTCCAGATGTGCTCCTTTTTGTTGTCTGTCCAGAATGCCAAAAACAAAGCAAAGCAAAGCAAAAACAAAAACTATCTAAACTAGACTAGAAAACGGGAAAGAAGAGCAATACCTTGGGTTGCCTCCCAAGAAGCGCTTGATTTAAGGTCGCTAGCTGGACCATAATGCGTCTCAAACGAGGTAGATCGGCGCGACCTCCTCAACCGGCGTTTCCGGTTGGTACTTCTTAAGTCTATGACCGTTGACCTTGAAGCTTCCGCTAGTTTCGCCCCATATCTCAACTGCACCATGAGGGAAAACATGTTTCACAATGTAAGGTCCGGTCCATCTAGATTTCAACTTACCTGGAAAAAGACGGAGGCGGGAGTTGAAGAGTAGAACTAAATCTCCTTCGTTAAGCTCCTTTGGAACGATACGCTTGTCATGCCATCTCTTCGTCCTTTCCTTGTAGATCTTGGCATTCTCATAGGCGTTCAAACGCAGCTCTTCCAGCTCGTTAAGTTCCAATAGTCGCTTCTCACCAGCCTCCTTAATGTCAAAGTTCAACCATTTGATAGCCCAATACGCTTTGTGCTCCAACTCAACGGGCAAATGGCAAGATTTCCCATACACCAAGTTATAAGGGGTGGTGCCTATGGGAGTCTTGAATGCGGTCCTGTATGCCCAAAGAGCATCGTCTAATTTCATGGACCAATCCTTCCTCGTCCAAAAACTTGTTCGCTCCAAACGGTGTGTGCAAGCTTTAAATTTATAACCCTAGACTTAAGCTTAAAACAAGGATGCGAACCCGCAGTGTACGGGTCAATCGTAGTAAAAGCAAGAAAATTCCAGGGGTCGATCACAGGGACCTGGTGAAACAAAGTCGAAACGGTATGCTAATGTCTAACCACAAGAGCAATTAACACAATCAAAGATGAATAAGATGTCAAATAAAGCAAACATGCAATTCTAGGGATTAAAGCGTCTAGTTGTGGTTCCAACTCAAGATCTATAGATAAGCGGACAAAGCTGAGATTTTTGCATGGGGAAGGTGTTTCTAAAGTGGAGTAGATCACCGGGTAAGTCTCACTACACACTAATGCTAAACCGTAACTCCTATTACCGGGTAAGTCTCAAGGAATTAAGATAAAGAACTATAACCTCAATCTAACACACCATCTAAGGGAATAGACTATAATTCATGCTATCAAAATACCCCATACTTAGTCCTTGCTTGTCCCCAAGCAAGTTCTTTATATAAAAGACAAGATAGAATGGATTATAAGTCAAGAAAATCAATGAAAAGTCTTTCAAAAACATTTTATGGTGTGCAACCATCTTAGATCACTCTAAGAGAATACTTCCTGGAATTAAAAACTCAATATGATCAAAACATTTTATAAATATAGAAAAGTTGTTCATCTTTGCATAAAATCATAGAATGCATAATAAATCATAATTATCAAAATTAATCATGTATAATCCAGTTTAAACCGCTAAGTCAATCAACAAGCTCAAGGTCTCAAGGGCTTCCCAAAAGAAAAGGTCAAGAAACGTGTAGGGTAGGGATGTATGTAAGGTAATGTGGTGCTAGAATCCGGGAAAAGGATGAACTTCACTTTCACTTTGACTTGCAACATCTTCCACCAATAAGCTTTGCTTATTTCACATTTTTTTTTCTTTTTACTTTACTTTTTGGGATGCATGGACAGAGGTGCACAATAACCGAAGCCTAGGAAATCTGCAATCATCAATTTCTCGAGATGCATCAAACCCTTGATGCACATACCATGACCCGTTAGGAATATCGCTCAATCCGACTTTGGCAAGACACAAACACCCGGCTATGTGAATGGTGCCGAGTTACTCATCTTCATGATTGACTTCCCCAAACCTAAAATTACTTTCTAACACTTTCACTTCCAGCCACCTTCAACTTTAACTTGCTTTCACCACTTGCTTGCTTCCAAATTCCCGGATAGGTAAAGGGAGGCAAAATGTATATGAGGGGCTAAGCATGATCAAGAAGAAGAAGAAGAAGAAGAATGAAATGCCTTGGTCTTTCCAAGAAGAAAGTGAGAGAACTTATCCTGCGGTGTCAACCTTCAAATTCAACATAATTTGGATAAAAACAAAGTATTAAACATGCTAATAATTTCAAACAAAGCATTTAGCAACTTAAACATATTATAAAACCTTTCAAACACACAAAGAAATTAAAAACAGTAGGTAAACAAGGTCTTCACTGAGATCATATCCAGATAAGTAGCACAAAATCGTTTTCGAAAACTTTCTGTTACGCCGCCTCGGTCGAGATGTTCTTGGTTCAACCGAGGTGAAACACCTCGTTTCGCCAGAACTGTCCCGGTCGAGGTCGAAAATTTTTTTTTTTTTAAAACCGTTTTTTTTTTTCTTTTCGGTTCGGTTTTGACGTTTTTCTCAATCAAATAATCTGTAGGTATGCATGTAATATCAGATAATCATATAAAGGCAAGTGAAGCATAAATATGAAAGTATCCGATGAATATAATACATCAAAAGTATCGAATACATCAAGTAGTCACGTAGTCAAATAATACAGACAAATACCCCATACTTGAGACACTGTCCCAGTGGGTATAAATAAAAGTCTAAATGAAAGAGGACTCACCGGATAAAGAGCCGAACTGCATAAAAATATAATAAATAAAACCCTGCAGCTCCTCAGTAGTCTCGATCCGGTGGTGGTGGTGGTGGTATGTAGGGGAACTGAGTAGGATCATAGGGATAGCCCATGACATGCTGGAACTGTAGCTGAGCCATCATGTGCTGATGATGCTGCCGCTCCTGCATCTCGCGGATGTCCAATGAAAGTGCAGCATATGAGTCGATAACCTGATCCGTCAGGTCATCGATCCGTCGGTGTGCAGCTCTGTCCCTAACTCCCCGCCTCCTGCGCCTAGCGGGCCTGACTGGAGAAGTCTCAGCTGGCGCCGGCTCAGTGTCCTCCTCATCCTCATCTAAATCAATAATGGGAGGCGCGCTCGTCCCAGCAGTATCTGTCCCTGTGTCCATCGGGACGCCGCCTCCTCTCTCATCAACTGTCTCGTCGTCGTCATCCTCATCCTCAGCCTCCTCAGCCTCCTCCTCAGCAGGGGCAGCTGCTCCCTCTCTATAGTCCTCCATAAGTGGAACCCATGCTGTCTGCCAGAAATGCGGGTCGGCGACAGAGAACTGTGCAGACCATCTGATGCCCTGAGGTGCAGTCCGCTCCCAAGGCATGGCAACGTAGGGTGTAGTCAGTCCACGGGGAACTAGAATCCGCCGTGTAATCATCTCCTGAAGTCCCAGCGGCTTGGCAGCCGCTGCCAATGTGCATACGCTGAGGTCCATCCCGTGGTAAGTGGCGATGTGGGTGACTAGACCTCCACAGCAGATATCTCCCTTCGCCTTGGCCTTGATCCTATGCAGATCCTCTGCTAGGAGCAAGCCAAAGTCCGGGAAGCCTCCTGTAACCATGCAGTAAAGCGAAAAGAGCTCCCCCTGTCTGATCTTCTGGGGCGTCTCAGTACGCGCCAGAAGCATCTCACTGAAGATCCTGTGGGCAAGTCTGAAGGCCGGGTGAAAGATGACCTTCTCCCTGGAATCACCGGGGCGCCATCTGTCTGCATGTGTAGTAATGTGGGCTATCTGTCCCCAGAACTCCCTAGCTACGGATCGGGAGGGGAAGTCTACAGCGGTGGGGTCAGGAAAGCCAAAGATCTCTCTCCAAATCTCTAAAGGAACTATGAAGTTCCGGTTCATCAACCGGTACTTCACAGAACGGTCTGTGGGAAGGTAGGAGAAGGAGCTAACAAACTCGAGTGTCGGCTCTATGTAAGCTGGGGCTCGGATCTCAGTAAACTGATCCAGCCCGACGGTAGCAATCATCCTCCTAAGGTCAGCATCTAACCCTAGGCAGTCAAAAGCTGATACATCCAGAAATCGCGGTGCGATGACTGGACGCTCAGCTATCCTCTCATAGTCTACCCGACATCTCTCGTGGATAACCGGGCGGTAGGGACGGGATGAGGAAGGAGAAGGGGAAGGAGAGGATCTATCTCTAAGGGCTAGCAATCTGTCAGAACTCATCTCTAATGCACACTGTCAGACTACCTCGGTCGACTGACAAATACCAAGAATCACCTCGACCGAGGTGCAGAGCGACTGGACCGAGGCGAAGACAGTTCGATTTCCACTCTCTGATTTTCAGTTCTTTTCCCCCTAAAATCACTACAATTGCTTCCTAAGGGGTACTTATGGATTTCCTCAACAGAATCAAGGGCAACCAAAGCCCAATACGCAGTAAACGAGCGAGTTAGGGTTTTCGAACGTTTTTACCTCGTTTCGGTCGAAACGTTCAAATTTCCTGCAGATCCGTGGTAGAAATCGACTCTTCTACTCTTTAATCGCGTTTTGGAAGCAGAAATCTTCGAAAACGAGCGAGAAACGGAGGAGAACGAGGTATAGCTGTCGCCGCGGTCGAGGAGGGTAAAAAAACGAAACTGTAATTTTTTTTCCTTTTTATACTGTTACTGATCTGCTGTCACCTCGGTCGAGATGGTCTCGACTGGCCCGAGGTGGTATGGACCGAGGCGGTTCTGCAGAAACCCTAGTCGCCTCGGTTGCCTCAAGAATCAACTCGGTCGAGATGCTCTGACAGTGACCGAGGTGCTTCTGTCTTCTCAGATTCTCGAACTTCTGTCCTTCCAGATGTGCTCCTTTTTGTTGTCTGTCCAGAATGCCAAAAACAAAGCAAAGCAAAGCAAAAACAAAAACTATCTAAACTAGACTAGAAAACGGGAAAGAAGAGCAATACCTTGGGTTGCCTCCCAAGAAGCGCTTGATTTAAGGTCGCTAGCTGGACCATAATGCGTCTCAAACGAGGTAGGAGGTTCCCTCACCCCATACTTCACCTCCATCGTGGGGTGAAGTAAGTAGATCCATCAAACGCTCCAAGACGTGTAAGTGCTCGTCGGGGAATGAATCGTCTATGGGTGGGCTATCCGTCTCGCGGGAGGATTCCGGTAGCCGGCTGAGGTGATCCGCAACTGAATTCTCGGATCCCTTCTTATCGCGGATCTCTAGGTCAAACTCTTGAAGCAAGAGAATCCATCGAATAAGGCGCGGCTTTGCATCTTTCTTAGCCAACAAGTAACGAATGGCTGCATGGTCGGTGTAGACAATGACTTTCGCCCCTACTAGATAGAAACGAAACTTCTCGAAGGCATATACAACCGCCAATAATTCTTTCTCGGTGGTAGCGTAGTTGCGTTGTGCTTCATCTAGCGTCTTGCTAGCATAATAAATGGCGGTGGTCCGTCCATCTTTCTTCTGCCCGAGCACCGCTCCTACGGCTACATCGCTAGCGTCACACATGACTTCAAAGGGCAAGGTCCAATCAGGAGGTTGGATAATGGGAGCGGAGATCAACGCTTCCTTAATCCTGTAAAAAGCATCAAGACACTCCTGCGAAAACTCAAAAACAACATCTTTATTCAAGAGGTTAGTTAGAGGTTTAGAAATCTTGGAGAAGTCCTTGATGAATCTCCTGTAGAAACCTGCATGCCCGAGAAAACTCCTCACACCTTTAACAGAACAAGGAGGAGGGAGTTTCTCAACAGTCTCGATCTTAGCTCGATCGACCTCAATACCTCGATTAGAAACGAGGTGTCCTAGTACAATGCCTTCATTAACCATAAAATGACACTTCTCCCAATTCAAAACAAGGTTAGTGTCTTCACATCTTTTAAGTACTAGAGAAAGGTTAGATAGGCAATCATCAAAAGAGGAACCATATACAGAAAAATCATCCATAAATACCTCCATGATCTCCTCAATGTACTCGGAAAAGATAGCCATTATGCATCGCTGGAAGGTAGTTGGTGCATTGCACAATCCAAATGGCATCCTCCGATAGACAAACGTCCCCCATGGACAAGTGAAAGTGGTCTTCTCCTGATCATCCGGATGGATAGGAATCTGGAAGAATCCACTATAGCCGTCCAAGTAGCAAAAGTGTGAATGCTGGGCCAACCGTTCGAGCATTTGATCAATGAAGGGAAGCGGAAAATGATCCTTCCGAGTAGCCGTGTTCAGCTTCCTATAGTCGATGCAAACTCTCCAGCCCGTAACGGTCCTTGTTGGGATCAGCTCGTTGTTCTTATTCGTCACAACGGTCATCCCTCCTTTCTTCGGAACGACATGCACCGGGCTAACCCACTTGCTGTCCGAGATAGGATAAATAATACCTGCATCCAACAACTTAAGAACTTCCTTCTTCACAACCTCTTTCATGATCGGATTTAACCGTCTTTGAGGTTCTCGTGAAGTCTTATGATTATCCTCTATTAGAATTCTATGCATGCAGAAAGAAGGTTTAATGCCAATAAGATCATCCGTGGTGTAACCTATGGCTTTTCGATGCTTTCTCAGGACATGCATTAGCTTAGTTAATTCAGAATCGGAAAGGGAAGCACTAACAATAACGGGATAAGTAGAATCCGGCCCAAGAAAGATATACCTCAAGTGACTAGGGAGTTGTTTAAGCTCCACAACTGGGGGTGCTTTCTGAGAGGGATCTGTGCTTCCTCTTTCCAGTGGAGTGGTGTCAGAAACTGGACTAGATGCAGTCTCAGTTTGAATCGTCTCGCTGTCGACTTCGGTCGAGGCACAAAGGCGTTGACCGAGGTGTTCTTCAGACGCCTCGCTCTGTCCAGAAGGTGCCTCGGTCGAGGTACTGCTACTGGATCCGAGGCTGGAAATCTTCGTTTCCTGGACTAGCTTCTCAGTTTTAGCTCCTGGATCCTCTTCCAGCGCCCTCAAGCTCTGTATATCTGCATCACAAGAAGCATCTATACCTTCCTCCATTAAACTGAAGCTTATAACTCTTTCGAGTGGATCGTTAATAAGGATAGAGCTCACCAATTCTCTTGATTCTTCTTCATCATAGATGTTGAAGATATCATCAGTTAGTTGCTCCCCTTTCATGGCTGCAAGTAGTGCGAACTCCACCTCATCGCCACCAACGTTGAATTTCAACTTGGCGTTCTTGCAATCCACATTGCAACCCGAAGTTGCTAGAAATGGCCTCCCGAGAATGATGGGAACAGGATAATCTGCGGGAATGTCAAGTACGATAAAATCTATAGGTAGATAGAAGTTACCTAACTTGACCGGAACGTCCTCCAAAATGCCTACGGGGTGGGTGATGGAGCGATCCGCCATGTAGAGTCGGATCTTGACCGGTTTGGGCTCTCCAAGACCGATCTTAGTGCATAGCTCCAGCGGGATGATGCTCACGCTGGCTCCTAGATCGCAAAGGGCTTCACAAGTGACATCCCCAACTTGAATGGGAATGCAAAATGAGCCGGGATCTCTCAATTTAGGTGGCATCTTCTCCTTCATGATCTTTATGAGTTCCGAAGATTTAGATGTCATCCTAACTTCACCAACATCCTCCAGCTTCCTCTTCCTTGATAAGATCTCTTTTAAGAACTTCCCATAGGCGGGCATACCTAAAATAGCATCAAGGAAAGGAATGTTAATATGTAGCTTATTCATCAAGTCAAGGAACTTACCAAAGTGCTTGTCTAGATGTGCTCTGGCTCTGGACTGAGGGAATGGAAGTGGTGGTTTATATGCAGGAGGTGGAACATAAGCTTCTGTCGTTCCTCCTGCTTTCTGTTGCGCCGCCTCGGTTGGCATCTCGGTCGAGGTGTTCTTCGACTGGATCTGGACCGAGGTGGTCTGCGTCGAGCGAGGTACTGGATCAGCAGTTTTGAGTCCACTCCTCGTCGTTATGGCCATACACTGGCCCTTAGGGTTGGTTACCGTTTTTGCTGGAAGCTTCCCTGGGTCTCTTGGCGCTTCATTCGCCCTATTAGCAAGTTGTTGTTCAAGGGACTTTTGGGCCCTCGAAAATGAAGTCATAGAATTCTCCATAGCGCCAAGCTTGATCAAGATTGCCTCCAGAACTGCGTCTTTCTTTTCCGGTTGAGACGAACTTGATCCTTGCCCTTGGCTTTTCAATGGAGTAGAAGAGGAAGAAGGGGAAGAGAGGAAAGGATTAGAGGAATCATTAGAGTTGGAGTTCGAATGATTGTTACCGTTATTTTGGTTATTCGCCCTCCAGTTGTTGCTGTTGGATCCTCTATTGTTGTTGTAGTTGTTGTTTCGGGGACCGTTATTGTTGTTACGGTACCCGTTGTTGTTGTTGTTCCTTTGCCCTTGCTCTTCCTTCCTAGTTTGAGCCATCAAGAGCTCTTTTAATTCCTTCACGTCATTCTTCAATGATGTGAGTTGATTGTTGTTGGGTTGAGTCTCTTGAAAGTTGACTCTTTTAACTCCACCTTCGGCTCCTTGGTGGGTATAATTCTCCATGTGCAAGGCTTGCTTCTCAATGAAGTCCCATGCATCATCAACCGCCATGTCCATGAATGTACCGGCGGAGAGTAGTTGGAGATTGAACTGGGTGTTTCCGTCCAGCCCTTTGAAGTAGATCTCCAACAACTCGATCTTTGGAATCCCATGATGTGGGCAATCCAAAAGGATATCCTTGAACCGCTCCCAAGACTTGGACAAGCTCTCCTTGTCCTTCATGATGAAAGCATTGATCTTTCCCCTCATTTCAGCGGTCTTTGAAGGTGGAAAGAATTTGGTTAGGAATTCCGTAGTTATCTCCTCCCATGTGCTAATTTTTCCTGGAGGAAGAGATTGATACCAAGTAAGAGCTCTATCTTTTAAAGAAAAGTAAAAAGGTCTTAGCTTGTAGTTGTTATTTTCAATTCTAGAAGGTCGCAAGGTCTCCATCAAGATCTCGTAGTTTTGAAGATGTTGATGCGGTGACTCCTTCTCTAGCCCTCCGAATTGACATTGGCGAATCATGGCTAGAACTTGCGGTCGAAGTTCGTAGTCATGATCCGCTGGATCTCCTAGGTTTACCCCTGGACGCCTCAGCTGCTGATTAGGGTCCATCCTTTGACCTAGGGTTTGCGGGATTCCTGCAAGAAGAACACCTCGGACTGGTATCCGAGGTTGATGTACATCGACCGGGGCGTCGGGTACTGGAATCTGCCTCGGTCGAGGATCGACTACTGGATCCTGCATCGGTCGAGGATCAACTACTGGATCCTGCATCGGTCGAAGTAGAATCTGGTTCCGAATGGCTGCAATCTCAGCTTCGATTGCTGCAGTCTTGGCTTGATTCTCTTCTTTCTCTTGCCTTAGCTCTTCTTTACTGAGACGTAGCAGCTCCTGCGTCTCTCTCAATTGGGCCGCAAGATCGTGATCGTCTTGTTGGGCCATTTTCGCTTCTCTTAAGCGTCTCTTGTATGTCTTTTCTGGTTCGGGATCGTAAGGAACGATTTCCTTCCCAGCGCGGGTTCTTCGCATATACCTAAGAAAGAACCTGCAAAAGTCACTCAAGTAGAGTGGTAAGATGAAACGGGGCAAATGCCCCAAGAGCAAACCGTACCGGCTCGGTCTAGACCAAGTCCCCGGCAACGGCGCCAAAAACTTGTTCGCTCCAAACGGTGTGTGCAAGCTTTAAATTTATAACCCTAGACTTAAGCTTAAAACAAGGATGCGAACCCGCAGTGTACGGGTCAATCGTAGTAAAAGCAAGAAAATTCCAGGGGTCGATCACAGGGACTTAGTGAAACAAAGTCAACACGGTATGCTACGTTAATTCTAACCACAAGAGCGATTAACACAATCAAAGATGAATAAGATGTCAAATAAGCAAACATGCAATTCTAGGGATTAAAGCATCTAGTTGTGGTTCCAACTCAAGATCTATAGATAAGCGGACAAAGCTGAGATTTTTGCATGGGGAAGGTGTTACTAAAGTGGAGTAGATCACCGGGTAAATCTCACTACACACTAATCCTAAACCGTAACTCCTATTACCGGGTAAGTCTCAAGGAATCAAGATAAAGAACTATAACCTCAAACTAACACACCATCTAAGGGAATAGAATCAACCTTTACCGGGTAAGTCTCAGGCTAACTCACAAAGATGGGATGGAAGCACACTCAAACCCCAATAAAGGATAAACCTTTATTACCTACACTTATGATCGTTAATACACAAACTAAGGAATTACCGGGTAAGTCTCATCCTAAGCTTGCATTGAACCAGGAAGGTGTAATAAGAATAGGATTAAGCAAACTCTAACACTTAACTTTCTGTTTAAGGTCGGATAAGTCACCTCGGTCAGAAGAATTCCACCCCGGCCGAGATGTTCATCAACCGAACGAGATGCTTAGGGTTAAGGTTAAAGACTCGAACTTTCAGGATCCTACTGGAATCTAAGATTATTCTATCATTGTTATTCCCACAACCTTCAGCCAATCACCCTAGAATCACACAAGGAAATTAGCCACTCATCATCATTATGAAAGTATTAAATATATGGGAAGAAGGTGAATATTTGAACAAAGAAGAATTTAATGAAAAGACTTCAATAACTGAATCAAATATCACAAACAAAGCGTTCCTTGGATAGCAATCCAACAAGAAAGACAATCAAGGAAGGAATTGAAGACAATCTTACAAAACCCTTCAAAAAGCTATAAAAAGCTATGATCTTCAACCTTCCTTCAACCTTCAAAAAGGTTCTTCAACAACTCCCAACTTGGAGTATACTGCGGCTGCTGTGTCGTATAAACCCTGATCGACGGTATAGCGTGATGTTGGATTTGTGGAAATCCAACCCTTTTTATAGGAAAAATAAACCTCCAAAGATAATAAATCTTAAGAAGATATTATCCCATAAATATAGGTAAAATATATATTCTGCATATCTCCTTCCTTCTAGAAGCTCAGCCCAAAAATATAAGATCACTTTCCAAATTTAAAAGATCTCTTCCAAGAATAAAATATTCTCGCCGCGTCCTAGGTATTCGCCTCGGTCGAGTCGGTGTCTCTGGATCGCCTCGGTCGAGGTGAACCTCTGGTCAACCGAGGTGATCTCACGACAGAATGTGAAATCTCTCGAATCAGCTCCAAAGTAAATCTTCAATCCATGGCTGTGCTTCCTGGATGTAGCTCCAAATGACTCTTGACTTCTTTTGCTCCTTTTTGATGCAAAACGTACCATATTACCTGCAATTACAACGAAACTAGGTGTAGACCTCGATTCTCGCAAAGGTAGATGAAATGGTAGTAAAATCACATAATGTACATACAAACATGCAGAATATGAAAGATAAAACGTCCCAACAAACCCCAAAATATGGACTATAATTCATGCTATCAAGAAGAAGTAGATGAAGAAGATAGAAGATCTTACAACGGCTACTTCATCTCAACCAAACACCGTTCTCCATGGAGAAAGAAGAACATCACAACGGCCCTCTTACAAAGGCTAGAAGAGTTCTTCATATAAGACTGTAAATGAAGATGGTGAATGAAGAGAACAACAACAAGCTTACACAGAAACATCTAAGTCTTCAAGCGATCAAAGCATCTTCATTCATTCTAAAAGTTTTTCTTCCTCTTAGCTTACAAACATTTACATCCTCAAAGAGAGAAAAACACTAGAGCTCCATTGGCATATCTAGAGAGTGTTATACTCGAGTGTGTGTTACTCTACGAAGTAACTAGACTATTATTGCTAGGTTAGAGTTGGAACTAGATCGTAACATTGGCTACAGTGAGAGAAGAAGGATATTTCTTCTAGGTTGTATCTAGGACTCTTTGAGAAGATAATAAATAATTAAATCCTACGAGTAAAGAAACATAAGGACGGAGACGTAGGATGTTAGAGATGAATTTCGTAAACGTATCACCGTGCCGGTCTTTTAATTTCACACTATATCTCGCTTAATTGTGACTAACGCTATTTTGCAGGTTTTCGGAGTCAAGGCTATGAAATCACTTTCAAAGCCCTTGAAAACCAATTTTCTCACAAAGAGCAAATATCGACTTCAAGGCCTTGAAATATGTTTCAAAGCCTTGAGATAAGTTATTGCAAAAAGTTCTCATACTCTATTCAACTCCCCCCCCC
>BSUD01000001.1:46153476-46247669 GCA_033239045.1 Fagopyrum esculentum | reverse complement strand
CCCCCCCCCGTCTAGAGTATTTATATCCTTAATATCCACTTATACGGTTCTTCAACTTGCTTCCAAGTTAAGTTCCAGTCATTTGGGTGTTTTTGAGGATACCCCTACATCAACTAGTTCCTTAGTTGCTCTTGTGTTGAGTCCTCCTAGCTTCCGAGCTGATCTTGTGCTGAGTTCAAGGACTTGGAGGTGCTCCTGCATCAAGTATCATCCATAGGATCCCAAGCTTGATGCATGCTCATTGTATTGGGACTAGAGTCTTCAATAACACTCCAATTTGGATTTAGGGAGTGGACTTTGATCGCTTGATCAACAAACTCTCTAGCATCCTCGTCATCTTCCTCTGATCGGGATAAGTCATCTTCGTGGTTGAGACTTAAACCATCAATAAGAATATCATCCACTAGTTAAACTTCATTCGGTTCGTGAAGACTTATTGTCACCCATGATGTTGAAGTACCAACACAAGTAGGTGTTATGATGTACGGTGCTTGTACATGAAGTTCGTTGTAGGGTGCTTGCATAAACGGTGGTACATGCAAACTACTTTTGGCATATGTTGTTTGACAAGAATGTGTTCAGATCCTTCCAGAAAGGCGTGAACATACTCATTATCGATCAGTAACATCATATTTGATTTCATACCTCCCCATGATGAATAGTTGTTGTGATTGTCCATATCTCTAGTTTAAATTTATATAATATTAATCGCATATAGAGTATAGTAATTAACTTTAATCACGTGTAACATATGAAAAATAGTATATTTAATATATTAATCACATATAAAAAACAATATCATTATCAATCAAGTTTACTATCAATACTAGATTCTTATGTCATATTAATTTTACGTAATAGATTGGTAAACTTGATATATTAATCACATAAAATATCAAAATTAACGTAATAAATATAACCATATGCTTAATATCATAATTGTTATTTTTTGTTAAAATAAATGTACCTAATAAATTGGTCATGAACATACAAAAAATAATTTTAACTTAACTAACTAATAAGTAAGAACAATGATCGATGTTACGTAAAGTTAACAAATATATGAATTTCCGATGTTTTTTATAATTACAATTGCACAACAAATAATTAGTCATCACCAAATAAATGATACAAATAAATATAAAATATTTTATAAATAAACTTACTTTAGATTGATGGGAAATTTGAAAGAAAATATATTTTAGGTTGAAGAAAGTAATTGATAAAGAGGTGAAGAAGAATTACATAAGGTAGAAGATTGAAAAAAAATAAAATTGTGAGAAAAAACATATATAATGGAGATGGATCCCGTGAACCTCGATAGAAAATCTACAAAGCATGCAGAAAATGAACGGATGTAACCATTCAACATTGAAAATGAAGCAGTTGGATTCACGGGAACAACATGTTTTTGACTTTTTAAAATAAAATAAAAATGAAGAAAAGAGGAGGGGTTAATAATATTAAAATATAAAACATGGACTTAGCTTTTAACCATTGTTTTATAACCAAACCAGCTAGAAAAATAAGCCTTCTTCTACAATGGGTCAAGATAGTTGCTATTGGGGTCAAATAGTTTGATGATATGTCATTTGAATAATTATTATATATTATTTTGGTATATAGGTAAAACATCCAAAAAAAGATAAATTGTCATTGGAAGATTAAAAAAACATCATGGACAGGTTGACACCAACAAATTGAGCAAACAAATACGGAAGTCGTAAACGCACGGTGTTGCTTTTCGTGAAGGCACCACGGTTACGGATGCGTGACCGTGGCGGTTACACATCCCGTAACCGTGACATTTTTAGTCACGGTTATGGAATGCGTAACCGCCATGGTCACACATCCTGTAACCGTTGTGCTTTTGCCCTACTTCACGCAAGCACAAACCGTAGCCGTCACTCTATCCAGTTCAAACAACGAAAGCGAAGCGCAGAGGTAAAGTCGATCGAACCCAAATCAAGCCAAATCGAGCCAAATACGAAGGTTAATCAAATGGATCAAAGTGGTGACGGAGATAGACCGTTCCAAAAGCGTAAACACACCCCAAACGAGGTAAACATTTACGAGTTTTCGATTTATCGTTTTTTTTTCTCGTTTTTGGAATTCGGAATGAATTCGGTTGATTTATGTTGTTAATGTGGCTTGTTTTAGGTTAGATTTGTTTAGAATAGGATAGACTAGTGCTGAAATGATCGGATTTAACCCAAACCCTTCGCAAATCCGCCATTAAAGGCGGATTTGCGAAGATGATGAACAGTGGCACTACGGCCACGGGTTCCGTAACCGTGGTGCCCCTGTTCATAATGCATTCTGATGCATTATAATACAAAGCAAATGTTATAGTGCATTAAAGCTAATTAATTAATTTATTTTTTTGAAGAGAAGGTAAGAGAATTAGGCATGGTCATCCTCGATTTGTTAACCATCCTATGGCGTCCTTTCGGACGAAAGACTTGACTTCATTTGGGATCTCCGAGCCGTCAGCAGGATTATCATGGCCACTTGTTGCAAGACAGTCAGCAACACCATTGATTTCCCTGAAAATGTGATTAATCTAAACACTAGTAAACTTCATTAGTAACATTGTGATGTCGGTGATAACAATGTCCATTTCCCAAGGAGGTTTCCAGAATTTTTTAATTACGTTGATAATCGTCAGGTTGTCACCTTCAATCTCAATATTTTTTAGCCTCAAATCAATTGCTTTTAATAGGCCAGCTTTTATTGCGTAGGCTTCTGCTTCTAATACCGACGTTTTTCCACATTTTCCCTGGCCAAAGGCTATAGCTTCCGCGTTATGGTTCCTTAGTATGTACCCATAAGCGTAGTTCCCATTATTTCTTCTGGATCCATCAAAGTTAATTTTGGTTAGTCCTTCTTAAGGTGGAGTCCAACTTAGTTTTTTAGTTTTTCTTTTTTGTCCAGGGCTAGTGTTCTTGTTTTTAGTTCTTGCATTGTGGTCATACCATTCCTTAATTTGATTATCTACCACATGTGAGATGTTCATAGCTGTAGTGTTCTCAAAGATGATCTTATTTCTCATATGCCAGATATTCCACCAGGTGAGTAGAAGTTTAATAATGGTGCCGTCATTAAGCTTTGTATTAATATGGTAGAGAGTTTCTGAAATTTTCTTATGAGTTACATTCAGGTTTTGTATGTCGTTTTGTAACTTAACGTTATTAATATTATGCATAGTATACGGGTAACTCAAAAAAATGTGTTCGGCAGTTTCATATGGGTGTTGACAAAGGACACAGCTCATAGAAATTGGTACTCTTTGTCTTTCCAGGTTTTCCTTGGTTGGTAATTTGTCTAGTGAGAGTTTCCATGCAAACTTCTTAATCTTCGGCATGATGATCAAGTCCCAGATCCACTTGTTGGCATATGAATCCATATTGTTTGTTTTAAGTATAAGATGCATAGCATCTCTAGTGGTGAACCATCCATCTTTACTAGGAGCCCAGTAGACCCTATCACGGATCTGGCAGGAAGGTAACGGGAGATTAAGAATTCTTTCACCTACGTCCTTTGTAGTTAGAGGTACAATAAGATTATCGATCTTTTCTTGGTCCCATGCGCCATTCTTAATGAGGTTGTTGACAATTTCATCTTTGTTGTTGATGAGTTCCTTGTTTTTGGCACTTTTTTCCAGTGTCTGGTCCCCAATCCATATATATTTCCAGATTCTGATTGTTTTTCCATCACCTACATTCCATTTCAGTCCTTCTTCAAATTCAGATCGAAGGTTCATAAGTTTCTTCCATTGCCACGAGGTATTTTTTCCAGTCGTGTAATGCCATAGTCGCTTGCCCTTAAGGTATTTTTACTCTATTACTCTGACCCAAATATTATCAGGTTCAGCCATTATTTTCCAAAGTAGTTTCATTTGGAGTGCTTTATTCATGTCCTCAGCTTTCCTTATTCCAATTCCACCGAATTCTTTTGGTTTGCAGATTTTATCTCAACTAATAAGTGGATGATAGTTAGCATCCTTGTTCCAGAAAAATTGTCTATTTATTCAGTCTAATTCTTTATGAATTGTTGCTGGTAGCATAAAGCTCTGCATGATAAAACTGGGTTTGGCATTTAAATTTGCTTTAATAAGGATAGTTCTTCCTTCTTGGGAGAGAGATGATACCTTCCATTTGGACAATTGTTGTTTAGATTTATTGATAACATCCTCAAACATCGATTTACTCACACGTCCATTAATAATGGGGCAACCTAGATATTTTTCTAGGCATGTGCTTAGCGGAATATTTGTGCTTTGTTGGATCGTTCTTTTGGTATTATTATCGACGTTCTGCGACATTTGAAGTGCCGATTTATGGTAATTAACTTTTTAACCAGAGACTTGGCAATATTTGGCTATGATTTCCAGGACCTTATTGCAAGCTGTGTTACTTGCTTTAGCAAAGATGATTATGTCATCAGCAAAGGCAAGAAACGGAATATTGGTTCCTGCCCTCGTAATAGGAAAACCAATACTCTTCCTGTTTTCATAGCTAGCTTTTTGGACATTTCTTGCTAGAACCTCCGCAACAAGATTGAAGAGAAGAGGAAAAAGCGGGTCCCCTTGGCGAAGACCCCGTTGTGGGTAGAAGATCTTGGTCGGTTTGTCATTAATCAGAATTGAGAAGGAGGTTGTAGATATGCATTCCTTGATCCAACTCGAAAATTTGTCCGAGAAGCCAAATTTTCCTAGGACGGCCAAAATAAAGGACCATTCCACTCTATCATAAGTTTTTTCCATATCAAGGTTAATTGCCACATATCCTTCTTTTCCCTTTTTTCGATCTAAATCCGTGAAAATTTTCATGGGCTATCAGAATGTTATCGTGAATAGATCTGTTTTTGGTAAAAGCCCCTTATAGGGGATGTATTAGTTTTGGGATGACTTCTCTTAGTCTATTCGTCAAGATTTTTGCGATAATTTTGTAAATTGTAGAACATAGGCTAATTGGTCTATAATGTGTTGTTGCAGAAGGGTTATCGGTTTTCGGGATTAGGACAATGAATGTGTGATTGATTTGTTTGAGAATTTTCCCGGAATAGTAAAAACTTTTGACTACTCGAGTAACAGTGGGCCCCACAATGTGCCAATACTTTTGGAAAAAGCCAGCTGGTATCCCATCTGGTCTTGGGGATTTGTCGCATCCAATTTCGGACACAACATTTTTTATTTCACCATTGGTAAAGGGGCTAGTTAGTTTATTATTCTCCAGGTCCGTGACTTCATGGTGAATGTTCTCTAGTTGTTCCTGGATTTCTGCCGTATTGATGGTTGTGGCTTTGAATCTAGTCTCATAATCTAAAATGAACTCGTTTTCAATATCCTCTTCGGAAACTAGGACAGTCCCGTTATTCTTAATAATTGCAGAAATGTTTTTGTGGTTTCTTCTCCCTGTTGCTTTTCAATGGTGGAACTTTGTATTAAGGTTGCCTAATTTCATTGCGCTAGATTTGGCTCGTTGCATCCAATACTTTTGTTGGCAATCGATTAGACATTCTCTTTTCTTGCCAAGTCTATTCAGTTTATCGTTGATTTGTATCGAAAAATTCTTATATAATTGGACCTGCAGTTTTTCAATGTTTGTGTCAACCTCCCTAACTTGTCTGTTTATGTTTCCGAATTTTTGTCTACTCTAGATTTTCAGTTTGGCTTTTACCAGCTTAATTTTCCGGACTAAGTTGAACATGTGACTTCCATGAAATTGGGTTCTCCATGTTTGTTTGATCAGATTCTTGCAGTCCTTCCTCTGAGTCCACATCATTTCAAAGCGGAAGGGCTTATTCTTTAATCTATTCTTAGGGTTCTTTAGTTCTACATAAATATGACAGTGATCCGAAGTGGTAAATGCGTGATTCCATCTAAAAATTTGTGGGTAGGCTTGTATTATGTCCGGATGTCCCATTGCTCTATCTAGTTTTTCCAGGATATTATTCTCACCTTCTTTACGTTTTCTCCAGGTAAAATCGTTTCCCTTAGTTGCAAGGTCCATCATATTGCAGTTTTATGAGAACAAATATAACCTTTTAAGCTTACTTAACATGATTGACGCACCCCTCATTTTGTCCGACACCTTAAGCAAGTCATTGAAATCCCCAATGACAATTGTGGGGAATGTGTTCGAGTTGATATGGTTCCCAACCTTACTCCAAAACTCATCCTTCAGGGTCTCATTGGGTGGAGCATAGATAAATGTGATACATATTTTCACATTCGTGGAAAGGTTGGAATGCACCACAGATACAAACCTTTTTTCTTTGGTTATTACCTCAATTTTTTCATTTGTCAGTTGATAGCTTTTCCATAGGAGGCAAAGTCCCCCAAAAAGGCCGTCAGCAGGGACGAAACAGAGGTTATCAAACCCCGCTCTTCTCCAACAAACCTCATCTCGTTCAATGCTAGTTTTCAGTTCCGCGAGCATGATCATGTTGATATGGTCGTTCTTACAAGTCAAATTCACATCAGCCCAGGAATTCTTTTTCCTCATACCACGACAATTCCAGAATGCGAATTTCATTTAATACTTATATTTGGGTTTAGGGTGGAGAAGCCCTATGTTTCTTTCCCTTCTATTTCGTTTGCTAATTTGCCGTGGAGACTTGGGCATAATTTCGTTGTTATGATTCCATTCTTCACAAATATATTTATACAATCTATACTCGGATGTTACTTTCGAGTAATCTTCTATTTGATAATGAAAGTGCCCCTCCATAGTCATGTTTGTAGGCTTTTCCAAATCATCAACAACCGACTTAGCCATGAACTAAGTCCGTATTTCTCTTTGGTACCACCATTCTACAGTTTCAAGGGGAGTAAGTATGTACTTATGGAGGATATATTTTTCCGTAAATCGATCGATTTCAAAATAGCTAATGGGGTCAGTAACGTGTGAGCTCAAAGATCTAAAAGACAAACTAGGATAAAAGTTGAGCTTAATGAAAACAGGGAGAACATTCAGTCGTACATCAAAAAGATAGAAAAACATGCAATTACTGTCTAAATCATAGAAGAACATTTTCATTCTATAAGGTCGAATTCTTGGATCTTGACGTCGTCTTTTGTTACTTAGTTGGGTTCTTTTGCCGTGCTCCTTTTTCCCTTCTTTTAATATTTCCTTATGTCGCCATTCTGATTCTTTGTTGAGGGAATAGCCGGACAACCAGCCTTTTAGGCACCCTACAATATGCTTCATGAGTTGGGTTATTCATTGGGTTTCTCTAAAGAAATTAGACAAACAAAGATGAGGGGAGAGCTTGGACCAATTCCGTAGAATGAGCATCAGTCTAGGCTTGGGAGTCTGTTCATATGAGTTCATGTTTCCAATGGTTTCACTATTTGCGTTCTTCTCTTGTTCATGTAATTCTTGATCTTCATTTTTCATGAAAATCCTATCTCCATTAATCTAGTTTTCCCTGCAAAACAAGCATACACTCGAACAAGAACAGAGTGGTGAAAAATCAAGGCAACTCAGATGAAGAGATGAAAACGTGTAGGGAAGGCAGTCAAAGAACAAAGAAAATAAACTATTATCATAGCAAGGGGAGCCATGTGAAGCCCCAACATTATCAATCATACAGTAGGTTCTAGTCAGGCAAACAATCAACCATGAAGATTGACTAAGGCCTAGGATTTTGTTCACGTAGACATTTATTCTAACACAGACACTCACACGCAATCTAACAGAGGAAAATAATTCCTCCATAGACACAAAGCAGCATTTATTTATTATCATAAAAGATCAGATTATCTAGGTTCTGATCTTTTTAGCACCCTTCAGAGAAGAGGTGGCAGTATCGTTAGTGCCTCCAGTCGCCTTCCTCTTGCTCAAAGTTAATTTAGACCCTTCATTCTTCATCTCCATTTCCTCCATTTGTCTATGCATAGTGTTGTTGGTGTGGAAGGAGTGGAAAGATCCTTCAGATATGAGCATACCCTCATCAACAGGGGTTGGACTTTGGTGCAGAATGTTAGCAAGAGCTTTTCCATCATCATTGTAGTTAGGGTCAATTCCATCTTCAAACTCATTGATCATACTTATGGCAAAGATCGCATCTTCAGGAAGGGTCTTATAAGCAACTTGCTCAAGGAAGGTGGGCTGCACAGACTCTTGCCCAAACATCTCAACTTTCTCATCATTAGGGGCAGCTTGTCCCTCAGCTTTTTCCTCATTGGGATCTCGATTAGCCTTGTGTTCCTTCTCCTCATTAGGGCCCATGGAATTACTCTTGGAACTTTGGGAGGAGAGGTCATTGAAGGACACAGTGACCCCACTGGTTCCCGACAGATAGGGCTTCACACCACTGACGTACACTACTGGGGTTCTTTTTTTCTTTTTATGATTCATGACAGGAGTCCATTCCGGGTCCTTCTTCTCATCAGTCCCTTTCTTGCTCGATCCAGCCTCCCACTTCTTTCCATTCTTAAAAGAGAAATTGATCTTTCTTGTCCTATTCATTCTCATAGGACAGAGTTCGAAACCATGGCCATTTTTGGCACAGAAGCCGCATCCTTTAGAGAAATCCTCAAACCAAATTTTGAACAATTTGGTTTTGCCATTCTCATCAGGAATTAGGACCTCAATATCAGGGTAAAGCTCCAGATCAAAGTTAATGCAGATTCTCGCATAGTTCACTCCCATACCTTTCTCAAAGAAAGGGTCCAGTCTAATGAACTGACC
This sequence comes from Fagopyrum esculentum, assembly GCA_033239045.1. Lineage (NCBI taxonomy): Eukaryota > Viridiplantae > Streptophyta > Magnoliopsida > Caryophyllales > Polygonaceae > Fagopyrum > Fagopyrum esculentum. The sequence goes on along the minus strand of BSUD01000001.1, from coordinate 46,238,970 downwards.
AACATTGTTAACCTCAATAAGGGCTCTTAAGGCTTCTCTATTGATGTATTCAGGTGGGATCATGGGGATTCTTTCCCAGACATCAACAGCAGTGATGTTCTCAGTGAACACATTAAAGTTGAGTTTCCAAGGCCTAAGGATAAGGATGCGACCAAAGTTGTGGTAGGGTCTCTTTTTCCAAATCATAACTTTGTCATTAGGGTTGGAGAAGATAATTTCAAACCAATGGTTAAGTTTAGGCACAATGTGGACTTCCACTTTGATGTTTCTCCATTCAGAAAGGATTTTAGTTCTTACCTTGCTAAATTCCATGAGATTCCCGAAGATTCTGCCCATAAGAGATGACTCTCTTATTTTGGTGAAATCCGATTTAACCTTCGATAGAAGGTTCAAGTATTCTTCCAGCTTTGCATCATCATTCATAACCTCTTTTCCTTTCCTGGTTTTGACCTTTTCAGCACCTTGTTCATCACCTTTGGGATCAGCAGCAGCAGAAGACTTATCCTGAGTGTTGGAGTTCTTGATTTCACTAGCATTTTTTTTGGGAATTTCACAAACTTTTTCTTTGTAGAAGGGATTACTTTCATTCATCCTTACTCTCTCAATATACTTAGCAATCAAGATATGCTTGTGTTGTGTTTTTGGTGTGGGATACTTATTCAGTTTATATAGGAGATAATTCATCTTCATGAAATTGGGAAAGTTCAACGTGTTTTTGCTCTTACCAGTCTTAGGTTTCATAGGTATATTCATATAGATATCAAATAATTTTATAAACTCTAAAAAAAGATTGAAGGCATACGCACTCAGTGATTTGCAACAACAATCAGAAATCCAATCCAGGAAACAGAAAAGGAAAAAGCAAGCAAAGGTAAGGAAACACCTGAAATTGGAGAGGTTCTTCTTGATTTCTGATCTTGTCACCTGCTCTCTGTTGATTTTGGTTCTAATTTTGTTCAGCTCAGATTTCCGATTCAAGTTAGCACACAAATCATTCTATTGTGCCACACAAAGCCACCCACAAGAACCTGGCTCCAGAATCTTGAGCGAATCAGGAGTACGAGAAGCGTAAAGGTGGGGAATCACCCACCCTCTGTAACGTCTCCCTGATTTGTTACAGAACACATCACTAACCATGATCACCATCAGAAAGGGGATTTGTGAGCACCAAATCTCGCCCTCAGTAGCTCCCCCCTTTTTCGTTGGATGTTTAGCCATTTTGGGGAAAGAAACCCTCCGTTGTTTGAATCTTCTCTCCCGCTCCCTGCTGTGCCGATTTTTATGCCCTCTTGATGTCGATTTGAAGACAATAGATGAACTAGACTGGATTTTTGTGGCGATATTGTCGCTAACAGGTCTTCCATGATTGTCGATCGAATGGGCTGCACATTATTAGGGATTGCAAGGATTTCACATTGGGGGTTTTCTTTATTTTGGCTTGTATTGATGAAGGTGAGGAGCGTGTGAGGCGCGTACTTGTGAAGGTTTTTTGGTGTTTTCATTTTTTTCTGAGCAATTGTATGTTCGCTAATTAATTTAAATTGAATTTTAAGTTAAATCAATTTAAATTTAATTTTATTAATTTAATTTAAATTATATAAATATAATTTTGAGTTAAAAAAATTGAATTTGAGTTAATTTAAATTAATAATAATTTGGATTAATTAATTTAGTTAATTTCATTGTTATTAATTTACTTTTAATTTCAATTAAAATGAAAATAAAATAAATTTAATTAATTTTTAATTTCACACAATTACATTATTTTCAATTAAAGTGGAATGAAAATAAACTAAATTTAATTAAATATAATTAGTTTAATTACTTATTAATTTCATATAATTACTTTAAATTTCTTTTAAAATGGAATTAAAATATACTAAATTAAATAAATTAATTTAGTTACTTATTAATTTCATTTAATCACTTTTAATTTCATTCAAAATGGAATGAATAAAAATTAAATCAAATGAAATTAATTTAATTACTTTTTAATTTCATTTAATTACTTTTATTTTCATTTAAAATGGAATAAAAATAAAATAAAATAAAATAAATTTATTTACTTTTAATTTTATTTAATATCATTTAATTTTCTTTACATTCATTTAAAATGGAACTAAAGTAAACTACATTAAATAAAAATAATTAAACTACATTAAAATACCAAACTACAGTTATTACAAGGCATGGAGATGCAGAGGCATCCTACGGCCTCCACTCGTGGGGCTAGAGCTTTGACGACGGAAAGCAGCTCTCAGGTTGCTGGTCCAGCGGCCGGCACACCACCAGCTCAGCTGCCAGTCAGACCTTGCCTATCAGATCCATCTCTAGTTGTCCGTATGGAGGTTCTTCTAAAGCCGACTTATGGGACAGAGTCGAAGAGTGAGGAGGACGCTACTTTTGTACAACCAAAGGAGATAGATCCACCAGTTGGCGAGCATATAGATATTACTTTTGACGAGCAGGTAGAGCGACCAACAAACATACTTGTCGATCCACCAGCTGGCGACAACATCGAGGCGGCGGAGTTTCATTATGATGTTCCAACTAAGGAGCATGTAGTGCCGCCATGAGAGCCATTTATACCGGCTGATCGAGGTCGCGTTGTTGCAGACACAAGGGCACCATTGATCAACGATGTGTTGACATGCTACGCCGGTCACCGTGCTCGCGGTGTCTAGATGAGAGAGGTAGAAAACTAAATCATAGTTGTAAGACATTATGTTACAGAAGCTAAATTAATAAAAACGTTTAATTGAATATGCATTGTTCTATGAAGAAGGACTATAGGAGACCCATGACCGCGTTGCGGCAGATAGAGCACATTGTTGTACTGAGTAGATGGATCTCCGATGCTGACAAAGACGACCCCACTTCTTGGTTTGATATTGCATCTCAGAGTGGGCTGGCGGATTTGCTTGACGTCTCTTTCGCCGGAGTTGACCACGCCCTTATACATGCATTTGTCGAGCAGTGGCATCCGGAGACCAGCAACTTCGATCTACCATGGGGTGAGATGATCATCACCCTCCACAATGTAGCCATCATCCTATGCATTAGGATTGATGAAGACGCCCTAGTGACACCTTTGTATACACGAGAGCATACCAAGTGGTTGAGTGACATCTTCCATATATCATAGGACGAGGCTCGGGGGCATTAGACATCTCTACCTGTTGATCCGTTGAGGAAAGCTTTTGATATTATTCGACGCGACCCAACCACCCCAGCTGAGGATGTTGCTTATGTATTTCTCATCCTCTTCTTGGGGTCATCATTGTTCGTCGATAAATCGACGAACAAGATTCGACCTTGGTTGATCGATTTAGTACGTGATCACCACCGTACAAGAGGCTTAACTTGGGGCACCGGTGTATTGGTGTACTTGTACTCGTACGTAATGCTGTCACTCTACTTCACTAATTAATAACTTTTGTTTATTATAATTATTATAAATGACAAAACTGAACTTTCCGTATAGTGTGATGTGCGACGCTTCACGGCTGAAGGTGAAGACGATCGGATGTTGTACATCACTATTTCAGGTAAGAACTTTCATTTAATAAGTCACTTCTTATATTTCTTAATTTAATGGTTACTGTTCTGGATATATGCCCACTTCCCGTCATTGGGTTGTTTGGCGGTGGAAGATCCAGGGCGTCATGGTTCAGCGAGGTGGACTTCGAGACTTTTTGTCCTGAAGACCCCACCATCCACTCTTGAGAGGATGAGATCCTTGCGCTCACAGTTGGATCAGATGAGAGCGGAGGACATCAAGTTCATGCCTTACGGAGACTGACTACTAGATTTCGAGGGTGAGTTTGTTGTCTCCACATACCGGGGGACGATCCAGATTGGAGACATCGTCGAGCCATACATGTCGGATCGGGTCCTCCGTCAATTTGGCTACTGTCAGACGATCCCACTTGAGAGGATCGTCCCGTATTTGGAGCTCCACCTCCTACTGGCAGTGAGGGGTATAGGGTCAGATTCTATTTTACAGATGATCGGTGGGCTGCCAGACACGAGGATACGAGCCGATTTGCGCTTCAGGGTCTGACTAGGGCCCCTGACCCATGGATTGTATCTCAGGGTTACATGTCCTGGTTCAGCGAGCGGTGCCATCAATTTCTACTTCTTGGCTCAACTATATAGACTCCAACAGTAGATCGTCCTCCTCCGGTCCCTGTTTAAGATACTTGGGTACGTGTTGTTGTATTTATTTGATTGTTTTCAAAGTTCTATACTTCACCTTTTGCGCTGACAAATGTAAATTCCAATACAAAGGCTTCACATCATGCAGGGCCACCTCCGGGATCTTATTAGCCGACGTGCACCAACTGTAGAGGAGCTACATGTGATATATGACGAGTCAGTGGCATAGAAGGTTCATATAGCGCCAACTCAGGTCAGGGCGTCGCAGACCAGACAAGATTGATTTGTGTATTTTATGTCTTGTTCTATACTTTACCTTTTGCTATAAATATTACATTTTATGTGTTGTTTTGCACTTTACCTTTTGTTATAAATATTACATTATTTATGCGTTGTTTTCAGATTTAGAAACCTACAACAACCCTAACATACATCAACATTGATTGTTATCGTTTGATTAGGGTAGTGACACTTAAAGGGAAAAGAATAATAGAAGATAAACGTTCTTGAAGAAGTTGAAAATAAGAACAAGACAAGTATCCATGAGTTACATATAAAACCTACAACAACCCTAACATACATCAACTATCTACTGAGTCAACATTGATTGTTACTTTTCTAGGACATTCTTTGCGCCGGAGTTCATCAAATAATTTGAATCTCTCACGAAAGGGTGCATCCCATCCATCAACACTAGAATCATGTTCACGCCTCCATGTAAAAGTCAAAGGAGGTAACGGAGAGTCGGGTTTTATCCAAACCTAAGAAGAAGTGAATGACAAATTAAAAAAAAGTCAATACATTTTGTAATTCTACAATTAAAGGTAATGAAAGAGTTATAAAAGGTAATGAAAGAGAACTTACAGCTACAAAGTGATTGTCATCAACCCACGCGATTGCACGAATATCCGTGGGGGGTTCTTGCTCCTCAACCGTTATAACAATTGGTAAACATGTCTCAGGACTTGGTCCAAGTATAACCACTATGCAACGGTAATATGTTGTTGTTGTTGTGCAAACAAGTGGACACTTCATCCAATTCTCCGGCCCACAAGGTATATGATCAATCCAGAAAGTAGCCTTGATAAATTCATCAACTGTCCATCATAAAGCTGACTGTTGAAAGATAACAATTAAAGGTGATGAACTTGTTTTCATTTTGTCAACAAACAATGTTTAAGGGAAGAAAAGAAATACTTACTTGTGTTACAAGTCCTTTCTCATGGACATCTTTGTAGCCAATTCCTTTCGAACAATCAAGTAATCTTCTTCCGAGTATCCCGAAACCACGACAAGGGCTTTAAATCCACAATGCCCGTCTCCTTTAACAACATAGGATGAAAGGATGAAGGGTTTCATGAACTTCTGCATCTGTTCTTTCGTGAAGCGATAGTTCTTAGACCGTCGGGAGGTGATTTTCTTAACACGTGACTCAACCTCCTCAACCTTAACTTCGGCTACATGTCCTAGTTCGGCCTCTTATGGTTCAGCCTCCTCAACCTTAACTTTTGCATGTTGACTTGCTTTTGGTGGACGACCTCGAGGACGTGGACATGCCGATCCAAAACCATGTTCGAACCCACTTGGTTCTCTCTTTGTTGAACGAATGCCATATTTTGGTGGTCTTCCTTCAATTCTAACTTTTGCTCTGGTTCTGTCAATGTTGAAAATCCCGGATATCTAATATCCTCATATGATGAAGCCATCTGTTTAAGTTCATCTCTACTAAGCAAGTTCTTGTCCATTCGCTCTCTGAAGTCGTTGAGTGACTACATGTATGGATAAATATGGACAACATCATCTTGTAGGTTGGATTTACTCTTGCCCATCGTACTTGCTTCCAATAAGGATTGATCTGATCCAAACGTATTGGCTCCCTATCCCTAATAGCAAGAAAAAACTCGTGCGCACAAGGAAACCCATGAGCTTCCCTCCAATATGAATCATTACATGTTGTTATGCTCTTAATTTGTTTTGCCTTGTTGTAAATCTCCAACAATATCAGGAAGCACTCGTTGCTTACTTTGTTCTGGAGCAAATCAAATATTAGCACCCGCACATCCAACAACATCCTCTCGCGTGAAGTCTCTATTGACGCTTGAATATGATCAATCTGGTCATTTACCATCAAGTCAATGTTCTCCATCACCAACTCAAATCCTTACACGCTAGAACGCAATGTACTCTTCAGCAATGAGTGTGCGAACTCACACCTAACAACCAATATCAATTCAATATACTATTGCACTATTATAGTTAGAAAACAAGTATAAACAAGATAGGAATAAGTTCATACGCATTTGTTGTCCTCATGCCAAAGTGAAGATGCAAATTGCACCAAGCTCGAACAATTGTTTCCTTGTATGAGATTAGCCTTGTACTTTCCAAATACTCCATCAACCTCGGGTAACCTTGCTAGTAGCCTTTCATCTCACCCAAACGCCGCTCGTAACTCTCACGAGATCTAGATTCAATAAGAGAATGGTAGTGTGATGCAAAAATTGCTTGTAACTCCTTTGATCGTGTCACCGCCCAAGATCTATGTTGAATGTTGCACTTTATATGAAATGTGCAAATCATGTGCTTCACATCCGGAAAAACAACACCAAGTGCACTTATGAGTCATAGCTCTATGTCTGTCACAATCACCCCGGTGTAACATTTTCGCACACGTGTTAGAGTCTCCGTAATGCCCACTCGTAGTAATTGACATTTTCCTTGGCCATGAAAACAAATGATATTACAAACGTCAACCTCGTGCTAGTGATACTGACAATATCTAACAATATCTAACAACGGCATCTTGTACCTATAGAGGGCATGATAACACGATTTATGACTTAGGTTTAGACACTCATTTAGATAGTTTTTCCGCTCATTCATGCATGGTTTAGCACTAGTTCACGACGTTTACACTCAATTCACGTATTTTGTCGAGATAGACGTCTACACGGACTCTTGCTTGCTTTGTAGGTATTTTGGGAGATTTAGGAGCTTAATCGATACATTCGAGGATCGTTCCTCGAGATGACACACCTTTGGACTCATTGGGATGCAAGCTAGGGGCTAAGGACTCATGGGACCTTGTTGTTGCATGCCATGCACCAAATCGTGACTTAATGATCCAAAACAAGCTGAGGCACCAAAACCACGGCCACTGGGACTTCCACGGGCGTGGAAATGGGCCGTGGTTTTTGCCAGACGGTTGTGACAGCTGTGTCACGATCTTCATGGCCGACTCTTGCAAATTTGTAGGATAAAAGGTGGTCCTGCAAGGCTGAAAAGAGATCCACACTCTCACTCCCATTCTCTCCCACACTCTCAACAAGAAAGATTCTCTCAATTGGAAGCTTGGATTGGAGCTACTCTTGGAGGAGAAGAAAAGTTCCATTGGAGAAAAAGAGAAGAACACACCATTATTAGTCTTTGATAGATTTTAGAGTGAAGATTATTGGAATCGTTTTCTAGAGTTGTAAGAATCGATTGAACCTTCTTTTGAAGGGTTGTGAGTCTTTCTAAATCTCATATTCAGCTTGGTTTTCCTTGTTCTACTTGTTCATCTCTTTCTCTTCATTTTCTTGCAAATATAATCCATGATTTTATGCTTGATGATTTTGATTGTGATGATGTATGTTGTTGGCTAAATAGATGCGAATCTAGGGTAAGGAAAGGATGGTTATGGCTTGGACTATGAAAGAATATACTTAAATGTATGCTTGGATGATTCGTTTGATTGAACCTAGCCACTGTTAGAAACCACGGTTTGTTCTAGACAAACCACGGCCGTGGATCTTGATGAACACCCCGTGATTTTGATTAACTAGCTTGTAATGATAAATCCAAGTGTTAGGTTGTTAGATTGTTGAAATCCTAGTGTTTGTTGAGCTAAATCTATCCTAGGGTGACCTAGTGTTAGCAACTAAGTGTTAGAAGAGACCTACCCGGTGATTCTTGCTCTTAGATACCGAAGATGACGAACTCTAGGTAGTAGTGAGCCTCATAAGCCGCTATTGGATTGAGTGTGCTAGGATAGGTGTTTTAGGACTTGCCTTCCCGAGACTTACCCGGTGAGGAGAGGTTAGATCCCTAGAACACCATCCGGTTTGTGTAGAATTCCTATCCTTAGGCTCTTTGAGACTTACCCGGTGATGAGACCTTAGGAATGGACTAGTGGACCATGAGACCTACCCGGTGATTGATCCCAATCTAGAAACGCTCACTCCCAACATACTATAGTCAATCCAAGGAATGATTAGATAGCTTGAGTCCTATGCCATAACCGGAATTTCCAACCCCTAGAATCCGCTTTTCTCTCTTTGATTACATACTTCGTATTTGCTTGTTTACTTGTGGTGTTAGCTTAGTTGATTGTTGATTTCGCATGATTTGTGATCTTTGATTGATCACCTAAAAACCAAACCAAAAACATTGAGATTTTCATTTCTTTATTCATTTCTCTTTTCTTAGCCTAGATCTTCACTATCCTTAGTCATTAATCGATTCAATCTCACCTCAGTCTTTGTGTTCGACCTCGGAATACTATCCCTACTACGAAACGTCCCGTACACTGCGGGTTCGCTAGGAGTTAGGAGAAATATATCGAGTATAAATTTAAGGCTTTTTGCGTGACACGTTCTTAGCGTAACAAGTTTTTGGCGCCGTTGCCGGGGACTAGGTCTAGATTGAGTCTTTTTGTGATTGTTTATAGTGTATGTCTTTCTTGTTGCTTTTGATCTCGTTTGGTTTGTGTCTTTGCTTTTCAGGACATCTCTACTCTTTAGGTGTATGCGAAGATCTCGTGGCAAGGATTTAGCTCCATTCGATCCCGAACCGGAGAAAACCCTTAGATCTAGATCCAAGAGCATTAGAAAGGGAAAAGAAATGGCCAGAAGAGATCTCCAAGCTGAGTTAGATGAGGCTTTAGAGCAAATTAGGATAAGGGATGAAGCTTTGGAGAATGAAAGGAGACTTGCCAATGAGAGGCAAGAAGCAATTAGGAGGGAGATTGAAGAGATTAGGCAAGCTCTTGTGCGAAGAGAGCCTAACCCTCAAGAACCTCCACCTCCACCACCACAACCGCAGCCGGGGGTTAATATTCGGGTTGTGCCCATTGCTATTGAAGAGCCACAAACATTAGGGCAACGTATGGATCCGGCACAAAGAGCACACCGTCCGGGTGTGAACTTAGGAGATCCCGCAACCCATAATTACGAGCTCCGCCCTCAAGTTCTACAAATGATCCGGCATAATCAATTTGGAGGGATGGAAGGAGAGTCTCCTCATCAACACTTGATGAACTATGAGATCTTGATGGAGACTCTAAGACCGCCTAGATTGGAGAGAAACAAACATAAGCTTAGGGCTTTCTCCTTCTCACTTAAGGATAAAGCCTTGACTTGGTATCAATCTATTCCACAAGGGCGAGTGAGTACTTGGGAGGAGATGACAACCGAGTTTTTGACAAAGTTCTTCCCACCTTCCAAGACTACCGAGTTAAGAGGGAAGATCAATGCCTTCGTGATGAAGGATAGAGAGAGTTTATTCAAGTCTTGGGAGAGGTTCAAAGACCTCCTCCTAGATTGTCCACACCATGGTATACCGAAAATAGAGCTATTGGAGATCTACTTCAAAGGACTTGATAAAGATAGCCAATTCAAGCTTCAATCTCTTTCTGGTGGGACTTTCATGGAAAAGAATGTAGATGAAGCTTGGGAGTTTGTAGAGAAACAAGCTTTGGTGATTGAGAAGTACTCCCATAAGAAGAGTGATGGGAGGAAAGCGGGAGCATATGAGGTGAGTGAAGTCACCATAAGTAATTTCAAGCTTGATGCAATCAACAATGAGCTTAAGTCTTTGAGGGAGTTGTGCACTACAACTTTGAAGAATCAAGCAACCTCTCAAGTGCAAGTGCAAGCAAACTTGTCTTCCAAGGAGGAAGATGTGAACTACATGGGAAGGGGCAACTACAATAACTATCAAGGCCCAAGGAACTTCAACAACAACCGGAAATTCAACAATTACCGGCCTAACCACAACCATCCCGGGTTTTCCTATTCTAACCCGGATGGAGCCTTGAACCCTCCCGCTTCCACAAGCGCAGCTCCACCACCAAAAGCTTCACAAGAACCTCCACCCGGGTTTACTCAACCTCCAAAGGATAGGACCGAGATGATGTTTGAGCAATTGCTTGGAAGGTTGAGTGGTCTTGAGAGCACGGTGACTTCTATTTCTAAGGCTCAAAAGATTTTGGAAGCACAAGTGTTCCAAAAGGCGGGTGAAGCTCATAGAGATCCGGGAAAGCTTCCCGGAAGAACCGAAGACAACCCGAGAGGCCAAGTGTTGGCCATCACAACAAGGAGCGGGTTGAGCATGAAGGATCCCTTACCTAAGGGAAGTGATAACGGAAAGCAAGTAGTGGTTGAGGAAGAGACCTTGCAAGAAGAAGGAGGGAAGAGCAAGGATGATGAGCCAACATATGTGGCACCACCTCCATACAAGCCACCACTACCATTCTCACAATCGCGAGCAAGAGCTCGATTGGACAAACACTTTGGTAAATTCCTTGAACTTATGTCTAAATTGCATATTAACATTCCGTTCATGGATGCTATTCTAGGTATGCCGGCGTATGGCAAGTTCTTGAAGGAAATACTCTCCAACAAAAGGAAGTTGGAGGAGTATGGGGAAGTGAGGATGACAAAGAGGTCCTCGGAATTGATTCAAACTATGAAGGAGGAGATGCCTCCTAAGATAAGAGAACCGGGTTCCTTTTGTGTGCCAATTGGAGTGGGAGAAGTAAAGTATGAAGCCCTATGTGATCTTGGGGCAAGTGTAAGCATCATACCGCTTGCACTTTGCAACAAGGTTGGGCTAGGAGAGCCAAAGCCGATCAAGATGACCCTTTACATGGCGGACCGTTCGATCACTCACCCGGTTGGAATATTGGAGGACATACCGGTGCAACTAGGGAAGTTCTATGTGCCAATAGACTTCGTTGTTTTGGACATCCCGGCGGACTATCCGGTTCCCATCATCTTAGGGAGACCTTTCTTGGCTACATCCGGATGCTTGGTGGATTGTAAAAATAGGATTCTCTCCTTCAACATTGGAGAAGAGAATATCAAGTTCAAATTATCCACAATGATGAAGGGGCCAGCCCTTGATGAGGATGTATTCAACATTGTCGAGCAAGAGGAGTCTAGAGAAGTTGTGAGCTCGATCTTGATCAAGGACCCCTTGGAGAAGGTTCTTAGCTTAATTTTGATGGAGGAAGGTGTTGAGGAGGCTTGCAATGAAGAAATCAAGGCTTTGGAAGCATTAGAAAAGGAGACAAGAGCTGAATTTGAAGTCCACGAGAGTGTGCTGAATTCCTGTAGGAACCACGGTCAGGGACCAAGAACCACGCCCGTGGAAAGTCCCGTGGAACTCTCTGGAATGCTCAAAAAGGCTAGCTTTGCAAGTTCCACGGCCGTGGTTGTGCCAGATCCCGTAATTTTGCCCGTGATTTCTCCAGAAACTGCCTTTGTTGTTGATCAAGCTTCAAGGAGTCTTGGGGAGTCTTCCATGGCTTTGGATTCATCTCAACCAACATTGTATGGATCGTCTCCACTCGATAAAGGTCCTCCTAAACTTGAACTTAAACCCCTCCCCTCTCATTTGAAGTATGCTTTTCTTGGTGAGAATTCTACATATCCGGTTATTGTGAATGCATGCTTGAATGATGATGAACTTGCTAGATTGTTACATGAATTGAGATTGCATAGGAAAGCTATTGGTTATACCATTGATGATTTAGTTGGCATTAAACCTTCTTTGTGCATGCATAAGATCTTAATGGAAGATAATCATAAACCTTCAATTGAACCTCAAAGAAGACTAAACCCAATCATGAAAGAAGTAGTCAAAAAGGAGATTCTTAAATTGCAAGATACGGGAATCATTTTCCCGATTTCGGATAGCAAATGGGTTAGTCCCGTGCATGTGGTTCCTAAGAAGGGTGGGATGACCGTAGTAACCAATGAGAATAATGAACTAATCCCAACTAGAACGGTTACGGGGTGGAGGATGTGTATAGACTATAGGAAACTAAATGTTGCCTCTAGGAAAGATCACTTCCCTCTTCCTTTCATTGACCAAATGCTAGAGAGATTAGCTCAACATTCTCACTTTTGCTATTTAGATGGTTATAGCGGATTCTTCCAAATCCCTATCCACCCCGATGATCAAGAGAAAACCACATTCACATGTCCTTGGGGTACATTTGCATATAGGAGAATGCCATTTGGGTTGTGTAATGCACCCGCCACATTTCAAAGGTGTATGATGGCCATCTTTTCTGAGTATATTGAAAACATCATGGAAGTGTTTATGGATGATTTTTCTGTTTATGGATCTTCCTTTAATGATTGTTTAGCTAACTTGTCTCTAGTGCTAAAAAGATGTGAGGAGACTAATCTAGTCTTGAATTGGGAGAAATGCCACTTCATGGTAAGTGAAGGTATTGTGTTGGGACATTTGGTGTCCAACCGTGGCATTGAGGTTGATAGAGCTAAGATAGAAACCATAGAGAAGTTGCCACCACCTACCTCGGTGAAGGGGGTAAGGAGTTTTCTAGGGCATGCCGGTTTTTACCGGAGATTCATTAAAGATTTCTCTAAGATTTCTAAACCTCTTACTAACCTACTAATGAAAGATGTTGAGTTTGTTTTCTCCAAGGATTGCCTTGAGGCTTTTTGTAGGTTGAAGAATGCTTTGATCTCCGCACCTATCATGCAACCTCCGGATTGGAGTTTACCGTTTGAGATCATGTGTGACGCGAGTGATGTAGCCGTTGGGGCTGTTTTGGGGAAAAGGAAAGATGGGCGCACACATGCCATTTATTATGCTAGCAAGACGCTAGATGATGCCCAACTCAATTATGCTACTACCGAGAAGGAGTTGCTAGCGGTTGTGTATGCATTTGAGAAGTTCCGCTCGTATCTTGTTGGAGTGAAGGTCATTGTGTATACGGATCATGCTGCGATCCGTTATCTCCTTACAAAGAAGGATGCCAAGCCTCGTTTGATTCGGTGGATCCTTCTTCTTCAAGAGTTTGATTTGGAAATCCGGGACAAGAAAGGGTCCGAAAATTCTGTGGCGGATCACCTTAGTAGACTCCCACCATTAGAGCTTGAGAGAGATGACATCCCGATTGATGACTCATTCCGAGATGAGCAATTGCAAATGGTGGAGGAGTGCTTGTTTCAAGTGTCAAGGGGTAATGAGTCATGGTACGCCGACATTGTGAACTACCTTGTGTGTGAGGAGGTGCCACCCGGTCTTTCTTACGCCCAAAGGAAGAAGTTTTTCAAAGATGTAAGGCATTACTATTGGAGTGAGCCGCTTTTGTTCAAAAGAGGGCCGGATGGAGTTGAGTGAAGGCGACCTTGTCCTTCTCTTCAACTCAAGGCTGCGGCTCTTCCCTGGAAAGCTAAAGTCAAGATGGACGGGGCCTTATATAGTGAAAAAGATCTTTCCTCATGGAGCGGTTGAGATAGGAGGGGAGCATTGTGGAGACTTTAAGGTGAATGGGCACCGGTTGAAGAAGTATATCCCGGGAGCTCCGGTGGACATGATTGCCCCACTTCACCTTGAGTGAGACGCCCCCGAGTTTGGTCAAGCTAATGACCTTAAAGAAGCGCTTGATGGGAGGCAACCCATTGGTAGACATCTTTCCTTTTTCGTTTTTGTTTTTGTTTTTGATTTTTCTGTTTTTGTGTGTTTGGTGTGCTTTGTGTGTGTGCTAGAGTCTTGGTAGCATGGAAGCCTTGCATGGCATATGGATGATGATGATGAGTCCCTCATCAATTATGGGTGGAGCGGACGCGGAATTTGGACGGCTAGCGGTACCTAGCGCGGGTCCCGACGCCATGATGAACATTTAGAGCTCTCTACCATTGTTGATAGGATCATCCACCATAAATCCACTTGAGTAATCCCAAATACCAAAGCAAACCATTTTTACATTGTGAGAACCCTCTTTCACTCTTCTTTACTTCATTTACACATTGGGGACAATGTGTTTCTAAGTATGGGGTGGGGTTTACATGATCACTTGCATGATTAGCATCTAGGATAGTTTCTTTTAGTCACATGTTTCATTATGTCTTGCATTGTACATACATATTTCAAAAAATCCAAAAAAAAAATCAAAAAATTTTAAAAAAATTTAGTGCTTCTAAGCTTGGGAATGACCCTTATGATGATATTGTCTTGTGAATTGGCTATGGATGGCCTTGTGTGTTGAATAGATGAATGCATATGTGGACTTGAAGTACTTATCTTGAATCCCATGAATGATTTGTGACTATGATGCTTGCCTTGATTGGATTGAGTATTGAAAGTCAAAATTACATGCTAGTTCTTGCACATCATCTAGGAATGATTAAGGCGATTCATCTTTCTCTACTTCTCATCTTGATCATGTTGTTTGAGCACCTCAATTGATATAAATTTGACCTCTTTTGACCCATCCGGAAATAGGAGCATGTTAGTGTGTTGAGTGTGTGAAAAGCAAGTGTGAGGTGAAGTTGTTGATGAAAGAATACTATGAATGAAGTGCTGAATTTGTTGTGAAAGTGTAGACAGAAATATAAGTTTGGGGGCGTTGGTTTAAATGACGAGTAACTCGGCACCATTCACATAATCGGGTGTTTGTGCCTTGCCAAAGTCAAATAAACCGATAGTCCTAACGAGCTTTGGTATGTGTGCCCGGTGTGGATGCACCTCGAAAAATAAAAAAGCCCGAGATGGCTAATCACCAAGGTTTCGGCTTTTGTACACCAATGCCATTGTCTCAAAAATAAGTAAAAGAAAAAGAAAAAGAAAAGAAAGGAAAAATGGAGAAAAATATACACTTGTGGGAAGTTGATAGAAAATGTAAAGTTGTGGTTGTTTAGTTCCATTCCCGGATTAGCATCGCATAGCCTAGAAAAATTCCCACCTAATCACAACGTTTCTTGGCCTTTTACTTCACAAGCCCTTGTGACCTATTTGCATGTGTGTAAGACTTAGTGATCTAGATTGAATATGCTCATGATCATCTTGACTTCTTCATCTTTACCTTTCAT
Source organism: Fagopyrum esculentum (assembly GCA_033239045.1). NCBI lineage: Eukaryota > Viridiplantae > Streptophyta > Magnoliopsida > Caryophyllales > Polygonaceae > Fagopyrum > Fagopyrum esculentum. The sequence goes on along the minus strand of BSUD01000001.1, from coordinate 46,223,704 downwards.
GCATGCTTTTAAGTTAAGTATAATTGTCTTTCCATGCCTTCACTTATTTGACACATGATTGCTTGTCCATTTGTCATAAACATGACTATGAAGGTGATCCAATATTAGAAGCACAACTCCAAAAAGACTTTGTCGTTTTTCTGCATGCATAAATCATGTCATCTCTTAGTCTATAGTTGGGGACTTGCTCGGGGACGAGCAAACCTTAAGTATGGGGTATTTTTGATAACACGATTTATGACTTAGGTTTAGACACTCATTTAGATAGTTTTTCCGCTCATTCATGCACGGTTTAGCACTAGTTCACGACGTTTGCACTCAATTCACGTATTTTGTCGAGATAGACGTCTACACGGACTCTTACTTGCTTTGTAGGTATTTTGGGAGATTTAGGAGCTTAATCGATACATTTGAGGATCGTTCCTCGAGATGACACACCTTTGGACTCATTGAGATGCAAGCTAGGGGCTAAGAAGGACTCATGGGACCTTGTTGTTACATGCCATGCACCAAATCGCGACTTAATGATCCAAAACAAGCTGAGGCACCAAAACCACGGCCACTGGGACTTCCACGGGCGTGGAAATGGGCCGTGGTTTTTGCCAGACGGTTGTGACAGCTGTGCCACGATCTTCATGGCCGACTCTTGCAAATTTGTAGGATAAAAGGTGGTCCTGCAAGGCTGAAAAGAGATCCACACTCTCACTCCCATTCTCTCCCACACTCTCAACAAGAAAGATTCTCTCAATTGGAAGCTTGGATTGGAGCTACTCTTGGAGGAGAAGAAAAGTTCCATTGGTGAAAAAGAGAAGAACACACCATTATTAGTCTTTGATAGATTTTAGAGTGAAGATTATCGGAATCGTTTTCTAGAGTTGTAAGAATCGATTGAACTTTCTTTTGAAGGGTTGTGAGTCTTTCTAAATCTCATATTCAGCTTGGTTTTCCTTGTTCTACTTGTTCATCTCTTTCTCTTCATTTTCTTGCAAATGGAAGCCATGATTTTATGCTTGATGATTTTGATTGTGATGATGTATGTTGTTGGCTAAATAGATGCGATTCTAGGGTAAGGAAAGGATGGTTATGGCTTGGACTATGATAGAATATACTTAAATGTATGCTTGGATGATTCGTTTGAATGAACCTAGCCACTGTTAGAAACCACGGTTTGTTCTAGACAAACCACGGCCGTGGATCTTGATGAACACCCCGTGATTTTGATTAACTAGCTTGTAATGATAAATCCAAGTGTTAGGTTGTTAGATTGTTGAAATCCTAGTGTTTGTTGAGCTAAATCTATCCTAGGGTGACCTAGTGTTAGCAACTAAGTGTTAGAAGAGACCTACCCGGTGATTCTTGCTCTTAGATACCGAAGATGACGAACTCTAGGTAGTAGTGAGCCTCATAAGCCGCTATTGGATTGAGTGTGCCAGGATAGGCGTTTTAGGACTTGCCTTCCCGAGACTTACCCGGTGAGGAGAGGTTAGATCCCTAGAACACCATCCGGTTTGTGTAGAATTCCTATCCTTAGGATCTTTGAGACTTACCAGGTGATGAGACCTTAGGAATGGACTAGTGGACCATGAGACCTACCCGGTGATTGATCCCAATCTAGAAACACTCACTCCCAACATACTATAGTCAATCCAAGGAATGATTAGATAGCTTGAGTCCTATGCCATAACCGGAATTTCCAACCCCTAGAATCCGCTTTTCTCTCTTTGATTACATACTTCGTATTTGCTTGTTTACTTGTGGTGTTAGCTTAGTTGATTGTTGATTTCGCATGATTTGTGATCTTTGATTGATCACCTAAAAACCAAACCAAAAACATTGAGATTTTCATTTCTTTATTCCTTTCTCTTTTCTTAGCCTAGATCTTCACTATCCTTAGTCATTAATCGATTCAATCTCACCTCAGTCTTTGTGTTCGACCTCGGAATACTATCCCTACTAAGAAACGTCCCGTACACTGTGGGTTCGCTAGTAGTTAGGAGAAATATATCGAGTATAAATTTAAGGCTTTTTGCGTGACACGTTCTTAGCGTAACATGGCACATTAACAGTTTTGTTCGACTTCATACCAAAAGTGTATGAAATATATAAAGAGTTGTAAAAACATGTATAATAAAACTTACCCGTTCGTCTTGTACGTCGTGTCTATTATGATGACACAAGGAAATAGGTTGAGGAGATGTCTTGAATCCGGATGCATGACGAAAAAATCTGAAACTTCTTCAAAATCCGAGCATCTTCTCACATTGACATAATAACGACGTTGCTCTAACATATGGAGTGCTTGTTGGAGAGGACTTCGTCCTTCGGCTTGTAGCTTCCTAATCTTCAGTCCAACATTGTATATTTGTGTTATTGTGCTGACGTTGTAGGGGTCATCTAACTTTATTGACTTCAAAATATTTCTCGGCTTGAAACCCGACCCAAGCTCACGTCTCACCCTCCGAAACTATTTCTCCGTCAATCGGCCGGCATATGTGTATCCCTTTAACTACTCGGGAAGTGTATGATTGTGCACTCCGTTTATAACATGCAACGTCCATTTCTCAACCTCGCTTTGTACGCCCTCAAGCTCAAATAAACATCCGTCTTTTCTTGATTTGTGTGCTCGGCTAGAAGACGACTCGATATCAGGATCAACGTCTTTCTTCTTACGAGGGGTTCAGAAACGTTCGCTTGTCAAACGAAACGTAACGAATCCCCTAACGCTTCTCCACGACCTACTAGTAACCAACACCATGTTCATAGTTCCTCCCATGAATCGAGCCCAATCAACCATTGTCTCGCGATCTTGAAAAAAACCGCGATTTCAAACATTTGTGAATAATCAGTCCCTTCGTCACGAGAATAATTCGGAATACCCTAGTTCACATAGAAAAGAAAACTATAAGATTTCTAATTTTTCGGTTTAATTCTCAATGATTATTAGTTTTACAAAACATAAATTCAAATCATAAAACACACAAATTATATCAAATGTTTCTAACCTAAATTACAATTATGTCTAATGTTTCTAACATAAACATACAATTATATCTAACATTTCTAGTTTTTCTATGTTTTTCGGTTATAAAATACTTACCTCGAAATGTCGAAGAAACTCGCCTGGGTCACTAAATTTTTTATCGTCGAACGGAATCATCATCTCATCATCCTCATGTGTTGACATTATCGCAGCTGTTTTTTGGAAGATTTTGTGAGCGTTATTCACCTCTTCTTTTACTGTCTATATAAAACCGATGGAAATCAACAACGTTCAAATTACAACGGTCACTTTTATTAACGTTACACAACGTTCAAATCTCAACGGTTTGTTATGGTTACGTGATCACGCATCACATAACCACGAAAAGCATGGTCGTGCCATAACAACCCTCAGCATCATTGTTGGACTTATTAAAACCATGCAATTTGATCCGAATTTACCCCTATGTGAGTATGCGAAATGACCCGAAATCACTCGACCGAGACTGTCCGATCCGCCCGATTGACACCGCTACAAACGGGTGTTCCCCAAACTCCCCAGAAGAGGAAACACTCATGTGAGGAGAGGCGGAGGTGGACACCCAGCCAGGTACGGAGATGGCAAACGCCGGGAGAGTTGCACCGACGGGGAGATTCCTCTCTAGAAAGCTTTCACCATCAACGATGTCTCTCTACACCATCATTCTTTTCGGCTTGTCCTTCTTCCTTTTCTACTTCTACTCCAACGACGTCTTCCAAGACGAACCCACACATTTCGACCATTCTAGGTCTAAAATTCAAAGATCCCAGCCGGTATTTCGATTGCTTCCCTATTTTCTTCTGTTGATCTGTTTGATTGGTTCCAGGATTGGATTGAATTGGATTGGTTTAAGTTCGATTTCTTTATTAAACTAATGTCGGTTCATATACAAACTAGATGCTTAAATTTGTGGAAGGTAGCTGTGATTTTTCACAAATTTAGATCTGTGCTAGTACTAAGCTGTTGTATGTTTTGATGATTAAATAGTGGGAAATTACGAAATGAATGCTGTGCCATTGGCACATCGAAGTATTGTTATGGCATTGCTTCACTTTTTAATACGAATTTTAGAACCTATATTATTCAACGGAAATTAGTATTGTGAAAGAAACATAGGCTGAATAATTTGATTTTCTTGGACATTATAAGGGATGCATGGTTTACTCTTTTGGAAAAGAAATTAATAGTTCTATTAGAGTAGTTTACTGACAAATACTAGGAGTGGATCAGTCCTAGATCATGAACTCATAGTTTCTAACAAAAGCCTTTCTGAATCTGCATGCGATCTTGTTTGTTTGATCATATATTTTCTTTGTTTTCCCTCTCATTTTTGTTTTAGATTGCTAAGGAACAGCTATGGGATCCACCTTCCAGCCATGGTCTGCATCCGTGTATAAAGCCTACTTCTAAATATAAAGGTTATTTGCTAAGTTTGTGCTGAATTTAGAGTCTTGGGCTCACTGTTCATGGATTGGAATTTTGTTGAGCATCTGCATTCAATTTTGTGTTTATTGCATTTCACTTCTCGAGGTTTTTTGTGGTCTTCTACGTCAGACTTATGGTAATTTGGCTTCATTCAGCTGTCCAGGAATCTGGCCACTACATAACTGTCAAAAGTAATGGAGGACTAAATCAAATGAGAACTGGTGTAAGTATTTGTTCTCTTTAACACAGCAAGGCAACAATCCTATCTTACAATGAGCCAGGTTTATCAGCGTCCTTTCTTCTTAGGAGTTATTAATTAGTCTTCGATCACAAATTTGAATTGTCCAAAAACAAGCAAAACCATATACATAATTTCCAATAGTGAAATACCTGAAATCCAATAAATAGAAAAAAAGAAATAGTACAATCATCTTACTTCACTTCAACTCTCCACTCTCTCAGGCCTCTATTCATACAATTTTATGCTAATTTGATTTATATAATCTATTAACTCCTTTAAAATTTTTGTTTTGGTAGATAGCTGATATGGTAGCTGTTGCACGTATCATGAATGCTACTTTAGTGATTCCCCAGCTTGACACACGCTCATTTTGGAAAGATTCAAGGTTCTCTCTTCTTTGTCTCCACTGTTCCTAACTTTTTTTCTTACTTTTGTGGTTCTTAATTTTTGTATACTGTGTAGTACATTTTCAGATATATTCGACAAGAATCATTTTATCGCTACCCTGAGGCGAGATGTCAAAATTGTGAAGGAGCTGCCTAGGGAGATCGAATCTGTGCCACGAGCTCGAAAGCACTTCACTTCCTGGTCTGGAATGAGCTACTATGTTAATATGACACATATGTGGAATGAGTACCAGGTGCGTGCCTTTGTTTAGGCTCCTGTTGTATGGTTTTCTTTGATACAATTTGCTTTTTAAATGAAGGATTGTTCATTTTTATTTCCACTTATCTTTTTTTTTTTTTTCCTGCCATGAATTTGTCCTGTTCATCGGCATATCCTTTCGTCACGCAGATAATTCACGTCGCCAAGTCAGATTCTCGACTTGCAAACAACGATTTACCTCTTGATATACAGAGGTTGAGATGCCGTGCACTTTATCTTGCTCTTCGCTTCTCCCCTTCGATTGAAAGCCTGGGAAAGGTATGAGGCTACTTGTTGGAAAAAGATACCGAATTTGAATTGCTTGAGAAGTCTTGTCATTGTCACACAATTTATTTCCCACTATTTTGTTTTAGTTTCACCAAAGTGGTACACATGACTCAGTTTTTGAGGATTGATAGAATCGCCCTGCTCTGATACCTTAATCATATTAATTGGAAGAAAATATGTGCAATTCTATCAGCAAGTTAAGTTCTATATGGATCAGCAGAATGAAATGAGCGGAGTGTTATAACAATAACAGGACAAAGAGTTACCTTTGTAAGTGTTTCACTTTCAGTGAGGGGGGATTTTTCGTGTTTTTTGGTTGGAAGGGCAGTGAGGGCGGACTTTATTCACCTGGTATGGTAAACAATAAGGGAAAAGAGAAAGCGTATGTACATTGCATATGAACTCCTACCTTGAGCTGAAAACCTTTCACCTCTATTCTTCCCTCGATGTTCTGCCTATCTAATCCACTCGGTGATGACTGCTATCTCAGTATTTCCCAGCAACCCACTGCAAATTATTCCTTAGAAACTAATAAGTTATATTTGGGGCTTGAAACTCAAATGTGGAAAAATAAATTTGTAATATGGATTTCAGAAACCCATTAAACTAAGCCACATGATGACTTGGTGGGGCTCTTCTGGCTGATGGATTAAGAGTGTTGATAGGTCAAAGGTGGCCTTGTGAGCTGTGAGTATCAACAGCTGACAGTGGCAGTAGTAATTGCTCACTCTTGGTGGGTGGAGAGTAGTTAGGGGAATGTCTGAGAAATATCCATGTTTAGCATATTATGGTGTTCCCCTGAAATGGGCGTCTTTGGTATTAAACATTTTGGGGATAAATAGATGTGAAAGCTTCCAACTCCCATCCCCTTTTTATATGTGGCATGTTGAGGGTAAGCAGAGGGTGAACGATATATCTTTAATGCTCTCCCCTCTACTCTACACGAATACCAATCATGTCCGTACTCCAAAGTATGAGCACATTTAAGACATGTAAGAATGCTACTGTGAGATTTTTTGTAAACTAGGTTCTGAGAGCATGCCACTGACAACAGAGGCTGGTGGAGCGACTACGATTACGTGGTGGATTGTACATTGCTCTTCATCTCAGATATGAAAAGGATATGCTTTCTTTCACTGGATGTACTTATGGTCTCTCTGCGGTAGAAGCTGAGGAGTTGAGAATCATGAGGTTAGACTGCATACATCCTCGGATAACTTATAAATTTTCTGATAAGATGCAATTGTATCACTTCTTATTTTTTTGGGGCTTATTGAATATGATTCTTGCATTCATTTTTCCAATACAAATGGGTGCTCGAATCCACCTTGGCTTCATCTGTGTTCTCGCGTCCTTCAAAAAAAGCATACTTACCACTTCACAGGAAAAAAAATGTTGAAAAGGAAAGAAAGAAACAAATATTTCGTAGAACGGTATGATGTTAGCACATCTTTTATTGCTCATTCTGCGATGTGAAACAGTTATTTCCAAGCTAAAAGGCTGTCTTTTTTCTATACCTGACATCAGCAGCTCATCTGTGCTGTGTTTGTTAGGGAGAACACAAATCACTGGAAGATAAAGAATATAAACTCCACAGAACAAAGAAATGCAGGCCTTTGCCCACTAACACCAAAGGAGGTTGGTATATTTCTTCAAGCTCTTGGTTATCCTTCTTCAACATTAATCTACGTTGCAGCTGGGGAAATTTACGGTGGTCAAACTCACCTTTCTGAGCTAACAGATCGTTTTCCCAATGTGGTTTTCAAGGTCAGTCGCAGTTTTGAAGCAGCTTGCATGTCTTCATCTGCCAAGATTTGACGACAATTTGAAACTTTTTGATTTTTGACAGGAAACTTTGGCCAACCAGGATGAACTGAATACCTTTTCCGAGCATGCATCTCAAACTGCTGCATTGGACTATATTATTTCCTTAGAAAGCGATGTGTTTATTCCCACTCATTCAGGGAACATGGCTAGGGCTCTTGAGGGCCACCGTCGATTCCTAGGCCACAGAAGAACTATTACACCTGACAGGTATTTGCATGTTTGTGAATGGAAGTCGGAAACTTTCCATGAACTCAGTCAAAGGATAACAATGGGTATATATCTGTTAATTCCACGCCATGTGTACAGTTTAGACCTGAAATCATCCTTTCTCTATCTCTGCAGGAAAAGTCTTGTTGCTATATTTGACAAGTTGGAAGCAGGAGTAGTAGAAGGACCATCATTGCCACACATTATTAAGAAGTTGCACGTGAATAGGTAAATTTGTCCCTCTCCCCTTTTCGGTCTTTCTAGAATCAGTATCTCTAGTCAAGTTTAACGCAACATGTTCAGTACGACTGTAGTCACTGTACCCACCTTATAACTCTGATGCCAGTGTTTGAATCAACGTTGACCTAAACCTTTCAAATATCCCGGTAGGCATTCTCCCTAGGAGCCTAACTGTAATCAGTGTAGTATCTCCACGTGTTAATATGCAATATAAAAGTCGTGATGGAAATATCAACGTTGTGACTTGAATATCATGGTTATACTATCAGTGTGTTTACAGTGCTTTTATAAATACAGTTTCGCAGTTCCAATTTTATGCATGAAACTGTATTTATAAATGCACTACCAAACACATCGATAGTGGTTAACATACTAAGGGATCACTTGTTTTGCTCCAAATCACTTTGAACATAAAAGAAGTGTAACCATTTCCATTTTGTTTCCTAGTGCATAAATGTTACCTTTCGTTTCCATTCCTGATTTCCTAGATAGTAACCAAATGCCCATAAGTGAATTAAAACAGGCAAGGAGCTCCAAGGAAAAGGCATGGCCCACCACCAGGGATGAGAGGTCGTGCAAGGTTCAGATTTGAAGAATCATTTTATGAAAATCCATTCCCTGAATGCATATGTAACCACTAGAAAGGCTTAGTTTGATGTCTGAACTGATGTCTATTGTTTGGTATCTCTTGAATCGACCTTGTGAGACAGTAACAAACATTAGTGATCAGGTACAGATATACAATAGTATGGCCATGATAAAAGGTCCTGGTTTGTGCGATCTTGTTAGCTTTGCCCTTCATTATGCCTTATTCGATTCTTTTTAATTTGGAAATGGATGTTGTGCATTAATGTGTCACAGACTCACAGTTCATTTTTGTATAGAAAAAGGTGTGATATAATTTTTTTGTTAAGAGTATAAAAGTTGGATTGTTGTTGCTATTCTACTCATTTTTTGACTTGTCACCATGGTTAGTACCAAAACTGTAGTATGAAGGTATGAACTGGTGGATATGAAGGAAGATAACCTAAAAGACCAATACTCAGTTGGTCTAGTGGGATGTGGTGCTAGACTCCTTAAGTGGTTAGCCTAAAAGGTCAACAAATAGGATTGGAACCTGAAGTTGGGTGGCATGGTGATACTATTTTGCGCCTAAGCAAAAGTATTGTACATCAACGAAGAATGTATTGATTTTCAAATGTTTCATTTCGTTGTCCGCTATGTATAGTTTGTGAAGAAGACATTGATTTTCAAATGTTTCATTTCGTTGTCCGCTATGTATAGTTTGTGAAGAAGACACTTGATCATCTTGGTGCTGCAGGTGCAAGTTTTCGAGTCTTGTCTGATAGAGATTTAAAAGCCTTGACAAGCTCTTCTTTGACCATGAAGAGTACAGATGCTGCAAATACGCTCTGAAGTATCTTTGTGCTCATTCCTCGGTAGAACCCAAATAAACCCTCATACCGGATCATCTTGATTATAGCATCAATGGTGCCTGCAGGATGAAGAGCCAAGTTATGAATCTACAACCAAACATAGCCTATTTACCATCTTTCCATCAACGGGATGAAGGGGTTAACCAAACAGACCCTATGTCGTTAACACATAACATGACGAAACTGATGAAACACATAAGACAAACCTGAGTATCTCGAAGAAGAACTACCACCGATATCCTGCTTTGCTTGAAGCCTTGACTGCAAGGGTGACGGAATTTCAGATTCGGCCCAGAATTATGTTACTACATCCAGATGCAAGAAGTAGCTATATTTACCTTTACTACTAGCAAAGGATATGTTGAGACCGTAGCTCCAAGTTTGGCCACAGCACCCAGAGCAAAGACCTGCCAGACCACGCAAGTACAGAAACTCATACACCAAATTTTACCGGAGATGAACAAATGTGTAATCCAGCATCACCCATTCAAATTTCAAACCTCTAAAGCAGTAACATTCTTCCGCCCTTGCTTGCTGCTACCGCGTTTCTCCTTGAGATACCTCAGGGAAGTCTCATAAATCATGAACTGTATAGATGGGTTGCACACCTGCAAATTTCCAGTTCCAGTTATTTTGGATCAAGCCGAACTTGGACCAATCCGGGCCAGAACCAGGAAAGCCCCCATTGGAACAGTCGACCGGGCCTGAACCTAGATCGGTTATTCAGGTCTGGTCACAGTCAGCCAAAACAGGGACCAAAACTAACCATAATAAGAGTGGGTATGATGCCTTTCCAAAATCCAGCTACTCCTGCTTCACTGTAAACCTCGCGTGCCTAGGCATTTTTACGATGTAGGGCAGTTCTTCAGGAACAGGAAGGGAAAGGGGGACATTCTGAAGTCAAAATTAGAGCAACATACCGCTGTCAGTGTTCCATATGGATTAGGTCTCTTAGAATCAAGCTCAGCCAACTTCTCTTGCAGAGTTGATGAGTTTATGAAGCCACTCTCAGCAGCCTCCGTTATCAAAGCTGCCTTCTGTCTCTCCATAATTTTCCTTTCTGCCTGAGCTTGTGTCTAAATTGTAAAAAAAAAATGCTTCAAATCAGACCATTATAAATGAGCTTCACATTACATTGCTTACTGCCTCGCTATCCAGTCTAAGTCATTCAGCTGATTCCTAACTTCATAATTCATTCCAAAGCAAATATTATCTATCCCACCGTGAACCCAAGTTGAATGAAGAAGGTTTAAAGCATGTGAAGGAAGAATTCAAAGCACCTGCATTCGTGTGACGAGTACCCAGATTGGATTTGTCAGCAAAACATTCAAAGATCTATCATCACATGAGATGCTTCAGTGAGATACCATTCATAGTAAGGAAATCCTACTTATCAGAACCAGAAACATCAGAAAGGTGCATGTCTGCTAAACACTAACTAAGATAATAACATAGAAAAGTGCTTTCGTGAAGAGGTTGCAAAGAAAAGAGAGATTCAGTGAAGATTATCACCCAGCTATAGCCGCGACAACCAGCCAGGAAAACATGCCAACATTTCCATCACCAAGTCCTTTTCTATTACGTGCAGCTGCAATGGACTCAACCTTATTCTTGAATACTTGATAGAAATAGTAATACACACCCTACTGACAACAATGTGAAACACAACATAGTCATTGAAAAACATCAGCATTGGTGATAGAAGCAGGCCTCCACTCAAATTTCTCAAAAATCATTCCTGTAGAAAAATTTATGACCATGTCTGCAGTAATATTCAGAAGCTAAAACTATGTTAGTAGTAGTTATATCTTCCCTGGTCACAAGTATAATGCATTTGATGAGTAAATCATTCAAATTGGATCCTACACACTTTTTGATCAGAATCACAATTAATTCTTAGGCTTTGTTTGGATTGCTGGATAATGCAGCATTCAGTATAATCCAAATACATCCTTAACTTAAAGGAACTTCCAGCCTTCCATCCACTAGGTATAACAAAATAAATTAGGGAGAATCATCTCTCATTCTCTCTCCCCATCAAGATCATCACATTACAAAATCACAGTGCATACTTTGTGGTTTGGCATGCAACTAGCAGGCCAAAAAGAAGAAACATACCTGTGAAGCAACAGTGCCAACAAGAGAAGGCCTCAGACCACTATAAAGGCCACTCCATCCCTCAGTTTTTATAACCTGGTAGAAATTTGAAATGTGAAGACCAGGATATCAGGTTGCAATGTAGAATACACAAATAGTTTAAATCAAATTGAAAACCGAAACTAAAATGATAAGAAGAAAGAACGTCGAAGAGCATATTAAATCCCTCTGTTTCACTGATCTTATTTTGCATCATCGATGAATTGCACTACAAAATAGGACCTTCAAAACTTATCTAATACATACATTTGCTGATCAATCTCACCCTAAACGTTGCAACAAACCTGAAGGATTTGAACAAGTGTGCCTCCAGAAGCACGAGGGGAAGACAATGACTTGGTTTGATCAGTGAGGCCTTTCTTGATGACTCTCTCAGTTTGCTGGCGTGTGTTGACCTGCAGACACAAGAACATTGAACAGCATAGGATAATAAGGGCCTGTTTGGTATCATATCTAGATATCAGATATGGGTATCGACATAAATAAAAAACTCATATCTATGATTGATATACAAGTATATGGATATTAAACTGATATCTTGATATACTTCTAACACACATTTTCTCCTTTTTTTGAGGTACTCCAAAAACTAGAGGCATCGCATATCTTATATTGTTCCTCCTTTTTCTATTCTTCGAACAAAGGTATCAGATATTAATTTGATACCCTCATCTTGATGCCTCAAACCCATATCTTGATATGGATACCAAACAGGCCCTAAAACGTTGTTAACTCAAACACAGGATAGTATACCGTGAGGAGAGGGTAGGTCAGAACTAGAGCAATAACTCCACCACCGGCTCCTGCAAGCCCATTTGCAATGGCACTTGACATGGCCTTCCCTCACTCTTCTTCCCCTTAAGACAGTTGCATCACTCTGCAGTTGAAATTACCGAAAGCAATAAAGTCTAAGCATCTTAGTAAACTGTAACCCAGTCCCTAAATTAGAAATTGACAACGCTACAAGAAAACCCGCAAGCCATTCCACGAACACAACACAGAAGTTGTGCATACAAGCGAAAGCTTGTGTAGCATAGCAAGTCAGTGAGTTGAGCAAAATCGATCGGAAACTTTGACAGTTAGAGATTGAAAGAATAAGAAGAGATACCTGAGGAGATGAGAGTGAGAGAGGCACCGCGACAGGGGAGTGAGAAATGACGGTTGTGTGGTGCCCTGACTTCTGGGCCCCGTTACCCGCTTAGCACAACCACATTCTAATTTCCAACGCCAAATTTTATAGGTTTCCGGTTGCACATATTAATTCAGACGTACGCCTCGTGATACACAAGGTTTTTTATTTTTATTTTTATTTGAGCGCCGGCGCCCCAAATCATATTTTTACTATTTTTGCCTTTTTTTAATGTAATTTGGGATCCAACGCAACGCGCCGGCGGTCAAAACCTTAGCTTTTCCATTTTTTTTCCCTTTTTTCTTCTAAGATTTGAGCGCCGCCACAAAGCGCTGGCGTTCAAATCCCTCCCCCCCCGCATCAGCGTCATCGTAATGCGTTTGTTTTTTTACGTCAGTAAAACAAATCTCGTGTCTTTAACTTTTTCGTAAAAAAAATAGGAATGGATCAACTTTATGCGCATTGCTAGACCACACCTGTTTAATGTAAAATTTTACTAGTTTTATCTATCCGTGTGACGTTCAATTTACACTATCACATTAAAGTGACTAAGTGTCAACCAATACTCACTTTAAAACAACTAGAAAGTATCGCCCCATCAACTTAAACACATCAACCGCTATCTTCGACATCATCTTCTATCGATCCATCTTCTCCAACGTCAAGTTGTTGCGAAAGGATTGCGGTAGCGGCATTATTTATCATGTTAGCGTATCAAGAGTCAAACAGTTGCACCTTATGAGGCGCACAAATATCATACGTCTTAGTTAGTTTGTGGCTTCCTATGATCTCTTCAGATGTTCGGGTTCAGGTTTGGGGCAATTTCATGGTTGAGACCCCTCATTATTGGAGAAGCTGCTCCTTTTCCTGTCATTTAAGATTGCTTACAATTACTTGGGTGAAACAATTCATGTCAAGATCTTATATGTCTTATAAGTTCTTCTAGTAATAGTTTGTATCTTGATTACTAATTTCAATATGTGAACTATACCTTGTATCACTCTCATAGTATGAAGAAATCTTACGCAAGGTACTCAATCCAATTCTATAATTTCCAATTCTATGAAATTTATCTGAAGCAAGGTAGCATATAACTTTGTAAGGATTTAAGACAAGAAAGTTGAAGCTATGTGTAATCTTCGGTGTCCTAGTCATGAAGTACTTGTTGCTTTCCTACATTGGTACGGGTGTGGTTCTGTTAGGCTAATTCATATTTTCAAGTATAAACATTATGATAATGGGTCACTCTAGAAGGTGGAGGAACATTCCGGAAGGTGATGGAACATTCTGGAAGGATGTAGATTATTCTAGAAGATGGTGGAACCTTCTCGAATGATGCGGAATATTTCGGACCGTGGAGGAACCTTCCAAAAGGAGGCGGAGCTACCCGAAAGATGAGGAACATTCCGGAAGGTGATGGAACATTCTGGAAGGATGTAGATTATTCTAGAAGATGGTGGAACCTTCTCGAATGATGCGGAATATTTCGGACCGTGGAGGAACCTTCCAGAAGGAGGCGGAGCTACCCGAAAGATGATGGAGACTTTTAGAACTCCTCAGAACCTTGTAGACTAGATTAGAAATCTAGGGAGAGTTCTAGACTTGTTTGGATTGTGTGAGAAGGCTCCGTAATTATCTAGGAGAATCGAGTTCCGGAACCTTCTCATAAAGGAGGTGACAATGGCTATAACTAGGGGAGACCACCCTTTATTTGTATAACTTCTATCAAGAAGAAAGTAATAAAGGCTTTCAAAAAAAGAGCTTGTAAGGGAGGTTGGTGTACAAGTGTGAGTGCGCAACAAAACATCCGTTTATACATACTCGGTGTGAGTCGGGAACGCGGAGTTTTACCCAACAATTGGTATCAGAGCTGAGGTTACGTGGTGGTGTTCGGGTAAACTTTGTTGCTTATTGAATCTCGTATTGGCGCGATGGCGTCCGAGGCGATGAGGGCGTTCGAGATTCCACTCTTTGATGGGAAGATCAACTTCACTTTGTGGCAGAGTACGATTCAAGACTTCTTGGTGCAGCAGGGTCTTGACCAAGCTCTAGAGGAGGAGAAGCCTGGATCGATGAGCGAGGAGAAGTGGAGAAGCATCCAGAGGAAGACGGTGAGTACAATTCGTTTGGCGTTGGCTCCCGAGATTAAGTACGGTGTGTTGAAGGAGACTACACCAAAGGCGTTGTGGGAGAAGCTCGAGAGCATCTACGCGTTGAAGTCGTTACCCAACCGGTTGTGCTTGAAGATGGAGCTTTACTCGCTCAAGATGGAGGAAGGGGGTAATTTTCATGACCACATTAACTTGTTTAATCAACTAGTATGTCAATTATTGAATGGTGATGACAAGATTGGAGAAGAGGAGCAAGCGTTGTTGTTGCTAGCATCATTGCCGAAGTCATACAAGTCTTTGGTGCAGACGTTACTTGTAGGAAGGAAGTCTCTCACTCTAGATGAGGTGACCACTGCTTTGTGGGAGAGTGAGAGGATGATGAAGAATGATGCTACCGACAAAGGAGATGATCGCATACTAGTTGCGGGGGAGCCAGAACGAGGGAGGATTCAATGGAGGAGGCATGATGACCCAAGACAGAGATCAGGCTCGCGATGAGATTTGAGTGAGGTCGAGTGCTTCTACTGCGAGGAGAGGGGTCACGTGCAAGCCAGGTGTCCTCGGATGAGGGAGGACTTAAAGAAGTTGAGAGAGATGTCGCCGGGAAAGAAGAGAGAGGACTCCCGTACAAATGTGGTCAGTGAAGTTGGTAAAGTTGATTATTGTGATAATTACTTGGCGACGGGTGAGGAGACTGCCAAGTCAGAGTGGGTGATAGATAGTGCTGCCTCGATGCATGTATGTCAAGACTAAAGCAATGTTTGACACCTTGGAGATTCGTGGAGAGTTTGGTCACTTCAACTCAATGAGTGGTGAGAAGTTAAAGGTCAAAGGTACCAGAAGCGTGAGGATGAGGCTTCATAACGGTACATGCCATACTCTACACAATGTGAGGTTAGTGCCATCGGCGAACGTGAACGTCATCTCATTGGGTGCAATGACGATGAAGGGGTATAGGTTCGTCGGCACAAGGAGATGGTGCAAGGTGTTCAAGGGGAGACGCTTGGTGATGCGAGGCCAGAAGGATGAGAAGAATATTTGCTTCTTAGATGGAAGAGCGGTGCAAAAAGGATGTAGTGACACTGAAACTAAGAAGCAGACGAAGGTGAGATTTTCGGATGTTGTGGAGATATTTGGAAATTTGAATTGAGGGAGGAATTGTTAGGCTAATTCATGTTTTCAAATATAAACATTATGATAATGGGTCACTCTGGAAGGTGGAGGAACATTCCGGAAGGTGATGAAACATTTTGGAAGGATGTAGATTATTCTAGAAGATGATGGAACCTTCTCGAATGATGCGGAATATTCCGGAATGTGGAGGAACCTTCCTGAAGGAGGCGGAGCTACCCGAAAGATGATGGAGACTTCTAGAACTCCTCAGAACCTTGTAGACTAGATTAGAAATCTAGGAAGAGTTCTAAACTTATATTGGATTGTGTGAGAAGGCTCCGAAATTATCTAGGAGAATCGAGTTCCGGAATCTTCCCATAGAGGAGGTGGCAATGGCTATAAATAGGGGAGACCACCCCTCATTTGTATAACTCCATCAAGACGAAAGTAATAAAGGCTTAAAAAAAAGAACTTGTAAGTGAGGTTGGTGTACAAGTGTGAGTGCGCAACAAAACACCCGTTTATACATACTCGGTGTGAGTCGGGAACTCGAAGTTTTCCCCCAACAATTCATCTTGTTAGCTAGCTCAGGTTCCTTCCACAAGATCTGTTGTACCATTTCGTGCTCGTGATTCAATGAACCTTCCATCCATCATGAACATCAGTAAGTTCTTGATAACATATTTCCGGTCCTTAGACGGAAGTTTCTAAATGCCAAATTATGGATTTCATATAAAATGGTGCAACCGTTTGATGTAGACAAGAAGAGTTTTCAATCCTATACATTTGGAAGGAAGAGAGATTTTCTAACAGATTATATTGAGCCACTATAAAAGGCTAAGGTTGGATCTTGAAACAAGATTAAGAGTGTTCGGTATTATGCCAATGGCGCATGAATTAAAATTTACATTTTGAAAAACCGTATAAAATCTTTATTCGGCTTATCAGGAGCACAAATTTTGGTGTGTCTCTAGTATTTTTTTTTGGCATGTCTAGCATCTCCCCTTTTTAAATAGATACACTTATTTTAATTGAATCGTAAAGCTTTCGGAAAAAGAGGGGAGTTTAGCTCTCAAAGAGTGATTTTATTTGTATTGTTAACAAGATACAAGACAATCAACAGAAAAAGACTACAGGTGTGGGACGCAACCAATTGGGACTGTGCCCGATGGGCACATCACAAGTGCTCCCCATAAACCATATTTCTTCTTCCATCGGCCGCCGCTAATCACCAAGAAAAAAACAGAAAAGTTGAGATTGATGTTAGCATGAAATATGACTATATTTTAGGCCCTTGTTTTAGTTGTTTTTTTCCCTCTTTTATGCGTACATAGATATGAGTTTGGAGCATTTGTGAGCTCATTCACCCACTTTGTCGATATAGAGATCTACACTAGCTTTGTTTTGTTTATAGGTGAATAAAGGCTTGAGTTGGAGCAAAATGTGGAAGTAAAGGAGTATTTGATCATGCTTGATGGCAAAGAGATGCTTTGGAGAAGCT
This sequence comes from Fagopyrum esculentum, assembly GCA_033239045.1. Taxonomy (NCBI): domain Eukaryota; kingdom Viridiplantae; phylum Streptophyta; class Magnoliopsida; order Caryophyllales; family Polygonaceae; genus Fagopyrum; species Fagopyrum esculentum. The sequence continues at coordinate 46,206,365 of BSUD01000001.1, read as the reverse complement.
AAGGAAGGAGCATGAGTGAAGAACATCACGAAATAAAGGCTTTCACAAAGAATTTGGATTTCCACACCCTAGATTACGGCCGTGGATTTGGCATTGGATCGTGGAAAGTGAAATTGGAGCACAACAGAAAGTTACACGGTCTAAACCACGGCCGTGGAAAGTTATGAGACCGTGATTTCCATGACGAAGGTGACGTGTCATATATGCCACGTCAGCGACGGTTATTGGGCTTTCTCGTAACCCTATTTCGCCCTATAAGAAGGCTTGAGAAGGGAGTTTCGAGGGACGGCTGCTTTAGGGTTCATTTTACTTTCGGATTGAGACGAAGGATTGGAGACTCGGATTGTGGCTTGTGAAAGACGTGATTTTGGAGATTGTGTACTTTCGGGATATCTTAGGGTTTACATTGGAGGACGGATTGACATCCCGTTCTTTGTTGTTTCTCTAGATCGTTGTGAGGATTTCTATTCTTATTTTTCTGCATTCATCAAACATACATTGTTGTGGATTCAAGTTTTGTTATTGGATAATTATTGAGTTTTCGGAGTTTTATACCTTTTCTCTTTTAAACTTGATTTTTGATATCATGATAATGATTATTGGCTAAAACCCTTTAGCAATTCTAAGGTGAAGGGTTGATAGTTGTGGCTTAGATGATGATAGATCGATCATAAACAGATTGGACCCGAAAAGTGTGAGAAACCTCGTCGACACCCTAAACCACGGTCTGTTCTTGAGTTCCACGGCCGTGGAATCTCAAGATCTAGCCGTGATTTTCTCTATTTTACGACCTTTGCTTTTGCTTTAATCCAAAGTTAAAGATTTGCTTTAACCTAGCTTTGGCTTGCCTTTTCTAGGTAGTAGTGAGACTCAACATCCTCTATTTCGGTTTCGAGTGTCACAACCTTAACCGTTTTAGTTTATCTTTCATTTTTTGGGTTTGGGCATGGGTATTTGAGATTAATTCTTGTCCTTAGATCCTTTCTATACTGCAGCCTCAACAACCTTTATAGAGAGAGTCTTTGGGTTAGACATATAAGGTTTTGGAACATCACCGTACTCAACCTTACATTAGTTATACCTTTGCAATCTCAACTCTGTCCTTATACTTATAGAATATCTTGAATCGATTGCCACAATTAGATACGTGGATCTTTAGGGTTGTTGTTTTCCCAATTATTTGCAAAACTTCTACATTTTTGATTGCTTGATTAATCAAAACTGATTTTGTTTCACCAAATCCCTGAGTTCGATACTCTGGAATTCTTGCTCTACTACGCCGATCCGTACACTGCGGGTTCACTTGCTTTGTTTTCAGTTTTATAATTAAAAGTTATTTGCACGCACACTTTGAGGCGAACAATTTTTTGGCGCCGTTGTCGGGGAATTGGTCTAGACCAAATTTCGGTTCTCGGTTGTCGAGATTGGGAGCTTTGCTCTTATCATTTGATATCTCTTTTTGAGTGATTTTTGCAGATTCTTTAGGTATATGCGAAAGACTAGATCTACCAAAGATCTAGTTCCTTTTGATCCAGAACTTGAGAAAACTTTGAGAAGAAAGTTGAAAGAGAAAAAGATGGCTAAAAACAAAGAGAGAAACATCCAAGCGGAGTTGGATGAAGCTCAACTTCAACTTAAGTTGAGTAAAAAGGATCGTATAGAAGAATTGCAGTGTCATCAATTCCATTAGAGCTGAATCATCCGATGATGAGGATGAGGATGAGGATATGCCGCCACTAGAGGACATTGATCCAGTGATCCATCCCGTTCGTAACAACCCTAGACCACCGGTTGTTCCTCGCATTCCCGCTGGAGATGTGAGAGTTGCTCATGAAGGGGATGAACCACAGACTCTTGGGCAAAGAACGGATCCAATTCAGCAACCGCGCCGTCTAGGTCTGAATTTCGGAGCTGAAAATATCCAGGAATTCAGTTTTAGCCCGCAAGTTATCACCATGGTTCGCCAAAGTCAATTTGGTGGAACGAGTGCTGAATCTCCACACCAACATTTGCAGAATTTTGAGATTCTCATGGAGGCATTGAAGCCGAAAAGGGCCAACAACAACAACTACAAGATCGAACCGTTCTTCTTCTCTCTGAAGGACAAGGCTTTGTCTTGGTATCAAGCTCTTCCAGCTGGAAGGCTTAACACATGGGAGGATCTATCTTCGGAGTTCCTCACCAAGTTCTTTCCGCCATCCAAGACGGCGGAGTTGAGAGGTAAGATTAATGCATTTTCTATAAAATCTAATGAAATTTTGTTTCAATCTTGGGAAAGGTTTTAGGATCTCTTATTGGATTGCCCACACCATGACATTTCAAAGTTGGAATCATTGGAGATCTACTAAAAGGGGTTGGATGTGGAAATACAATTCAATCTCTAATCCCTCTTTTGTGGTACATTTATGGACATGAGAGAAGATGACGCTTAGGACTTCATTGAGAAGCAAGCCCAAGTGATTGAGAAGTATTCCCACCGGAAGGTGGATCCTAATAACCGGAATCAAGGGGATCCGGGAGCTAAGCTAACACAAGCTGCGCAAGCTCAAATATTCTCCCTCAACAATGAGATCAAAGAGTTGAAGGAAGTCATAAAAACTAGCCTTTAAAAGGCAAAGGAGCAAGAGGCCAACTATCTAGGGAGAGACAACCACCAAGAGAATAGGAATGACTACCGGAACAACAACCGGAACAACTGGAATAACAACAATAGGAACTCCAACAACAACCATTGGAGATCCAACCAAAAAAATCCAAGTAATCCCTATTCACATGCTGAAAATGCTTTAACATCTCCATCTTCTTCTACTCCTTTGAAAAGCCAGGGACAAACATCAAACGGCTCGAACAAGACGGAGAAGGAGAAGCCCGATCTTGGGAAAGTTACAAGGTTTGGAGAGCTACATAACTTCGGTTGATAAAGCACACAAAGCTTTAGAAAACCAAGTATTTAGCAGGGCCGGAGAAGTTCCTAGAGATCAAGGGAAGCTTCCCGGAAAGACGAGGGACAACCCAAAGGGAAGGGTGATGGCTATCACTACTAGGAGTGGCGTAAAAACCACCGACCCGCAGCCCAAGTTTGTGGAAGTCCCAGCTGAGAAGGGAAAAGATAAGGAGAAGGAAAAGAAAGATGTCTATGTTCCTCCTCCACCTTACAAACCTCCACTACCATTCCCACAATCTAGAGCAAGAGCGCGTCTAGACAAGCAATTCGGTAAGTTCATTGAACTAATGAGCAAACTGCATATTAACATACCTTTCATTGATGCTATTGTAGGTATGCCCGCTTACGGGAAGTTTTTGAAAGAGCTCCTCTCTAACAAGAGGAAGCTAGAAGACTTGGAGCAGTCAAGATGAGTTCGGAATCTTCGGAGCTCATCAAAACAATGACAGAAAAATGCCCCCAAAGCTGAGAGATCCGGGGTCATTTGCATTCCAATTGGAGTAGGAGAAGTCACATACGACGCCCTTTGTGACTTAGGAGCAAGCGTAAGTATCATCCCGCTTGCTTTGTGTAGAAAGGTCGGTTTAGGCGAATCTAAACCGGTAAAAATGACGTTGTACATGGCGGATCGATCCATAACTCGTCCCATCGGTATCATTGAAGACGTCCCAGTCAAGCTCGGTAAGTTCTATATTCCAATAGACTTTGTTGTGCCTGACATTCCTGTAGATTGTCCGGTTCCGATCATACTCGGAAGACCGTTTCTTGCAACAACCGGTTGTATGGTGGATTGCAAGAATGCTAGACTAGCCTTCGACATAGGAGATGAGAAGGTTGAGTTTGTTCTCTCAACTTTGGTGAAAGAGCCAGCTCTTGGAGATGATATGTTCAATATCTATGACGAGGAAGCGTCTAGAGAAGGAGTGAGCTCAATTCTATTCAAGGATCCATTGCAAAAGGTCATAACCATGAGCATCATGAAAAAATGAGAGGAATAGGATTGCAATGTTGAGGTTGAAGCCTTGGAAGAGCTAAAGGAAGTACAAGAGGAAGAGTTTGAGAAATTATACGATGGCTCAGAAAATGTGAGAAACCACGGTCAGTCGTGCTATTCCACGGCCGTGGTTTTACCAAAACTGGCCGTAAACTGCTATTTCGAGAGCAACAGAGAGTTCCACGCCCAAAACCATGGCCGTGGAAGTAACAGTGGTGCCGTAATTTTGGGAAATTCTGATAAAACTTCGTTCTTTCCATAACTACTCTTGAGTCTTCTTCAATCACTCCTACACCCTTAGAAACTTCTAAGGAAGCGTCGGAAACACCTCAAGACTCATCAAAGGCATCAATAGTTATGGAATTGAAGCCACTTCCCACACATCTTCGATATGTATTTCTTGGAACTAATTCTACTTTTCCCGTTATTGTTAGTTCCGATTTAAATGAAGACGAACATGAGAAACTAATGGTTGTTCTAAGGAAACATAAGAAAGCCTTAGGTTATACCATAGAGGATCTTGTAGAAATTAAACCATCTTTATGCATGCACAAGATTCTAATGGAAGAAGATTTTAAGTCTTCGCGACAACCTCAAAGACGGTTAAATCCGATCATGAAGGAGGTTGTCAAGAAGGAAATTTTTAAGGTTACTTGACGCAGGTATCATCTATCCTATCTCCGATAGTAAGTGGGTGAGCCCCGTTCAAGTGGTCCCGAAGAAAGGAGGAATGACGGTTATCACCAACAAGAACAATGAGATCATTCCTACAAGAACCGTGACGGGATGGAGGATGTGCATTGACTACCGCAAGCTGAACAATGCAACTAGGATGGATCACTTCCCGCTACCATTCATAGACCAAATGCTTGAGAGGTTAGCACAACACTCCTATTTTGTTATCTTGACGGTTATAGTGGTTTCTTCCAAATTCCGATCCATCCGGACGATCAAGAGAAGACCACATTCACGTGCCCGTGGGGTACGTTTGCATATAGGAGGATGCCATTCGGGCTTTGCAATGACGCAACCACCTTTCAAAGGTGTATGATGGCCATCTTCTCCGAGTATATTGAGGAAATCATGGAGGTTTTTATGGACGATTTTTCTGTTTATGGTTCCTCATTCGATAATTGTCTTTCTAATCTTTCTCTTGTGTTATAAAGGTGTGAAGACACTAACCTAGTTCTTAATTGGGAGAAGTGTCAATTCATGGTTAAGGAAGGCATTGTACTAGCACTTGATCTCTAGTAGAGGGATTGAAGTTGATAAGACAAAGATAGAGACTATAGAGAAACTTCCTCCTCCATCTTCGGTGAAGGGGATAAGAAGTTTCCTAGGACATGCTGGATTTTATAGAAGATTCATCAAGGACTTTTCTAAGATTTCGAAACCGCTAAATAATCTATTGATGAAGGATGTAGTTTTTGATTTTTCGTAGGATTGTTTAGATGCTTTCTATAAAATCCGGGAAGCTCTCATCTCAAGCCCGATTATCCAACCTCCAGACTGGAATCTCCCGTTCGAGGTTATGTGTGACGCAAGTGACGTAGCTGTTGGAGCGGTGCTTGGGCAAAAGAAGGAAGGCCGGGCACATGCCATCTATTATGCTAGCAAGACGCTAGATGAAGCGCAACTCAACTATGCCACGACGGAGAAAGAATTTTTAGCCATTGTATATGCATTTAAAAAGTTTCGTTCTTATCTTGTAGGAGCGAAGGTGATTGTATACACGGACCATTCAGCGATCCGGTACTTACTCGCCAAGAAGGATGCGAAACCGAGGCTGATTAGATGGATTCTTCTCCTACAAGAATTCGATCTAGAGATCCACGACAAGAAAGGCTCGGAAAATTCTGTTGCAGATCATTTGAGTCGTCTACCACACATTGAAGACGACGATCTACCCATTGATGACTCCTTCCCGGATGAGCACTTACACATCATGGAAGAGTGCATCGACAAGATCTCTAGTGGTAACGAACCTCGGTTTGCTGATTTTGTAATTACTTGGTTTGTCCTGAAATACCTCCCGGACTATCCTATGCACAAAGAAAGAAGTTCTTTAGGGATGTCCGGAAATACTTTTGGAATGAACCTCTACTCTTCAAGAGAGGTCCCGATGGCATCATTAGGAGATGTGTGCCGGAAGACGAATTGCAAAGCGTCATTCGTCATTGTCATTCACTACCTTGTGGAGGACACGCTAGTTCCAATAATACTAGCGCTAAGGTATTGCAATCCGGATTCTTTTGGCCTACTTTATTTAAGGATGTGCAAACCTTTGTTTCTTGTTGCGATGCTTGTCAAAGAACAGGAAATACCTTTAGGAGAAACGAGATGCCTCTCAACAACATTCAGGAGGTGGAAATCTTCGACGTTTGGGGAGTCGACTTCATGGGATCTTTCCCATCATCTTGTGGAAACCAATACATACTTCTAGCTGTAGATTATGTTTCGAGATGGGTTGAAGCTATTGCCTCTCCAACTAATAATGCCATGGTTGTTGTCAAGTTCTTTAATAGAACTATTTTCCCAAGATTTGGGACACCACGGACCATCATTAGTGACGGAGGTTCACACTTCATTGCCCGACGATTCGAAGCTCTACTAGCTAAGTATGGGGTTACTCATAAGATCGCGACTCCCTACCATCCACAAACAAGTGGGCAAGTGGAATTTTCGAATAGAGAGATCAAGGGCATCCTTGAGAAGACGGTGTCAAAGACAAGGAAGGATTGATCTTTGAAACTAGATGATGTGTTATGGGCGTATAGGATTGCATACAAAACTCCCATAGGTACAACACCATACAACCTTGTGTATGGGAAGCCTTGTCATCTCCCGGTGGAGCTAGAAACACAAGGCGGACTGGGCTGTGAAGTGGTTGAACTTCGGCATGAAGGAAGCATGCGAGAAGCGCCTCTTGGACCTTAACGAGCTTGAAGAACTCCGCTTGAAAGCCTATGAAAACGCCAAGATTTACAAAGAAAGGGCGAAACGTTGGCATGATAAGCATATCATTCCAAAGAACCTCAAAGAAGGAGATCAAGTTCTCCTCTTCAATTAGAGACTTCGGCTCTTTACAGGTAAGCTTAAATCTCGTTGGACTGGAACTTATTTGATTAGACGTGTTTTTCCCCATGGCGTAGTTGAAGTATGGGGTGAAAAGAGCGGAAGTTTCAAGGTGAATGGCCAACGACTTAATAAGTATTCACCGGAGCTCCCAGTTGAGGAAATCGCTCCGATTGTCCTCGAATAAACTCAGGAACGGTCTACCTACGGACCCAAAACATGCGCTTCTTGAGAGGCAACCCAAGGTATTGCATTTGCGTTTTTGTTCTTCTTTCTTAGATTAGTTTAGTTTAGTTGTTTTTGTTTTGTTTTTCCCTCGATACCTCCCGGTATGTTATGTTTTTGGATGTAGGAATAAGGAAGGGGCAAGGGAAGGAAGCAAAAGTTTGAAAGAATTGACGAAACTTGGATTTTTGGCACACAACAAAGACTTCCACGCCCAAAACCACGGCCGTGGAAGTAACAGGTGGCCGTAATTTTCCAAAATTTGACACAAATCAGAGCAAAACCATGGGTCCATACATTTCCACGGCCGTGGAATGCCTCGAGTGACCGTGGTTTTCAAAAAAATTTACGGCCACTATATAAACCACTTTCCTTCTCAAAAACACAACAAACCTCCCTTTCCACACCCAGCACCATGCCCAGAAATCGCCGGCCAATCCCTTCATCCATAATCCCTCGTCCGGAGTCCGATTCGATCAATTCTTCAACCTGAAGTGGAGCATTTTCAACCATCTATAAGATCCAAGCAACAAACTGAGTGAACAATCCACATTGGAGAAGGAATTTGGATTTGAAAAATCCAAACCTAGGTTTTTACTCCCTTTTCTCTTCTTTGTCAATTTGGTTCAATTTCTTCGCAAGATTTTAGGAGAACTAGATGAAATTGGAATTGGAATTAGTCTAGGGCTGTGATTGTTGATTTTGGTGTGCATTTGCTGAATTTTGGGAGAAACAGAGCAAAACCACGGTTCCGTACATTTCTACGGCCGTGGAAAATGAAGAACAGACCGTGGTTTTTTCTGTTGTTGAGTAAAAATATTTAGAAGGAAGTCAAGCAGGAACAAGAAGCAAAAGGGTGATAGTTCCTCCTCTTCCCAACCCCATCCTAGTCAACCACCATCACCACCACCTCCTAGAATACCTAGAATCCATGAGGATTATGCAGAAACATTGGAGAGGATTGAAAAAAGACCAATCATAGGACCTAGATACCTTGTCCTAGAGGAGCTTGAGGAGCTCAATGTGGGGAATGATTTGACCTGGCTCTTAGATAGAGCCGGATTGATCATCTTCTCCGCCATTAGGGAAGATGCTTATGAGGAGATAACAAGGGAGTTTGTAACTTCCTTTGAGCATAGCAACGTTAACCGAACGGTCTCCTTTAGGCTAATGGAGCAAAACTATGAGTTCTTCATAGTTCAGTTTGGAACCTTCTTTGGGTTCCATGAGAGTTTCAATGGTAGGTTTTCCGGGAGAGTGTATGCTAAAGACTTTTGGGAAAACATCGCTATGATCTATGCTAGTGAGGATCGTTGGAAACCGGCCGACACCAAGGCTAAGCTCATATACCACTTAGCCTTGAAGATAGCCCATAGAGTCCTTTCGGAATGTCTTTTCCCTAGGACCGATACACCACAAAAGATCAAGACCGATGAGCTTTTCCTCCTCTATTGCATGCTTACCGGTAGACCCGCCGATTGTGCCACCCTACTTGCCTCCACCATTAGTAAGTTAAAGAACAAAAAGGCCGGGAACATAGGTTATGGGGGTATGGTGACCCACATCGCCAACCAGTTGGGGATTGACTACTCCGCTTGTACTAGGATAGCGGCGAGACCTTTGGGTCTCAATGGGCTTATGACTAGGGGTATCATCTTTCCCCGCCACCGTGCTTCACCTACCGCAACCATGCCTTGGAAGGAGAGAGGTGGTAGGGGCATTCCATGGCTTCCCGAGTACTCCATCATGCTAGGCCGCCACAATTGGAAGGAGACCTTTGTACCCATGCATGTCAATAGACTTGTAGCTCCTCCATATGTGCCGGATGAGGTTCCAGTTGAGGATGATGATGAGGAGATGGGAGGAGGAGATGACCATGATGCAGGAGGCGTTGAGCATGACTTTGGTACATTCTCGGACCATCCGGCCGACTTCCTGGAGCCGCCTAGGCGATCTCCCCACCCTTCTAGACCTTCCGGTTCTTCTTCTTCATGCAGGGCTAGTGTGAGTGAGAGGTCGACGTGGATGGAGACTCCACCCGTGTTCGCCCCTAGAGGTGTGTGCAAATAAGCTTTAAATTTATGAAACTAGAATCAAGCAAGCGAACCCGCAGTGTACGGATCGACGTAGTTAAGCAAGAATTCCAGAGTATCGAACACAGGGATTTGGGTGGGAACAAATTCGATTTCAGGTTATCAAGCAATAAATATGAGAGTTTTGCAAATATTGGGAAAACAACAATCCTAAAGATCCGGGTATTCAGTTGTGGCAATAGATTCAAGATATACTAATGATGTAAAGACAGAGTTAAGATGTGCAAAGGTATACTAATGTAAGGTAATCGTACGGTTGAGGTTCCAAAAACCTTATGTAACTCACCTAAAAGATACTCCTTATACAGGTTGTTGAGGCTCAATATAAGAAGGAACTAAAGACAAGGATTAGTGTCAAATACCCAAACCTATAATCTAAAGGTCAAGACTAACTTATCCGATTGAGGTTGTTGAGGCTCACAATCGAGGTAGAGGTTGTTGAGGCTTCACTACCACCTAGAAAAGACAAGTCTAGACTAAGCTAAAGCAAATCTTTAACTTTGGATTAAGGTAAAAGCAAGCTCGTAAACTCAGGGAAATTACGGTTGGATCTTGAGATTCCACGGCCGTGGAACTCAAGAACAGCCCGTAATTTAAGGTTGTCGGCGATAATTCTCTAACTCTCAGGGTCTAATCTGTTTGCGATCGATCTATCATCATCTAAGCCACAACTATCAACCCTTCACCTTAGAATTGTTAAGGGTTTTTAGCCAATAACAGTCATTTGATATTAATTCAAGATTTAAAAGATAAAAGATGGGAACTTTCAAGAACTATCAATAATCTTCAAACGAATCTCAGAATCACAATCAAGAACAAGTGTTTATCAAAGGGTTCAAATAGGAATAAGCAATCACAATCTTAGGAAAGAAAGGAAACGGGATGTCAATCCGATCCTAAATCAAACCTAAGCAAGAAGAGAATCCTTCTTGCAAAATCCTCCAAGAACTTCGATCTTGCACAAACGCAAAGATCGCTAGCCGCAATTCTTCAATTCCAAACCTTGATCTTCAATGAGATTTCCCAAAATTACCTCCAAGAATGAGGGTTTGTGCGTTCCTAAGCTTGCGTTTTTGCCGCTAAACTTAGGGTTGAAAGGTCGTAAGTTAGGTAGCGAGATGATGGAATCTTGCTTCATCCGTCCTTTTTATAATGCAGGGCAAAAATGTCGGCCCGGCCCGATCTTCAAGAGATCATGGCTTCGAAACGTGGCGAAAGGATTCGCCAAGATCACGGTCGTGGAAGATTCCACGACCGTAATTTTGAGGCGTGGAAACAAACACGGGTAACTTCCACGGCCGTAATATCCCCTGGAATGAACATCGAATTCTGACTCACAATCCACGGCCGTAATTTAGGGTAAAACCGTGATTCTTGCCTTCATTCGTGCATTCCTCAATCTAATACTCCAAATTGCTTCCAAAAGGTGTCCTTAATCTAGAGGTACATCAACTCAACTTCCCTTTGCTCGATTTCGTTCGGAAATAGCTCCAAATCACCTATAATCAACATAGAACTGGTGTAGACATCCATATCGACAGTATAGGCAATACTAGCTCATATATGCATAAAGCTTAATCAAAGACTATCAATATGAATCAAATACGTTTAGAAAACGTGCCTAGAATATCACAATATTTCATGCTAACAAATAACCCCATACTTAACACTTGCTTGTCCCTAAGCAAGGTCTTTCAAAAAAAAAAAAAAAAAACTTTAAACAAGAGTTAGGATGAAATATGTGTACCTTCTTTTGGATGAAAGTGACTTCTAAAGAATAGATCATTCTCAAACCTTGCTTCAATCGTTTTCAAACTTTCACACACTTAATTAGAGAGTAAGAGGTGAAGAAAGCTCATGAAACAATTTAACTTCCAAACAAGCATTATAACCTTCAAACATTATCAAAATCAATCATAAGAACTTCAATTTTAGATCACCAAGCCATATAACATTCTTTTGATCTTAAGGACTTTCAAAGAAAAAGGTCTAGAGTATGGAAGGGAAGGGAAACTTTAAGGGAAAGTGGTGCATAAATCCGGGAAAATGGACTACTACCTTCTTCTTCTTTTGCGATTTCCGCAACTCTTCACTTAGAGCTTCGCTCTTACTTTTCATTTTTCGACTTTACTTTTGGAGTTATGGATAGAGGTGCACAAAAACCGAAGCCTAGGAGATTGGCGTTTCTCATTTTTGCGAGATGCCTCAAACCCTTAGCGCACATACCATAATCCGCTAGGAATATCGCTCAATCCGACTTTGGCAAGACACAAACACCCGGCTATGTGAATGGTGCCGAGTTACTCATCGTCATGATTGACTTCCCCAAACCTATAAATTCTTTCTATTCAATTGATTGCAATTATATGCTCTCATGGCCCTCCCACATCAAACATGCCTTTTTCTCATTCACTTTCCAAGTTCCCGGATGGGTAAGGGAGGCTAATATTTCAATGAGGAGTTAGATGATCAAAGAAAAGAAGAAAGAAAGTATCGAATTGCCTTAATCATTTCAAAAAGAAGCATAAGAACTTATAATGTGATTTCAACTTCGATTTCTTACATGATTTAGGTAACATTTTCACATTATAAAACTTGCAAAAGAGGTAAAATTTATTCATTCAATTTCTTTTTGAATTACTATCCTTTCAAGCATGCAATTGTTATCAACTTAATTCACAAGTAGTGTTTATCATAGAATTCATCTCAATTCATTAGAAGCATCAAATTTTTCAAAAATTTTCAATTTTTATGGGTTTTAAAGTTCTTTTTCATGCAATGCAAGAATGAAACGTGTGACATATGATGAACATGCAATAATAGTCTCGGAATAGAAGCAACATATAGAGTAGAGTTATTACAAACATTTAGTACATCCCACCCCATACTTAGGACGAACATTGTCCCTAATGTTCACAAGAAAGAACAAAAGAAAGAAAGTAAAAAGAAACTCACAAATGGTGGCGGGGATGTCTAAAACGAGCAGTCCGGTCATCGATCACTGCGGTGCCGGTGGAGGTGGAAATGGAGAGAAACTCGGGTCATAGTACCGCCCAAACTGCTGGCGGTAGACGTCCCTCATCATGTGGTCGAGGTCGTCCAAACGTCCATCTCTCGCGTCTGCCCGGATCTCTAATGCTCCGACTCTCTCTGAAAGTCCGGTAGCCCACTCCGGCATCCTCTCATACCATCCCGGAGCGCGATCATACCATCCGGGAGCATCTGCTGGTGCTGGCTGTGGTGGTGGTGGTGGTGCTGCTGGCTGCGTCGTGGACCAAGGAGGGGGTGTCTCGTACCAGGTGGGAGGTGTAGTCATCCACGTGGGCCTCTCGCTCACGCTAGCGCGGCGAGATGACGAGCCTGGAGCTCTAGCCGGACGCGGAGAGCGTCTAGGTACATCCTGCTGATCCGGCTGATCCGGAAACGAGCCGAACTCCTGCTCTGCTCCTCCACCACTCTCATACGGCTCTCCCATATCCTCCTCATCTACAACCGGCGGTGGAACGTAAGGGGGAGCTACAAGCCTGTTCGCATGCATCGCAGCGAACGTCTCCTTCCAGTTGTGGCGTCCCGCCACAATGGAATACTCCGGCAGCCACTCAATACCCCTGCCTGTCCTACTCTCCCAGGGCATACCCGCATAAGGCGGACCTCTATGTGTGGGGAAGATGAGTCCCCTAACCATGAAAGCGTGTAGCCCTAATGGAACTGCCGGTATACGTGTGCAAGCCGAGAAGTCCACTCCAAAAGTCCTAGCTATGTGGGTCACTATCCCACCATATCCAATGTTCCCTCTTGATTTGTTCTTCAATTTGCTCATAGTTGCCGCCAAAAGGGTAGCACAATCGGCGCGGCATCCATGAAGCATAGCGTAGAGAAGGAATAGCTCATCCGTCTTAATCTTTTGGGGCGTCTCCGTCCTAGGAAAGAGACACTCCGAAAGAACACGGTGAGCTATCTTCAAGGCCAAATGGTACATCAATTTGGCCTTGGTATCAGCTGGATGCCAACGGTCCTCGTCGGCATAGATCATAGCCACATCCTCCCAAAAGTCCTTAGCAGACACGTTCCTAGGGAGTCGACCGTTGTAGGTCTCATGGAACCCAAAGATGGTCCCGAACTCGACAATGCTCAACTGGTAGTCTTTGTTCATGAGACGGAAGGAGACAATCCTATCAACATGGCTGTGCTCAAAAGACGTCACAACCTCTCGGGTGATCTCCTCATAAGCGTCTTCACGAATGTTCGTGAAGACAAGTAAACCGGCTCTATCCAAGAGCCATGTGAGGTCATCTACAATGTTGAGAGGATGTAGATCCTCCAACAACAAGTATCTAGGGCCAATTACTGCCCTCTTCTCGATCCTCTCAAATGCAGCTTGGTGGTTTTCGTGTATGATCGGGATGCTAGGGTGAGGTGGTGAGGATGGAGGTGAAGATGGAGGTGAAGGTGAGGGAGATGAGGGTGGTGGTGCCCTAGATGTGGAAGGGTTACCCTTTCTCTTCTTATTCTGCTCCCCTTTCTTTTCCTTAATCCTTCCCGAAACTCTCCTCACAAAATCCATTCTGTTGAAAATTACGGTCTGTTCTTCCCAAAACCACGGCCGTGGAACCTATGCAGACCGTGATTCGACACAGTAATTCTCAATTCTCAGCAACTCAGCAAATTTCACCACAACAATCAGTCCTAATCTAATTTCTTCCAATCTCAATCAGTTCTTCCTAATAATCTCTAACAAAAACGAACAAAAACGACTAGAATCAAGAAGAGAGCAAAAACCTCTTTTTCGGATTGAGAAATCCAAAATGCGGGTTTGTTGATCGTTTTCCACGCGATTTGTTGCTTGGATCTTGTTCTTGGTTGGATTTGCTTCAGTTTAGGAAGAAGAATCGTTAAAAACGATTAGAGAACGAAGATTTGGGATGAGCTGTGCGATTTCGGCGTTTAGGGCGTGGAAATTGGGGGTTTTGTGGTGTTTTTGTGGTGAAGTGTGGCTTTTATACTCGCAGGCAAATTTTCAAAAATCACGGTTTGTCGGGGCATTCCACGGCCGTGGAAATGTACGGACCCGTAATTTTGGTGATTTTTCACAGGCCTTTGAGAATTACGGCCACTGTAGCAATGACGACCGTAATTTAGACCGTGGAACTCTCTGTAAAGCTTCAAAGTCCAAATTTCGTCACTTCTCTTCGACATTATCCCTCCTTTCTCCTTTTCCATCGATCCTACAACCAAAAACACGAACATACCGGAAGGAATCGAGGCAAAATAAAGCCGAAACGTCTATTCTAGACTAAACTATGAATCGAAAACAAAAAAAAAAACGAAAATGCAATACCTTGGGTTGCCTCCCAAGAAGCGCTTTGTTTAAGGTCCGTAGCTAGACCAAACTCGCACTTATTCGAGTGCGGTAGGTGCAAACTCCTCAGCTTGGAGTTCCGGTGAGTACTTCTTGAGCCGTTGACCGTTCACCTTAAAACTTCCGCTAGCTTCACCCCATACTTCAACTGCACCATGGGGGAAAATGCGCTTAATTAGAAAAGGTCCAGTCCAACGAGATTTTAACTTACCTGGAAAGAGGCGAAGTCTCGAATTGAAGAGGAGAACTTGATCTCCTTCTTGGAAGTCCTTTGGAATGATATGCTTATCATGCCAACGCTTTGCTCTTTCCTTGTAGATCTTAGCGTTTTCATAGGCGTTCAAACGGAGTTCATCCAGCTCGTTGATGTCTAGGAGACGCTTCTCTCCCGCTTCTTTCATGCTGAAATTCAGCCACTTGATAGCCCAAAACGCCTTGTGCTCTAGCTCTACCGGCAAGTGACAAGACTTCCCATACACAAGGTTGTATGGTGTGGTTCCTATGGGAGTCTTGTATGCAGTCCGGTATGCCCATAACGCATCATCTAGTTTCAAGGACCAATCCTTCCTAGTCCTCGAAACCGTCTTCTCTAGAATTCCCTTGATCTCCCTATTTGAGATCTCAACTTGTCCACTCGTTTGTGGATGGTAAGGGGTGGCGATCTTGTGAGTAACCCCATACTTGGATAGAAGAGCTTCAAAGCGACGGGCTATGAAGTGAGAACCTCCATCACTAATGATCGTCCTTGGCGTCCCGAATCGCGGAAAGATGGTCTTGTTGAAGAACTTAACCACCACCATGGCATCATTTGTGGGAGAGGCAATGGCTTCTACCCATCTAGAAACGTAGTCTACCGCCAATAGTATGTATTGGTTCCCACAAGAAGAAGGGAATGGTCCCATGAAATCGACTCCCCAAACGTCAAAAATCTCCACCTCTTGGATGTTGTTGAGGGGCATCTCGTTCCTTCTAGAGATATTGCCTGTTCTTTGACAAGCATCGCAACAAGAAACAAAGGATTGCACATCTTTAAATAAAGTAGGCCAATAAAATCCGGATTGCAATACCTTTGCGCTAGTTTTGTTTGAACTAGCGTGTCCTCCACAAGGTAGTGAATGACAATGACGGATGACACTTTGCATCTCATCTTCTGGCACCCTGGCTTTTCAAAGGAGTAGAGGAAGAAGAGGGTGGAGTTAGTGAATTGGAATTGGAGGGATAAGAGTTATCGGAATTTTGTTGATTGGAGCGCCAATTGTTGTTGTTCGAACCACGATTGTTGTTCCAATTGTTGTTGTTCCGGTTGTTGTTGTTTCCATTCCAATTGTTGTTCCGGTTATTGTTCCGGTTATTGTTGTTGCGGTTGGTGTTGTCACCGCCGTTGTTATTGCCCAAATAGCCAACATCCTTCTCTTGATGCTTTGGGAAGTTGGTCTTGATAGCCTCCTTCAACTCCTTGATTTCATTGTTGAGGGAGAAAATCTGATTTTGAGCTTCATGTGTGAGCTTCGCTCCTTGCTCCACACGATTTCCCTCCACTTTCCGGTGGGAATACTTCTCTATGACTCTTGCTTGCTTCTCAATGAAGTCCCAAGCGTCATCTTCTCTCATGTCCATGAACGTTCCGCATGAGAGGGATTGAAGGTTGAATTGCGTTCCCGCATCCAGCCCCTTATAGTAAATTTCCAGCAAGGCAAGCTTGGATATGCCATGATGAGGGCAATCCAAGAGCAAATCTTGAAACCTTTCCCAAGATTGAAACAAACTTTCGTTAGGTCTCATAGAAAAAGCATTAATCTTACCTCTAAGTTCCGCCGTTTTGGAGGGCGGAAAGAACTTGGTGAGAAACTCTGCGGAGAGGTCTTCCCACGTCTCTAGCTTTCCACTAGGAAGAGCTTGGTACCAAGATAGCGCTTTCCCTTTCAAAGAGAAAAAGAAAGGTTTGAGCTTATAGCTGTTGGTAGTAGCGCTCTTTGGTCTCATTGTCTCCATCATACACTCAAAGTTCTGCAAGTGTTGGTGTGGAGATTCAGTGCTTGTACCGCCAAACTGACTTTGGCGAACAAGAGTGATAACTTGAGGGTTGAAGCTAAACCCTTGTACATCTTCAGCATCAAAGTTCACACCTAAGCGGCGTGGTTGTTGTGTTGGATCCATCCGCTGGCCAAGAGTTCTTGGCTCATTATCCACACGTTCGACCCTCGCATTCCTAGGTGGAATGCGGCGGTTAGCAGCTCCTTGTTGATTGAAAGGATTTATATTGATCGTGGGATCAATCTCTTCTAGCGGAGGCATGGAAGAATCACTATCGTCAGCGGATGAGTGGCTTCTTCTTCTAGACCTTGTCCTTCTTCTCGAGGACTTCTTGCCCACCTTATCTTCAAGATCGCTCATCTTTATCTTCATTTGGACGATCATGTCTTGTAGACCGTTAACTTGAGTTTGATGACGATCCATCTCATCCTGGAGGAGATTCTCATTCCATCGGAGTTGAGCTTCCTTCTCCGCCAACTTAGTTTGAAGATCGCTTTCGTTCTCTTGAGCCATCCTCTTTTCCTTGCGTCTTTGTCTCAAGGTTTTCTCTAGCTCTTGATCAAGAGGTAAGAGATCTCCGGTGTTCCTAGACCTGCGCATGCACTCAAGAAGAATCAAATAACGAGAGCAAGCTCCCAAGCTTGACAACCGGTTACCGAATTCGGCCGAAACCAAATCCCCGGCAACGGCGCCAAAAACTTGTTCGCCCCTAGAGGTGTGTGCAAATAAGCTTTAAATTTATAAAACTAGAATCAAGCAGCGAACCCGCAGTGTACGGATCGAGGTAGCTAAGCAAGAATTCCAGAGTATCGAACACAGGGATTTGGGTGGGAACAAATTCGATTTCAGGTTATCAAGCAGTAAATATGAGAGTTTTGCAAATATTGGGAAAACAACAATCCTAAAGATCCGGGTATTCAGTTGTGGCAATAGATTCAAGATATACTAATGATGTAAAGACAGAGCTGAGATGTGCAAAGGTATACTAATGTAAGGTAATCGTACGGTTGAGGTTCCAAAAACCTTATGTAACTCATCTAAAAGATACTCCTTATACAGGTTGTTGAGGCTCAATATAAGAAGGAACTAAAGACAAGGATTAGTGTCAAATACCCAAACCTATAATCTAAAGGTCAAGACTAACTTATCCGATTGAGGTTGTTGAGGCTCACAATCGAGGTAGAGGTTGTTGAGGCTTCACTACCACCTAGAAAAGACAAGTCTAGACTAAGCTAAAGCAAATCTTTAACTTTGGATTAAGGTAAAAGCAAGCTCGTAAACTCAGGGAAATTACGGTTGGATCTTGAGATTCCACGGCCGTGGAACTCAAGAACAGCCCGTAATTTAGGGTTGTCGGCGACAATTCTCTAACTCTCAGGGTCTAATCTGTTTGCGATCGATCTATCATCATCTAAACCACAACTATCAACCCTTCACCTTAGAATTGTCAAGGGTTTTTAGCCAATAACAGTCATTTGATATTAATTCAAGATTTAAAAGATAAAAGATGGGAACTTTCAAGAACTATCAATAATCTTCAAACGAATCTCAGAATCACAATCAAGAACAAGTGTTTATCAAAGGGTTCAAATAGGAATAAGCAATCACAATCTTAGGAAAGAAAGGAAACGGGATGTCAATCCGATCCTAAATCAAACCTAAGCAAGAAGAGAATCCTTCTTGCAAAATCCTCCAAGAACTTCGATCTTGCACAAACGCAAAGATCGCTAGCCGCAATTCTTCAATTCCAAACCTTGATCTTCAATGAGATTTCCCAAAATTACCTCCAAGAATGAGGGTTTGTGCGTTCCTAAGCTTGCGTTTTTGCCGCTAAACTTAGGGTTGAAAGGTCGTAAGTTAGGTAGCGAGATGATGGAATCTTGCTTCATCCGTCCTTTTTATAATGCAGGGCAAAAATGTCGGCCCGGCCCGATCTTCAAGAGATCATGGCTTCGAAACGTGGCGAAAGGATTCGCCAAGATCACGGTCGTGGAAGATTCCACGACCGTAATTTTGAGGCGTGGAAACAAACACGGGTAACTTCCACGGCCGTAATATCCCCTGGAATGAACATCGAATTCTGACTCACAATCCACGGCCGTAATTTAGGGTAAAACCGTGATTCTTGCCTTCATTCGTGCATTCCTCAATCTAATACTCCAAATTGCTTCCAAAAGGTGTCCTTAATCTAGAGGTACATCAACTCAACTTCCCTTTGCTCGATTTCGTTCGGAAATAGCTCCAAATCACCTATAATCAACATAGAACTGGTGTAGACATCCATATCGACAGTATAGGCAATACTAGCTCATATATGCATAAAGCTTAATCAAAGACTATCAATATGAATCAAATACGTTTAGAAAACGTGCCTAGAATATCACAATATTTCATGCTAACAAATAACCCCATACTTAACACTTGCTTGTCCCTAAGCAAGGTCTTTCAAAAAAACTTTAAACAAGAGTTAGGATGAAATATGTGTACCTTCTTTTGGATGAAAGTGACTTCTAAAGAATAGATCATTCTCAAACCTTGCTTCAATCGTTTTCAAACTTTCACACACTTAATTAGAGAGTAAGAGGTGAAGAAAGCTCATGAAACAATTTAACTTCCAAACAAGCATTATAACCTTCAAACATTATCAAAATCAATCATAAGAACTTCAATTTTAGATCACCAAGCCATATAACATTCTTTTGATCTTAAGGACTTTCAAAGAAAAAGGTCTAGAGTATGGAAGGGAAGGGAAACTTTAAGGGAAAGTGGTGCATAAATCCGGGAAAATGGACTACTACCTTCTTCTTCTTTTGCGATTTCCGCAACTCTTCACTTAGAGCTTCGCTCTTACTTTTCATTTTTCGACTTTACTTTTGGAGTTATGGATAGAGGTGCACAAAAACCGAAGCCTAGGAGATTGGCGTTTCTCATTTTTGCGAGATGCCTCAAACCCTTAGCGCACATACCATAATCCGCTAGGAATATCGCTCAATCCGACTTTGGCAAGACACAAACACCCGGCTATGTGAATGGTGCCGAGTTACTCATCGTCATGATTGACTTCCCCAAACCTATAAATTCTTTCTATTCAATTGATTGCAATTATATGCTCTCATGGCCCTCCCACATCAAACATGCCTTTTTCTCATTCACTTTCCAAGTTCCCGGATGGGTAAGGGAGGCTAATATTTCAATGAGGAGTTAGATGATCAAAGAAAAGAAGAAAGAAAGTATCGAATTGCCTTAATCATTTCAAAAAGAAGCATAAGAACTTATAATGTGATTTCAACTTCGATTTCTTACATGATTTAGGTAACATTTTCACATTATAAAACTTGCAAAAGAGGTAAAATTTATTCATTCAATTTCTTTTTGAATTACTATCCTTTCAAGCATGCAATTGTTATCAACTTAATTCACAAGTAGTGTTTATCATAGAATTCATCTCAATTCATTAGAAGCATCAAATTTTTCAAAAATTTTCAATTTTTATGGGTTTTTAAAGTTCTTTTTCATGCAATGCAAGAATGAAACGTGTGACATATGATGAACATGCAATAATAGTCTCGGAATAGAAGCAACATATAGAGTAGAGTTATTACAAACATTTAGTACATCCCACCCCATACTTAGGACGAACATTGTCCCTAATGTTCACAAGAAAGAACAAAAGAAAGAAAGTAAAAAGAAACTCACAAATGGTGGCGGGGATGTCTAAAACGAGCAGTCCGGTCATCGATCACTGCGGTGCCGGTGGAGGTGGAAATGGAGAGAAACTCGGGTCATAGTACCGCCCAAACTGCTGGCGGTAGACGTCCCTCATCATGTGGTCGAGGTCGTCCAAACGTCCATCTCTCGCGTCTGCCCGGATCTCTAATGCTCCGACTCTCTCTGAAAGTCCGGTAGCCCACTCCGGCATCCTCTCATACCATCCCGGAGCGCGATCATACCATCCGGGAGCATCTGCTGGTGCTGGCTGTGGTGGTGGTGGTGGTGCTGCTGGCTGCGTCGTGGACCAAGGAGGGGGTGTCTCGTACCAGGTGGGAGGTGTAGTCATCCACGTGGGCCTCTCGCTCACGCTAGCGCGGCGAGATGACGAGCCTGGAGCTCTAGCCGGACGCGGAGAGCGTCTAGGTACATCCTGCTGATCCGGCTGATCCGGAAACGAGCCGAACTCCTGCTCTGCTCCTCCACCACTCTCATACGGCTCTCCCATATCCTCCTCATCTACAACCGGCGGTGGAACGTAAGGGGGAGCTACAAGCCTGTTCGCATGCATCGCAGCGAACGTCTCCTTCCAGTTGTGGCGTCCCGCCACAATGGAATACTCCGGCAGCCACTCAATACCCCTGCCTGTCCTACTCTCCCAGGGCATACCCGCATAAGGCGGACCTCTATGTGTGGGGAAGATGAGTCCCCTAACCATGAAAGCGTGTAGCCCTAATGGAACTGCCGGTATACGTGTGCAAGCCGAGAAGTCCACTCCAAAAGTCCTAGCTATGTGGGTCACTATCCCACCATATCCAATGTTCCCTCTTGATTTGTTCTTCAATTTGCTCATAGTTGCCGCCAAAAGGGTAGCACAATCGGCGCGGCATCCATGAAGCATAGCGTAGAGAAGGAATAGCTCATCCGTCTTAATCTTTTGGGGCGTCTCCGTCCTAGGAAAGAGACACTCCGAAAGAACACGGTGAGCTATCTTCAAGGCCAAATGGTATATCAATTTGGCCTTGGTATCAGCTGGATGCCAACGGTCCTCGTCGGCATAGATCATAGCCACATCCTCCCAAAAGTCCTTAGCGGACACGTTCCTAGGGAGTCGACCGTTGTAGGTCTCATGGAACCCAAAGATGGTCCCGAACTCGACAATGCTCAACTGGTAGTCTCTGTTCATGAGACGGAAGGAGACAGTCCTATCAACATGGCTGTGCTCAAAAGACGTCACAACCTCTCGGGTGATCTCCTCATAAGCGTCTTCACGAATGTTCGTGAAGACAAGTAAACCGGCTCTATCCAAGAGCCATGTGAGGTCATCTACAATGTTGAGAGGATGTAGATCCTCCAACAACAAGTATCTAGGGCCAATTACTGCCCTCTTCTCGATCCTCTCAAATGCAGCTTGGTGGTTTTCGTGTATGATCGGGATGCTAGGGTGAGGTGGTGAGGATGGAGGTGAAGATGGAGGTGAAGGTGAGGGAGATGAGGGTGGTGGTGCCCTAGATGTGGAAGGGTTACCCTTTCTCTTCTTATTCTGCTCCCCTTTCTTTTCCTTAATCCTTCCCGAAACTCTCCTCACAAAATCCATTCTGTTGAAAATTACGGTCTGTTCTTCCCAAAACCACGGCCGTGGAACCTATGCAGACCGTGATTCGACACAGTAATTCTCAATTCTCAGCAAATCAGCAATCAAACACCACAACAAGCAGTCCTAATCTAATTTCTTCCAATCTCAATCAGTTCTTCCTAATAATCTCTAACAAAAACGAACAAAAACGACTAGAATCAAGAAGAGAGCAAAAACCTCTTTTTCGGATTGAGAAATCCAAAATGCGGGTTTGTTGATCGTTTTCCACGCGATTTGTTGCTTGGATCTTGTTCTTGGTTGGATTTGCTTCAGTTTAGGAAGAAGAATCGTTAAAAACGATTAGAGAACGAAGATTTGGGATGAGCTGTGCGATTTCGGTGTTTAGGGCGTGGAAATTGGGGGTTTTGTGGTGTTTTTGTGGTGAAGTGTGGCTTTTATACTCGCAGGCAAATTTTCAAAAATCACGGTCTGTCGGGGCATTCCACGGCCGTGGAAATGTACGGACCCGTAATTTTGGTGATTTTTCACAGGCCTTTGAGAATTACGGCCACTGTAGCAATGACGACCGTAATTTAGACCGTGGAACTCTCTGTAAAGCTTCAAAGTCCAAATTTCGTCACTTCTCTTCGACATTATCCCTCCTTTCTCCTTTTCCATCGATCCTACAACCAAAAACACGAACATACCGGAAGGAATCGAGGCAAAATAAAGCCGAAACGTTTATTCTAAACTAAACTATGAATCGAAAACAAAAAAAACGAAAATGCAATACCTTGGGTTGCCTCCCAAGAAGCGCTTTGTTTAAGGTCCGTAGCTAGACCAAACTCGCACTTATTCGAGTGCGGTAGGTGCAAACTCCTCAGCTTGGAGTTCTGGTGAGTACTTTTTGAGCCGTTGACCGTTCACCTTAAAACTTCCGCTAGCTTCACCCCATACTTCAACTGCACCATGGGGGAAAATGCGCTTAATTAGAAAAGGTCCAGTCCAACGAGATTTTAACTTACCTGGAAAGAGGCGAAGTCTCGAATTGAAGAGGAGAACTTGATCTCCTTCTTGGAAGTCCTTTGGAATGATATGCTTATCATGCCAACGCTTTGCTCTTTCCTTGTAGATCTTAGCGTTTTCATAGGCGTTCAAACGGAGTTCATCCAGCTCGTTGATGTCTAGGAGACGCTTCTCTCCCGCTTCTTTCATGCTGAAATTCAGCCACTTGATAGCCCAAAACGCCTTGTGCTCTAGCTCTACCGGCAAGTGACAAGACTTCCCATACACAAGGTTGTATGGTGTGGTTCCTATGGGAGTCTTGTATGCGGTCCGGTATGCCCATAACGCATCATCTAGTTTCAAGGACCAATCTTTCCTAGTCCTCGAAACCGTCTTCTCTAGAATTCCCTTGATCTCCCTATTTGAGATCTCAACTTGTCCACTCGTTTGTGGATGGTAAGGGGTGGCGATCTTGTGAGTAACCCCATACTTGGATAGAAGAGCTTCAAAGCGACGGGCTATGAAGTGAGAACCTCCATCACTAATGATCGTCCTTGGCGTCCCGAATCGCGGAAAGATGGTCTTGTTGAAGAACTTAACCACCACCATGGCATCATTTGTGGGAGAGGCAATGGCTTCTACCCATCTAGAAACGTAGTCTACCGCCAATAGTATGTATTGGTTCCCACAAGAAGAAGGGAATGGTCCCATGAAATCGACTCCCCAAACGTCAAAAATCTCCACCTCTTGGATGTTGTTGAGGGGCATCTCGTTCCTTCTAGAGATATTGCCTGTTCTTTGACAAGCATCGCAACAGGAAACAAAGGATTGCACATCTTTAAATAAAGTAGGCCAATAAAATCCGGATTGCAATACCTTTGCGCTAGTTTTGTTTGAACTAGCGTGTCCTCCACAAGGTAGTGAATGACAATGACGGATGACACTTTGCATCTCATCTTCCGGCACACATCGCCGAATGATGCCATCCGGACCTCTCTTGAAGAGAAGAGGCTCGTTCCAATGGTATTCCCGGACGTCCTTGAAGAACTTCTTCCTTTGCGCATATGATAGTCCGGGTGGTATCTCCTGGCAAACCAAATAGTTAACGAAATCAGCAAACCATGGTTCGTCACCCTTGGAGATTACCTTGATGCACTCCTCTATGATGTGTAGGTGTTCGTCCGGAAAGGAGTCATCAATGGGTAAATGGTCGTCCTCTAGATGTGTTAGACGACTCAAATGATCCGCAACAGAATTTTCCGAGCCTTTCTTGTCGCGGATCTCAAGATCGAATTCTTGTAGGAGAAGAATCCATCTAATCAGCCTTGGCTTCGCATCCTTCTTTGCAAGGAGGTACCGGATCGCAGCATGATCCGTGTAGACAATCACCTTTGCACCTACAAGATAAGAGCGAAACTTGTCAATAGCGTAGACAATGGCTAGAAATTCCTTTTCCGTAGTGGCGTAGTTGAGTTGGGCTTCGTCTAGCGTCTTGCTAGCGTAGTATATGGCGTGGGTTCGTCCTTCCTTTCGTTGCCCAAGAACAGCTCCAATGGCTACGTCACTAGCATCGCACATAATCTCGAAAGGGAGAGTCCAATCCGGTGGTTGGATAATGGGTGCTGAAATTAGAGCTTGCCGGATGGTGTTGAACGCATCTAGACATTCCTGCGAAAACTCAAAAACCGCATCCTTCATCAATAGATTAGTGAGAGGTTTTGATATCTTAGAAAAATCCTGAATGAAACGTCTATAGAATCCAGCATGTCCTAGGAAACTTCTTATTCCCTTCACCGAAACTGGGGGAGGGAGTTTCTCTATGGTCTCTATTTTAGCCTTGTCTACCTCTATCCCTCTACTAGAGACTAAGTGACCTAAAACGATTCCTTCCTTAACCATGAATTGACACTTCTCCCAATTAAGAACTAGGTTAGTGTCTTCACATCTTTGCAAAACAAGAGAAAGGTTAGAAAGACAATCGTTAAAAGAGGAACCGTAAACGGAGAAGTCGTCCATGAAGACTTCCATGATTTCCTCTACGTATTCGGAGAAGATGGCCATCATGCACCGTTGAAAGGTGGCTGGGGCGTTGCAAAGCCCGAACGGCATTCTCCTATAAGCGAACGTACCCCAAGGGCATGTGAATGTGGTCTTCTCTTGATCATCCGGATGTATCGGGATCTGAAAGAAACCACTATAACCGTCAAGGTAGCAAAAGTATGAATGTTGTGCTAACCTTTCAAGCATTTGGTCGATGAATGGCAATGGAAAGTGATCCTTCCGCGTTGCGTTGTTGAGCTTGCGGTAGTCTATACACATTCGCCATCCAGTCACGGTTCGGGTAGGAATGAGTTCGTTGTTCTTATTGGTGATGACCGTCATTCCTCCCTTCTTCGGAACTACTTGAACCGGGCTCACCCACTTGCTATCGGAGATAGGATAGATGATACCTGCATCAAGAAGTTTAAGAATTTCCTTCTTGACAACCTCCTTCATGGTCGGATTCAACCGCCTTTGAGGTTGTCTTGAAGTTCTAAAGTCCTCCTCCATTAGTATCTTATGCATGCATAGGGAGGGTTTAATTCCTACTAAGTCCTCAATAGTATAGCCTATGGCTTTTCTATGTTTCCTAAGGACAATCATGAGCTGTTCATGTTCATCTATGCTTAATTCGGAACTAACGATAACCGGGAAGGTGGAATTAGATCCAAGAAAAGCGTACCTTAGATGAGTAGGAAGTGGTTTAAGTTCCATCGCTTTCGGAGCTTCCAATGATCCTTGAGGAGCTTCCGATGTTTCCTTAGAAGTTTCTAAGGATGTTGAATGGTTTGGAGAAGAATTAGGAGAAGTTGAAGAAGTGTGCCGATCACCATTTTCCACGGTCAAAATCACGGTTTCCTCTGGTTTTCCATGGCCGTAATATCCTCTGGAATGGAGGTCGAATTTGGTTGTGGAATCCACGGCCGTGGAATACAGAGTATGGCCGTGGAATCTTGTATTCTCAGCCTCATCGTGGAGTTTCTCAAACTCTACTTCATGCATCTCTTCTTGTGCTTCTAAGGCTTCAATTTCCTCTTTGCACTCTTCTTCTTCTCCTACATCGGTTAGACTCATAGTAATAACCTTTTGCAAAGGATCGTTAAAGAGAATCGCACTTACCTCCTCCCTAGATAAACCTTCTTCGTTTTGGACATTGTAAATATCCTCATCAAAGATTGGTTCCTTCACTAGAGTGGAAAGAACGAACTCTACTTTCTCTTCCCCAATGTCAAAGGCGAGTCTCCCATTCTTGCAATCGACCATGCAGCCGGAAGTTGCAAGAAACGGTCTTCCGAGTATGATCGGGACCGGACTATCTGCAGGAATGTCAAGCACAACAAAATCAATGGGGACAAAGAACTTGCCTAGCTTGACAGGGACGTCCTCTACAATGCCGACGGGACGAGTAATGGATCGATCCGCCATGTATAACGTCATCTTCACCGGTTTAGGGTCGCCTAAACCGATCTTCCTGCACAATGCAAGTGGTATGATGCTTACACTTGCTCCCAAGTCACATAAAGCGTCATATGTGACCTCTCCCACTCCTATGGGAATGCAAAATGACCCCGGATCTTTCAGCTTTGGGGGCATTTTCTCCTTCATGGTTTTGATGAGGTCCGAAGAATCCGAACTCATCTTGACCTCTCCAAAATCTTCTAGCTTCCTCTTGTTAGAGAGGAGCTCCTTCAAGAACTTGCCATAAGCCGGCATACCTACAATAGCATCAATGAAAGGTATATTAATATGCAGTTTGCTCATGAGTTCTATGAACTTACCGAATTGCTTGTCTAGGCGCGCTCGCGCTCTAGATTGAGGGAATGGTAGGGGAGGTTTGAAAGCTGGAGGTGGAACATAGACGTCCTCCTTCTCCTTCCCCTTTTCTTTGCCTTTCTCTACGGGGACTTCAACAAACGTAGGCTGCGGATCGGTGGTAGTCACTCCGCTCCTAGTTGTAATCGCCATTACCCTTCCTTTAGGGTTGTCCTCCGTCTTTCCTGGAAGTTTCCCTTGATTCCTAGGAACTTCCTCCGCATGGTTGAACATTTGATTTTCCAAAACCTTTTGAGCTTTGTCAACCTTAGAAATTTGATCATCAACCTTGATGATGCGGTTCTCCAACACTTGAAGCTTTCCCAAGATCGTTTCCAACATGGGATCCGGCTTTTCCTTTCCCGCATTGTTTCCTCCATTTGATGATTGCCCCTGGCTTTTCAAAGGAGTAGAGGAAGAAGAGGGTGGAGTTAGTGAATTGGAATTTGAAGGATAGGAGTTACCAGAATTTTGTTGATTGGAGCGCCAATTGTTGTTGTTAGAACCACGATTGTTGTTCCAATTGTTGTTGTTCCGGTTGTTGTTGTTTCCATTCCAATTGTTGTTCCGGTTATTGTTCCGGTTATTGTTGTTGCGGTTGGTGTTGTCACCGCCATTGTTGTTGCCCAAATAGCCAACATCCTTCTCTTGTTGCTTTGGGAAGTTGGTCTTGATAGTTTCCTTCAACTCTTTGATCTCATTGTTGAGGGAGAAAATCTGATTTTGAGCTTCATGTGTGAGCTTCGCTCCTTGTTCCACACGATTTCCCTCCACTTTCCGGTGGGAATACTTCTCTATAACTCTTGCTTGCTTCTCAATGAAGTCCCAAGCGTCATCTTCTCTCATGTCCATGAACGTTCCGCATGAGAGGGATTGAAGGTTGAATTGCGTTCCCGCATCCAGCCCCTTATAGTAAATTTCCAGCAAGGCAAGCTTGGATATGCCATGATGAGGGCAATCCAAGAGCAAATCTTGAAACCTTTCCCAAGATTGAAACAAACTTTCGTTAGGTCTCATAGAAAAAGCATTAATCTTACCTCTAAGTTCCGCCGTTTTGGAGGGCGGAAAGAACTTGGTGAGAAATTCTGCGGAGAGGTCTTCCCACGTCTCTAGCTTTCCACTAGGAAGAGCTTGGTACCAAGATAGCGCTTTCCCTTTCAAAGAGAAAAAGAAAGGTTTGAGCTTATAGCTGTTGGTAGTAGCGCTCTTTGGTCTCATTGTCTCCATCATACACTCAAAGTTCTGCAAGTGTTGGTGTGGAGATTCAGTGCTTGTACCACCAAACTGACTTTGGCGAACAAGAGTGATAACTTGAGGGTTGAAGCTAAACCCTTGTACATCTTCAGCATCAAAGTTCACACCTAAGCGGCGTGGTTGTTGTGTTGGATCCATCCGCTGGCCAAGAGTTCTTGGCTCATTACCCGCACGTTCGACCCTCGCATTCCTAGGTGGAATGCGGCGGTTAGCAACTCCTTGTTGATTGAAAGGATTTATATTGATCGTGGGATCAATCTCTTCTAGCGGAGGCATGGAAGAATCACTATCATCAGCGGATGAGTGGCTTCTTCTTCTAGACCTTGTCCTTCTTCTCGAGGACTTCTTGCCCACCTTATCTTCAAGATCGCTCATCTTTATCTTCATTTGGACGATCATGTCTTGTAGACCGTTAACTTGAGTTTGATGACGATCCATCTCATCCTGGAGGAGATTCTCATTCCATCGGAGTTGAGCTTCCTTCTCCGCCAACTTAGTTTGAAGATTGCTTTCGTTTTCTTGAGCCATCTTCTTTTCTTTGCGTCTTTGTCTCAAGGTTTTCTCTAGCTCTTGATCAAGAGGTAAGAGATCTTCGTTGTTCCTAGACCTGCGCATGCACTCAAAGAAAAATCAAATAACGAGAGCAAGCTCCCAAGCTTGACAACCGGTTACCGAATTCGGCCGAAACCAAATCCCCGGCAACGGCGCCAAAAACTTGTTCGCCCCTAGAGGTGTGTGCAAATAAGCTTTAAATTTATGAAACTAGAATCAAGCAAGCGAACCCGCAGTGTACGGATCGACGTAGTTAAGCAAGAATTCCAGAGTATCGAACACAGGGATTTGGGTGGGAACAAATTCGATTTCAGGTTATCAAGCAATAAATATGAGAGTTTTGCAAATATTGGGAAAACAACAATCCTAAAGATCCGGGTATTCAGTTGTGGCAATAGATTCAAGATATACTAATGATGTAAAGACAGAGTTAAGATGTGCAAAGGTATACTAATGTAAGGTAATCGTACGGTTGAGGTTCCAAAAACCTTATGTAACTCACCTAAAAGATACTCCTTATACAGGTTGTTGAGGCTCAATATAAGAAGGAACTAAAGACAAGGATTAGTGTCAAATACCCAAACCTATAATCTAAAGGTCAAGACTAACTTATCCGATTGAGGTTGTTGAGGCTCACAATCGAGGTAGAGGTTGTTGAGGCTTCACTACCACCTAGAAAAGACAAGCCTAGACTAAGCTAAAGCAAATCTTTAACTTTGGATTAAGGTAAAAGAAAGCTCGTAAACTCAGGGAAATTACGGTTGGATCTTGAGATTCCACGGCCGTGGAACTCAAGAACAGCCCGTAATTTAGGGTTGTCGGCGACAATTCTCTAACTCTCAGGGTCTAATCTGTTTGCGATCGATCTATCATCATCTAAGCCACAACTATCAACCCTTCACCTTAGAATTGTTAAGGGTTTTTAGCCAATAACAGTCATTTGATATTAATTCAAGATTTAAAAGATAAAAGATGGGAACTTTCAAGAACTATCAATAATCTTCAAACGAATCTCAGAATCACAATCAAGAACAAGTGTTTATCAAAGGATTCAAATAGGAATAAGCAATCACAATCTTAGGAAAGAAAGGAAACGGGATGTCAATCCGATCCTAAATCAAACCTAAGCAAGAAGAGAATCCTTCTTGCAAAATCCTCCAAGAACTTTGATCTTGCACAAACGCAAAGATCGCTAGCAGCAATTCTTCAATTCCGAACTTTGATCTTCAATGAGATCTCCCCAAAATCACCTCCAAGAATGAGGGTTTGTGCGTTCCTAAGCTTGCGTTTTTGCCGCTAAACTTAGGGTTGAAAGGTCGTAAGCTAGGTAGCGAGGTGACGGAATCTTGCTTCATCCGTCCTTTTTATAATGCAGGGCAAAATGTCGGCCCGGCCCGATCTTCAAAAGATCATGGCTTCGAAACGTGGCGAAAGGATTCGCCAAGATCACGGTCGTGGAAGATTCCACGACCGTAATTTTGAGGCGTGGAGACAAACACGGGTAACTTCCACGGCCGTAATATCCCCTGGAATGAACATCGAATTCTGCATCACAATCCACGGCCGTAATTTAGGGTAAAACCGTGATTGTTGCCTTCATTCGTGCATTCCTCAATCTAATACTCCATATTGCTTCCAAAAGGTGTCCTTAATCTAGAGGTACATCAACTCAACTTCCCTTTGCTCAATTTCGTTCGGAAATAGCTCCAAATCACCTATAATCAACATAGAACTCGTGTAGACATCCATATCGACAATATAGGCAATACTAGCTCATATATGCATAAAGCTTAATCAAAGACTATCAATATGAATCAAATACGATTATAAAACGTGCCTAAAATATCACAATATTTCATGCTAACAAATAACCCCATACTTAACACTTGCTTGTCCCTAAGCAAGGTCTTTCAAAAAGCTTTAAACAAGAGTTAGGATGAAATATGTGTACCTTCTTTTGGATGAAAGTGACTTCTAAAGAATAGATCATTCTCAAACCTTGCTTCATTCGTTTTCAAACTTTCACGCACTTAATTAGAGAGTAAGAGGCAAAGAAAGCTCATGAAACAATTTAACTTCCAAGCAAGCATTATAACCTTCAAACATTATCAAAATCAATCATAAGAACTTCAATTTAGATCACCAAGCCATATAACATTCTTTTGATCTTAAGGACTTTTCAAAGGAAAAGGTCTAGAGCATGGAAGGGAAGGGAAACTTTAAGGGAGAGTGGTGCATAAATCCGGGAAAATGGACTACTACCTTCTTCTTCTTTTGCGGTTTCCGCAACTCTTCACTTAGAGCTTCGCTCTTACTTTTCATTTTTCGACCTTACTTTTGGAGTTATGGATAGAGGTGCACAAAAACCGAAGCCTAGGAGATTGGCGTTTCTCATTTTTGCGAGATGCCTCAAACCCTTAGCGCACATACCATAATCCGCTAGGAATATCGCTCAATCCGACTTTGGCAAGACACAAACACCCGGCTATGTGAATGGTGCCGAGTTACTCATCGTCATGATTGACTTCCCCAAACCTATAATTTCTTTCTATTCAATTGATTGCAAATATATGCTCTCATGGCCCTCCCACATCATACATGCCTTTTTCTCATTCACTTTCCAAGTTCCCGGATGGGTAAGGGAGGCTAGTATTTCAATGAGGAGTTAGATGATCAAAGGAAAGAAGAAAGAAAGTATCGAATTGCCTTAATCATTTCAAAAAGAAGCATAAGAACTTATAATGTGATTTCAACTTCGATTTCTTACATGATTTAGGTAACATTTTCACATTATAAAACTTGCAAAAGAGGTAAAATCTATTCATTCAATTTCTTTTCGAATTACTATCCTTTCAAGCATGCAATCGTTATCAACTTAATTCACAAGTAGTGTTTATCATGGAATTCATCTCAATTCATTAGAAACATCAAATTTTTCAAAAATTTTCAGTTTTTATGGGTTTTTAAAGTTCTTTTTCATGCGATGCAAGAATGAAACGTGTAACATATGATGAACATGCAATAATAGTCTCGGAATAGAAGCAACATATAGAGTAGAGTTATTACAAACATTTAGTACATCCCAATCAAGAATTACAAAAACTTGTTCGCCCCTAGAGGTGTGTGCAAATAAGCTTTAAATTTATGAAACTAGAATCAAGCAAGCGAACCCGCAGTGTACGGATCGACGTAGTTAAGCAAGAATTCCAGAGTATCGAACACAGGGATTTGGGTGGGAACAAATTCGATTTCAGGTTATCAAGCAATAAATATGAGAGTTTTGCAAATATTGGGAAAACAACAATCCTAAAGATCCGGGTATTCAGTTGTGGCAATAGATTCAAGATATACTAATGATGTAAAGACAGAGTTAAGATGTGCAAAGGTATACTAATGTAAGGTAATCGTACGGTTGAGGTTCCAAAAACCTTATGTAACTCACCTAAAAGATACTCCTTATACAGGTTGTTGAGGCTCAATATAAGAAGGAACTAAAGACAAGGATTAGTGTCAAATACCCAAACCTATAATCTAAAGGTCAAGACTAACTTATCCGATTGAGGTTGTTGAGGCTCACAATCGAGGTAGAGGTTGTTGAGGCTTCACTACCACCTAGAAAAGACAAGTCTAGACTAAGCTAAAGCAAATCTTTAACTTTGGATTAAGGTAAAAGCAAGCTCGTAAACTCAGGGAAATTACGGTTGGATCTTGAGATTCCACGGCCGTGGAACTCAAGAACAGCCCGTAATTTAGGGTTGTCGGCGACAATTCTCTAACTCTCAGGGTCTAATCTGTTTGCGATCGATCTATCATCATCTAAACCACAACTATCAACCCTTCACCTTAGAATTGTCAAGGGTTTTTAGCCAATAACAGTCATTTGATATTAATTCAAGATTTAAAAGATAAAAGATGGGAACTTTCAAGAACTATCAATAATCTTCAAACGAATCTCAGAATCACAATCAAGAACAAGTGTTTATCAAAGGGTTCAAATAGGAATAAGCAATCACAATCTTAGGAAAGAAAGGAAACGGGATGTCAATCCGATCCTAAATCAAACCTAAGCAAGAAGAGAATCCTTCTTGCAAAATCCTCCAAGAACTTCGATCTTGCACAAACGCAAAGATCGCTAGCCGCAATTCTTCAATTCCAAACCTTGATCTTCAATGAGATTTCCCAAAATTACCTCCAAGAATGAGGGTTTGTGCGTTCCTAAGCTTGCGTTTTTGCCGCTAAACTTAGGGTTGAAAGGTCGTAAGTTAGGTAGCGAGATGATGGAATCTTGCTTCATCCGTCCTTTTTATAATGCAGGGCAAAAATGTCGGCCCGGCCCGATCTTCAAGAGATCATGGCTTCGAAACGTGGCGAAAGGATTCGCCAAGATCACGGTCGTGGAAGATTCCACGACCGTAATTTTGAGGCGTGGAAACAAACACGGGTAACTTCCACGGCCGTAATATCCCCTGGAATGAACATCGAATTCTGACTCACAATCCACGGCCGTAATTTAGGGTAAAACCGTGATTCTTGCCTTCATTCGTGCATTCCTCAATCTAATACTCCAAATTGCTTCCAAAAGGTGTCCTTAATCTAGAGGTACATCAACTCAACTTCCCTTTGCTCGATTTCGTTCGGAAATAGCTCCAAATCACCTATAATCAACATAAAACTGGTGTAGACATCCATATCGACAGTATAGGCAATACTAGCTCATATATGCATAAAGCTTAATCAAAGACTATCAATATGAATCAAATACGTTTAGAAAACGTGCCTAGAATATCACAATATTTCATGCTAACAACCCGCTTGGTATGGAGAGCAGCCGTCATGGATGGGAGCTCCTCCCCCATGGTATGATCATCCACCGGTGGCACCGACTCCTCCTCAAGACGCTCTTGCATGGTATGGCCAGCCGCTAGCTTGGTATTCGCAGTTACCGGAGTGGGCGACCAATCTTTCGTGGAGAGTGGGAGATTTAGAGATCCATCAGCAGACCCATGACGTAGAGCGCCAGGAGAACACCCGTATCTTGAGGGACGTCTACCGCCAGCATTTTGGGCAGAACTTCAGCTTGGACTTCTATCCATTACCGCCGCCTCCTTCCCAGTGATGATGATGAGATGATCCGCCGGTTAGAGCCGCTCCACCACCATTAGTGAGTTCCTTTTGCTTTTGTTTCTTTTCTTTCTTTATTTCTTTTGAACATTGAGGAAAATGTGTATGTCAAGTATGGGGTGGGGTGTGACTATCGTTTGTAATAACTCTACTCACTTTGCTTTGCTTATGTCTATGAACACTTGCATGTTTCCTTTCATTGTCACACATTTCATTATTGCATTGCATGAAAAAGGCTTTGAAAAACCCATAAAATTTGAAAATTTTGAAAATTTTTGTGCTTCTAAGATTAGAGATGATTTCTATGATGAATCTACTTGTGGAATGAGTTTTTGATGAAAATTGTATGCTTGAATTGAATTATGAATTGTGAAGAGATTGAGTATGTTATTTATCCTTTCTTGCAAGTTTCATAATGTGAAAGTTTTTATCTAAATCATATTGAGAAACAAAGGTTGAAATCACAATATAAGTTCTTATACTTCTTTATGAGATGATTAAGGCACCTCGATTTTCTTACTTCTTTCTTTGATCATTTAATGAAAATATTTGCCTCCTATACCTATTCGGGATTTAGGAAGAGTTGATTTTGGCATGTTTGATGTGGGAGGGCCATGAAAGCAATTGTTTGAATTCAAAGTGTAGGAAAGTATAGGTTTGGGGAAGTCAATCATGACGATGAGTAACTCGGCACCATTCACATAGCCGGGTGTTTGTGTCTTGCCAAAATCGGATTGAGCGATATTCCTAACGGATTATGGTATGTGCATCAAGGGTTTGAGGCATCTCGAAATTGAGAAACGCAAATCTCCTAGGCTTCGGTTTTTGTGCACCGCTGTCCATAACTCCAAAAGTAAAGTCGAAAAATTATGTGCAAAAAGTCTAGAGCAAAGCTCTAAGTTGGTGGTTAGTTCAAATGGTGAAAAGAAAAGAGTTTGTGTTGTTCCTTCTTTCCGGATTCATACACCACATTCCTTTACAAGTTTCTCACCTTTCCGTATTCTTGGTCTTGCTTGAAAGTCCTTGAGATCATAAGAGTGTTATTTGACTTGGTGATCTAAATTGAAGTTTCACATGCTTGATTTTGACAAGGCTTGAAGGTTATGATGTTTGTCTTGAAGTTTATACAATTTATGATGTCCCTTTGCTTTGCATGTTTTAGTTTATGTGTATGAACGTTTTCAAGGATGAATGAACCGAGATTTGAGGATGATCTATTGATTAGAAGCACATTACCAAAAAGATTGTTTTGTTTTTGTTTTGCATTCATATTTCATTCTACCTTATGCTCTAAGCTTTTGAAAACCTTGCTTGGGGACAAGCAAGTGACAAGTATGGGGTATTTTGTTAGCATGAAATATGACTATATTTTAGCCACTTGTTTTAGTTGTTTTTTCCCTCTTTTATGTGTACATAGATATGAGTTTGGAGCATTTGTGAGCTCATTCACCCACTTTGTCGATATAGAGATCTACACTAGCTTTGTTTTGTTTATATGTGAATAAAGGCTTGAATTGGAGCAAAATGTGGAAGTAAAGGAGTATTTGATCATGCTTGATGGAAAAGAGATGCTTTGGAGAAGCTAAGAAAGGAGCATGAGTGAAGAACATCACGAAATAAAGGCTTTCACAAAGAATTTGGATTTCCACGCCCTAAATTACGGCCGTGGATTTGGCATTGGATCGTGGAAAGTGAAATTGGAGCACAACATAAAGTTACACGGTCTAAACCACGGCCATGGAAAGTTATGAGACCGTGATTTCCATGACGAAGGTGACGTGTCATATATGCCACGTCAGCGACGGTTATTGGGCTTTCTCGTAACCCTATTTCGCCCTATAAGAAGGCTTGAGAAGGGAGTTTTGAGGGACGACTGCTTTAGGGTTCATTTTACTTTCGGATTGAGACGAAGGATTGGAGACTCGGATTGTGGCTTGTGAAAGACGTGATTTTGGAGATTGTGTACTTTCGGATATCTTAGGGTTTACATTGGAGGACGGATTCACATCCCGTTCTTTGTTGTTTCTCTAGATCGTTGTGAGGATTTCTATTCCTATTTTTCTGCATTCATCAAACATACATTGTTGTGTATTCGAGTTTTGTTATTGGATAATTATTGAGTTTTCGGAGTTTTATACCTTTTCTCTTTTAAACTTGATTTTTGATATCATGATGATGATTATTGGCTAAAACCCTTTAGCAATTCTAAGGTGAAGGGTTGATAGTTGTGGCTTAGATGATGATAGATCGATCATAAACAGATTGGACCCGGAAAGTGTGAGAAACCTCGTCGACACCCTAAACCACGGTCTGTTCTTGAGTTCCACGGCCGTGGAATCTCAAGATCTAGCCGTGATTTTCTTTGTTTTACGACCTTTGCTTTTGCTTTAATCCAAAGTTAAAGATTTGCTTTAACCTAGCTTTGGCTTGCCTTTTCTAGGTAGTAGTGAGACTCAACATCCTCTATTTCGGTTTCGAGTGTCACAACCTTAACCGTTTTAGTTTATCTTTGATTCCTTGGGTTTGGTCATGGGTATTTGAGATTAATTCTTGTCCTTAGATCCTTTCTATACTGCAGCCTCAAAAACCTTTATAGAGAGAGTCTTTGGGTTAGACATATAAGGTTTTGGAACTTCACCGTACTCAACCTTATATTAGTTATACCTTTGCAATCTCAACTCTGTCCTTATACTTATAGAATATCTTGAATCGATTGCCACAATTAGATACTTGGATCTTTAGGGTTGCTGTTTTCCCAATTATTTACAAAGCTTCTACATTTTTGATTGCTTGATTAATCGAAACTGATTTTGTTTCACCAAATCCCTGAGTTCGATACTCTGAAATTCTTGTTCTACTACGCCGATCCGTACACTGCGGGTTCGCTTGCTTTGATTTCAATTTTATAATTAAAACTTATTTGCACACACACTTTGAGGCAAACAATTGACGAGCCGGAAAAACACGATTTCATATCCAAAACCATTTATGGACAATGGATCGGGACGTGAATAATGTAGAACCACAACAATCGGGTGCAAACCAAAGGCGAGAACGTTTATTGACTCCATTAGAGGTGCATTTTTAAGGGGTTCCCTTTCGTTTTCAGTTTTTGAGTTGAAATTTGTTAGATTAGTTGTAGATGGAACAAATCGGTTACTTTAGAATGAATTGGAATAGACGAGTTTTAGCGTTTTTTGGTGATTTTTTTGTTTGATCCTCCATGGAAGCGAATTGGCGAAGAAGAAGAAGAAGAAGAAGAAGAAGAAGAAGAAGAGGGTGTACCGTTGGTGCGCCCAAGGTGCGTGACACTGTGCGCCACCATATTTGTTTTCCCATTTTTTCATTTTGATACGCTTATTTTGAGGGGAAAAATATTAAACTTTTTTTTTAAAAAAAAGAATTCCGGTTAGAATTATTAGGAAGAGAAGGTAATAGAGTCGCCGGATGACGACATCCGCCCATCTAGAGCCCGGACCTGCTCCAACTCTTGTGTTTGGCGAGGATCAAGCACTTCCTCTGCTCCCATTCAGGCAGAAGCTTCTCCAGCTATTAGTGTTGCATGACTTGCATCCCATTCTAGTCCTCATACATTGAAATCACCTACCGAGGAGTACGATATGATATACATTCAAGGGGTATAAAGATCATTATCAACATCATAGATTAATGCAATCAGGCTCTCTAGACTCCCGAACGAATAACTTTAGCAAGACATACCTTAACAATAATTCAAATCTTTATTAATCGAAGGGGAGGAGACCAGTCGACAGATCGGTGTAGGGCGGCCGATCGACGTACAACTTCGAATCGTCTATTGAAACTTTCGAATGAAAACTAAATGAAAAGCATAATAGCTGAAAAGACTTGTTTATAGGAGGATGTTTACCCTAACCCTCCTAGGATTTGTAAATCAAATCTAAATGTACCAAAGTGTATCTTATAACTAAAAGATAGCATTGTCCAAACGGACTTGCTAGTAGATAAAAATGTCCAAATGGACAAGCTAAAAGATAACCTAAAATAAAACGGATAAATGATAGAAGTAACGTGGAAGAGCGAGACGTTGTAGACCGGTGGGGCCCAATTGGTTGACCTCTTCAAAAATGCTCCGGATGACATCTCTCTTGATTAATGGTCACGTGCTCGATAAGTGTGTTGGTGGTTGATAAATGGTTTTACTAGAGTGGCATGATTTCTTTTACATTGAATTTTATGGCAAATTTTACTTTTCTTCGTTTTGAGTTTTTGGTACTTTGTAAGCGAACTTCCTTTCTTTTCATCACTTCTTCCGAGCTTACACTTTACTTTTGTTTCTTTCCTTTGATGCTTTATGCTTCTAGGAACACTTTCATACTTCAGTTTTGAACCTTTTGTATTTCCAGCGCTGAGAACCCCATACTTGCATTTTGCTTTCTTTCTTTAGATGCACGACTTTACCTCATAATACTTGGATAGGTCATATTAAAAGAAAAAGTGACCGAATAGATGGAAATATAATCAAAAGGTAGAAAGGGAATAATGGGCTTAACAAAGAATGCATCAGCCATGTTCATATGCATAAAAGCAAGACAAACATACAACTTTGAAAAAGAGTTTATCGTAAGTTCTTGATAATCAAATCATAATGAAGATTTCTCTTGAAAAATAAAAACACAAACAAGATATGTATAGGCTTAAGAACCCTCACAAGGTTATGTCATTAATCGAAATCACTAGTCATTAGGCTTAAGGACCCTGACAAGGTTATGTCATGAAACGAAATCACAAATCGTTATTCATAGAACTCAATAACATAGACGAGGTGTGATGAGAGAGAGAGACAAGGAGACAAGGTGCCGATCAGTTGACCGCCCCTTTACAAATGGGAGAGAATGATTAGGAATATAAATGTGAAATAGAAGAATTTATATGCTCAGGTCAACCGACTAATGAGGGTCGACCGGTCAACTGAGGCTAAATCAAAGCGAGAAATTTTGTAAAAAGATAAGAACATTTTGAAAAACATGGGGAAAATGTGAAGTCCATAATGTAGACACCCCATACTTAAATCTTACATTGTTCTCAATATAATAAGTAAGATAATATAAAAAGAAAAGGGATACTCACTAGAAGGTTTAGGATTGCAAACTTACAAGCGCTTCTTTTATCTCTTTAGCTAGACCTAATTTGCTTATTTCCTCTTGCTATATGTAGTAGGTGGTTCAGATGGGGGTATTATTGATAACACGATTTATGACTTAGGTTTAGGTAATCATTTAGATAGATTTCTCACTCATTCATGCATGGTTTAGCACT
Source organism: Fagopyrum esculentum (assembly GCA_033239045.1). NCBI lineage: Eukaryota > Viridiplantae > Streptophyta > Magnoliopsida > Caryophyllales > Polygonaceae > Fagopyrum > Fagopyrum esculentum. The sequence continues at coordinate 46,167,275 of BSUD01000001.1, read as the reverse complement.
AATTCACGACGTTTGCACTCAATTCACGTATTTTGTCGAGATAGACGTCTACACGGACTTGTGCGTTGCTTTGTAGGTATTTCGGGGGTCTTTTGGACATTAACCGATACATTCGAGGGCCAAGCCTCATGATGGTACACATCCAAAGCTTTGGAGGAGCATAATTGGAGCAACAAAGGACACAAAGACCACTATTGGTGCAAGCAATGGAGCAACTCATGGCTAGACGATCATAGCATGTTTCTGCTGAAGAAAATCGGACCAGCTAGCAGCTAAATCGGCCGATTTAATCCTACTGGGTCGATTTTTGGGCCTTTGACAGCTTAAGCCACGTGTCCCACGATCTCTTGTCCGGCCTTGCTCTTGGTGGAGAATATAAGTGGTCCTGCAGGTTGTTGCTGAGCATCTCTCCTCTCCCACACTCTCATTCACAGCTGATCCATTGGAGGCAAAGATTGGAGGAGAAGAAAAGCTCTCAAGGATTAAAGGAAGAAGAAGAACACCATTCTAGGAGTGATAGTGAGGTTTTGAGTAACTTTTGAGTGATTTTTGTAATCTTGGCTTGAAGAACTATTGCAAGGATTGTTAGGAACGTTTTGAATCTTCATTTAAGAGTTTGTAAGTCTTGCTAGAACTTGGATTCAGTTGACATTTATTGATTTTGCTTGCCTATCTTTCATTATCCATCTATGAACACCATGTATGCTTGTTTGATGATTTTCGATCTTGATATGCATACTATTGGCTAGTTTATTGTGATTCCGGAGTGATGGATTGATGGTTATGGCAAGGACTATGATAGGATGGGCTTATATGTTAGTTTAGGATGAATTGATTGAACCAAACCTTAACCAGAGAGGAAAATCGGCCTGTTCATCAGGTAAATCGGCCGATTTCCCTGTGATCCACCCGATTTCCTTCTCTGTTGCTCTTCAAATGATAAATCTGTATGATTTGGGGTGTTAGGTTGTTAAATCCTAGGGTTTATTAAGCCTAATCTAGCTTAGGATCACCTAATGCTATCAACCTAAGTGAGGGAAGAGATCTACCCGATGATTTCCGATCTTAGATACCTTAGAAGATAAATTCTAGGTAGTTGTGAGCCTCATAAGCCGCTATTGGATAGAGTGTGCTAGGATTATTGATTGAGATCTCCCTATTCCGAGACTTACCCGGTAAGGAGAGGGTTACCCCTTGAGTAGTATCTAGTTTGTGTAGAATTCCTTATTCTAACCCCTTGAGACCTACCCGGTGATAGGAGTTTGATGCGGGATAGTGAAGTGAGAGACCTACCCGATAATTGCTTCCATTAGTGAAACATTCTTTCCCCAACACCGCAGTTTGTCCTTAGAATCCTTAGAACCTTGAGTCCGATGCCATAACCGAAAATCTTGACCTCTAGAATCCACTTTTCTCTCTTGATCATACACTTGTGTGTTTTGTGTTACTTGCTTGTTTTGCTAGCTTGAGTTGTTGGTTTGTTTCGTTATCTTGTTTGATTTGTTATCTTTGCTTGATCGCCACAAAAACTCAACCAAAAATATCTTCATTTTCCTTTCTTTATTTCTTTCTCTTCTCTTAGATTAGATCCACACTATCTAGGACCATTGTTTGACTCGATTTCACCTTAGTCTTTGTGTTCGACCTCGGAATACTATCCCTACTACGAACGTCCCGTACACTGCGGGTTCGCTAGGTAGTTTAGGAGATTAGATCGAGTTTATAAATGTAAAGCTTTTTGTGCTACACAATCTTAGCATAACAATTATCTTCGGTAATCTTGGTATGATGTTGAGTAAGAATGAGAACGTGTACCCCATACTTTCTTTTGACAATCGGATGGTGAGGGTACTCTTATTGGGGTCGAATCTTGATCAGGCATTTTGGATTGAGTTGATCTGAAGGAGGAACCTTAACGACTTTCATTTACGGGCCTTAATCAAGTCAACTACTTCCACCAGAATCAAATGAGTGAGGATAAGCACTTAGTGATGGTTCAATCAGGCTCAATGGTATTATCATAACAATAGTCTCGAGGGTTGATGATGTGAGTGATACCTTGGCTATGTCGAATGGTTGTGGTTTCTTGTCAATTTCATCCTTGATATCTATCTAGTCAAAATCATCATGTGACAAATAAGGAGGTCTAGTAATGATATGAGCGTTAATACTATCCTTACCTATGCTTGAGGGGAGGGTAATTTCTGGACCATTAGTGTCAATCGTGATAGATGGTTGTTTGAAATTTTCTTTGTTAGTTGCAACCATATCATGAGTAGGGAGAGAAGGGGACAAAGAACGCCAAACCTACTGATTTCATCGTGGTAAGGAACCGGTGGATCATTATGGGTCTCGGTCGGACAAATTGACGTGGTAATAGGCCAATTGGTGCTCAATATTCGGTTAACTAGTGTAGTTACTAGTTATTTGCCAAAATGAGTGATCCGAAGTTGTTCGTTTGTCGAATCCTTCTACCTCAATGTATACTACTGCCATTCGTTGCATTATAACGTGTGGAATTTGGTTGTGATATTATTTGTATGCATCACCCCATGTTTGTGGCATTATTGGCTTGGTGACAGCTTCGGAAGTTAATTTGGCATTTTTTGCTTCTCTCCCTTTCAAGGCCAGCCTTTGGACGTTGTACGACGACTTCGAATTATGAGGTCCATTCTTTCATTTGTTGCCACATTAAATTTTCAACTTCTTCTACCCGACTTTTCGACTCAGGAGGTGTAGATTGAGTTGCTTACTCGTGGAAATCTAGCATCTCCATAAAAAGTTCATTTCTTTCGTTATTTAAAATAAAAGACAAAAAGGAACAAGATCAATAGACTAGGGTTTCACAATTAATAATTCAAACAAAATGATTGCCTTCCCCAACAACGATGCAATTTGATGAGGGTTGAAACGTGAGCCTCAAATCTCGCAAATTCTTATAAGACGTGATTATAGTAAATAAGTCAAAATTGAACTCAAGAGCAATGAAATGATTTGGCCGATTAATAATGAAACCAATAAATAAATAAATAAACTGCAATAAGGGAAAACATGCAAGTCGGTCGGTTGACCTGTGCCAACAGTTTGCTCGATCAATGAAACAAGAACGAGATTAAACAAGATTATGTGATGAGGGACCATCCTTAATATACCCTACAAGTCCTCAATCAAGATCCTACATTTGAAGTAACATCCCTAGAGCATAAGCTAAAGAATTCCAACAAGAATCACATCCCTAGAGCATAAGCTAAAGACCTCCAACAAGAATCACATCCCTAGAGCATAAGCTAATGACTTCCAACAAGAATTGAAAATCATGCTTATGTCTTGACTTCTAAGGATCTTACCATGGAACCAATTCTAAGGATCCTACAAGAATTGGCACCCATCCCTGGAGCATTTAAACTATACCCTGTTGGCAGAATCACAGAGATACCAGAATATTGGATCAAATATGCTTAATGACCGTGATCCTCTCTTCAATTTGTATTTTTATTCAGATTTGTAAACAATACAATAACAACAACAACGGCAAACATACAAGCAATTCACAGTTTGTACAGAATGAATGTGATCCTGTATTCAATTTGTTTTTTTTCCTTCCTTTACTTTCAAAATTTGATCAGTAGAGACAAAGACCCTTGAACTCTTTTAGAGGCTTGCTCGCATCTATTCTCATATACCTGCAGCCCACCAGAGTAGTGATTTTAGCTGAGGTTTCTTCACTTACATTGCCTGCACTTTGCTTGACAGCAGAATCAAATCAGAACCCTGACAGCCATTGAAAAATCTAAATTCTTCTTTCACAAGGACAAAAACCAAGACATCTGAATACTTCAACCACAGGTTCAGTTACGAAAAATGCTGTTCATGCTTGGAATGAAATTTCGACTAACCTTATTTTTATCCTCACAGAACAGCATCAGTGTGGGAGAAAAGATACAGCAGAAGAATTTCATTCCAAACATCAGGTACACCAGGCAGACACCAGTGGCTGCAATCAGCCACAGACTGAAGGCTACTACTCCATGTACCGACATGCGCATCACTTCGTGGTAATGACATGGATGTTATGCTTAACACAGTGACAGGTGTGCTCATATTATTCACTACATCCACTATCATGTCTGAGAACCCATTGTTGTGACTCCCTTCTGATCCTGAAGTGGGGAACTGTGTCACGTTACAGATTGAGCGGGAACCATCACTGTTTCAAGAACAAATATTCGCAACCATTACAACATAGATGAAACAATTAAGTGGTGATGATAATCTATCGTCTGTTTGAGACTACCTCCAGTGTGACGGCTCAAAGGTTCGGAGGAAAACACGTGTTTTGTTGGTATTTATTCTAGTATCAACCCACGAAGCCCATGTCGTCAGTGCTGTGTGGAATGCTGTTTGTATAGACATTCCAAGCTTTAGTGAAGCACCTAATTGAAAATAGCAACCCCTGTTAGCAGCACAGATTAAGGTAATTCAGTCAACCGTCAACCCACACTTACTGGTAAGAAAGATTTTAGTATTTTACTATCATTTCATGCTGAAGACCACAATTTTCAGTGATTATTTCCGCCTAATCATATAGTATATCATGAATCTAAAATAGCATCCTTATTTTTTTAACACACCAAAGGTGACCTCATAGTTTTATAGGTAATTCAAGGATATTTTGATGAGAAAACGTATGATTAAAACACGCATGGCAGATCAAAACAACCTCAAGTCCACATAAGGTGAGCAAATGTATTCATCTCTCTATTCAGTTTCATTATCTTGTTATGATTCAATAGCCTGAAAGCCAACAAATAACAAATTCCACCTGCATTCAGATTCAGTGGATTTTGGGTATCTAAGATCAGCATTCAGATTATCGTCCCCCTGATATTGTAATATGGTGGAGTTTAGTACAGTTCTGATCATACAAAGGTAAAGCACAACAGCACAAGTGCTTGCAGAATCAATTCAATCAACATAGCATAGCCATTCTGCTGTATTGGACAAAAATAACCTATCCATGATCACAGGTAGAGATACATATATCTCGTTGTGATATGAAATGTACACAAAGTAATCTGAGAAAACTTACAAGTCAAACAATTTCGATGGCACCCACCAGTGTCCAGTATTGAATATCAGAACATCTGAATGAACCCACTCCTTACTGATATCATCCAGCTTATCTAGTTTAAGGGTTGACTTCACTCTTTTCGGCCCATGTTTTGGTGCTGATCCAGATTGGACCAAGAAAACTGAGCGAAAAAACTCAATGGTGAGATTAAAAGAGCTGAACCGGACACCCAAGTATCGTATTGTCTTTGTGATCTTGTTCCCATTGATCTCATAAACACTTTGTTTATCCTTGACGCCTGTCATAAGCATACATATGATAGACTCCCATTGCGTTCTACTCATAGAATCTCCCACAAAACTAATCCTTTTCCCTCGAAGACTTTCCAATATACTAGACACATTAAACCTCGGAATACTACAACTGCTTGGTTTCCACCGCAGCTTGAGGTAATCCTTGTCCTTCCTCCCATTGCCCAAACAATTAAAACCCTGTTCTACAAAAGGACACTCGGAAGAATTGTATAACGGGTAACTATCATAGAAGACCCAACTTCCACTAAACATATCACATTTACTCACAGAATTAGTAATTTTAGGCATACCACTATGGCCAAGGGATGCCAGCCTAAGATTAGGGAAAACATAGAAATATCCACAAGAAATAGCCAACAAGATAGTGATTAATGGTCCAACTATGATTACAACATAAAATTTACGCAAGCCCCAATTGGAACTATGCCAGTTATGGAGATCCCTGTCAAAATTATCATGGTTAAGGTCGATTTTTGGACTACTGGAATTAGCTGCTCTCCTAGCAGAAGATGTATGCCTGCTGAAAGACGTGCTCTTACTACAGCCCTTCATCCTGTTAATCTTATATTGTGGCTAAGACCTTTTCTCTATCACACCGACGGTACTTCAAATCGGCCCCAGAAAATACTCAAAAGTACAAGAAAAGCAGGATAATTCAGGATATAACTTTAAGAATTTAGCAGAAATTGCAACACAAACAAGCTCCCCAAATCCACTAGAGATCAATCCAAGCACAAATGAACCGAAAGAAGGGGAAATTAGAAGTACTTCAAACGACGAAGAAAGTTTTAAGGCTCATCTAAAGATAACACACAAACCCAATGCAGAACGCATATAGAAATGGAAGGGGCAACCTTCAAATCTCAAGAGAACTATCAAAGATTAACAAATCGAGTTTAACCGGAGATTTGAAGCAACGGAGACTTCAGCTGCAGATATACACAGCTTGACAAGAGGGATCTATACGCAGATTTGGAGGGAGCTTTGTTTTGGAAGGGAGAAAGATGGGACGGTGAGTTGGTGCAGCAGAGCTCGCACGAAAGAGACAGCCGACCTGTGTCATTGCCATGAACATGAACTTGTAAGCTATAGCTGGCCCCTTGGTTAAAAATAGAAAAGAAAACATGAAATTATGGATTAAAACAAAATATTATAGATATTCTGAATGCTCAAAATAATCCACATTGGAATTTACAAGACTTATCTTAATTTTATTTTCTCTCTTTGTCTAATGAATATAAGAATATATCTTTTTTTTTTATCTGCAAGAAATAAAAAGTAATTAAAAGTGATATAGATATATATAAAATGGGTGTTGATAGAAGGATATGTACACAATTTTTTTTATTAAAATTATAAATAATAATATGCTATATGTACAAATAAAAAATATTTTTATAATAAGTTATTATGCATAAAATGGATGTCTATAGATAAACAAAATTATTATATACATAATAATACTTTTATTTTTTTTCGAAATATGCTTTTCTTATCATTTAATTTGAATTTTTATTAATTTGAGCAAAATATAGAGTTGCTTTGTAGTGGGTCCATCTAAGATTTAACTTAAGATTATCTTACATAAGATCAATTTTTTTTGGTTCTAGCAAAATTTGATCACCTCTCTCCTAGTCGGAGCACCCACACTAATTCTCTAAGGCGAGGTCTTGGGTCACTTTGGTAATTCTAAATAATCATTTAATTATTTATTCATTAACTAAAAATTATTCAATTAAATTTAAAATAATATTTATATATGATAAATACTTAACTTTATTAAAATTAGCATAAAAAACATTACACAATAATATAAACAAAAATTAAAACATGAAACAAACAACATTGAAGCGAACAAAATAAAAAAAAAACATGAAGCAAACAACATTAAAATAACACAATCTTGAGTCAAACCTAATTTTCACGATTAAATGCATTTTCAAATTTTTGCCAAGTATTATCCATTAAATCATTATGAAGTTGTTGATGTGTAGTTCTGTCTCGAACTTGAATTGTATTTTGGAGGTTGTAACATCCGGAATTTCTATTCCGGCCTTGGAGCATTTTATCGACCTTTTCGCATTAGCGGCTCAATTTTCCCGCAGGCACGAGGTGCTGAGTGCCGGGATTTATTTCCAAAATCCCGTGCTGACCCTTCGTTTTCCCCTTTCGCTTTCCGACCCCTCGTTCCTAGCTGAGGTGACAAGAGGTCAGCTGACCTCTTGTTTCCCTCTCACCTTTTCAGCCAAACTCTCCCTCTCTCTTTACTTTTGCTTTCACGCTTCTCATTTTCTCTCCCACTTCTCTCTTGTGATTCCTTCCTCTCTTCTCTTAGAGATCTTGCTTGTGTGGGAGCTGCAGTAGAGGAGATTCAAGATCCAGTTTGGTAAGCTTCTTCCTCTTCCTCCCTTCTCCTCCTTTGTTGTTAACCCTTTCTTCCCCCCTCCTTCATCCATTGCCATAGATAAAGCTCTTGAGGAAGCTTTTCCCATAAATCCTTGCTTGTGCATGTTCTTAGCTCGTTTAGGTCGTGGAGAGGAGCCTAAGATCAGTGGTTGGTGTTTGGAGAAGACCCTACAAGAAGAGGACATTGGAGCCCAATATCCACAGTCGAAGACGAAGAAGACGACCTTCTGCTGCTCAAATCGCGGGGGCGGATCAGGGCCACCGCAGGGGCGGCTCAAGCCACCGTAATGGCGGCGCCAGGAGACCGCAAGGGCGATGACTGGGTTTCGCAGAGACACTAGTGATGACATGAAATATGACATAGTGTAGTGATAGCATGAATTATAGTCTATATTTTGAGGTTTGTTTGGACGTTTTATCTTTCATATTCTGCATGTTTGTATGTACATTATGTGATTTTACTACCATTTCATCTACCTTTGCGAGAATCGAGGTCTACACCTAGTTTCGTTGTAATTGCAGGTAATATGGTACGTTTTGCATCAAAAAGGAGCAAAGGGAGTCAAGAGTCATTTGGAGCTACATCCAGGAAGCATAGCCATGGATTGAAGATTTACTTTGGAGCAGATTCGAGAGATTTCACATTCTGTCGTGAGTCACCTCGGTTGACCAGAGGTTCACCTCGACCGAGGCGATCCAGAGACGCCGACTCGACCGAGGCGAATACCTAGGACGCGGCGAGAATATTTTATTCTTGGAAGAGATCTTTTAAATTTGGAAAGTGATCTTATATTTTTGGGCTGAGCTTCTGGAAGGAAGGAGATATGCAGAATCATATATTCTACCTATTTTTATGGGAATATATCTTTCTAAGATTTATTATCTTTGGAGGTTTATTTTCCTATAAAAAGGGTTAGATTTCCACAATTTGAGGAGGCCGCATACAATCCGCTTACACCGAAAATAACGCAGCAGCCGCAGTACACTCCAATTTGGGAGTTGTTGAAGAACCTTTTTGAAGGTTGAAGGAAAGTTGAAGATTAGCTTTTTATAGCTTTTTGAAGGGTTTTGTAAGATTGTCTTCAATTCCCTCATTGATTGTCTTGTCTTGTTGGATTGCTATCCAAGAAACGCTTTTGTTGTGATATTTGATTCAGTTATTGAAGTCTTTTCATTAAATTCTTCTTTGTTCAAATATTCACCTTCTTCCCATATATTTTAATACTTTCATTATGATGATGAGTGGCTAATTTCCTTGTGTGATTCTAGGGTGATTGGCTGAAGGTTGTGGGAAAAACAATGATAGAATAATCTTAGATTCCAGTAGGATCCTGAAAGTTCGAGTCTTTAACCTTAACCCTAAGCATCTCGTTCGGTTGATGAACATCTCGGCCGGGGTGGAATTCTTCTGACCGAGGTGACTTATCCGACCTAAAACAGAAAGTTAAGTGTTAGAGTTTGCTAAATCCTATTCTTATTTCACCTTCCTGGTTCAATGCATGCTTAGGATGAGACTTACCCGGTAATTCCTTAGTTTGTGTACCAACGATCATAAGTGTAGGTAATAAAGGTTTATCCTTTATTGGGGTTTGAGTGTGCTTCCATCCCATCTTTGTGAGTTAGCCTGAGACTTACCCGGTAAAGGTTGATTCTATTCCCTTAGATGGTGTGTTAGTTTGAGGTTATAGTTCTTTATCTTGATTCCTTGAGACTTACCCGGTAATAGGAGTTACGGTTTAGGATTAGTGTGTAGTGAGACTTACCCGGTGATCTACTCCACTTTAGTAACACCTTCCCCATGCAAAAATCTCAGCTTTGTCCGCTTATCTATAGATCTTGAGTTGGAACCACAACTAGATGCTTTAATCCCTAGAATTGCATGTTTGCTTATTTGACATCTTATTCATCTTTGATTGTGTTAATCGCTTTTGTGGTTAGAATTAACGTAGCATACCGTGTTGACTTTGTTTCACCAAGTCCCTGTGATCGACCCCTGGAATTTTCTTGCTTTTACTACGATTGACCCGTACACTGCGGGTTCGCATCCTTGTTTTAAGCTTAAGTCTAGGGTTATAAATTTAAAGCTTGCACACACCGTTTGGAGCGAACAAGTTTTTGGCGCCGTTGCCGGGGATCGAACCCGGGTCACCCGCATGTCCTGAGAAAGCATCGAAAAGCCATAGGTTACACCACGGATGATCTTATTGGCATTAAACCTTCTTTCTGCATGCATAGAATTCTAATGGAAGATAATCATAAGACTTCACGGGAACCTCAAAGACGGTTAAATCCGATCATGAAAGAGGTTGTGAAGAAGGAAGTTCTTAAGTTGTTGGATGCAGGTATTATTTATCCTATCTCGGACAGCAAGTGGGTTAGCCCGGTGCATGTCGTTCCGAAGAAAGGAGGGATGACCGTTGTGACGAATAAGAACAACGAGTTGATCCCAACAAGGACCGTTACGGGCTGGAGAGTTTGCATCGACTATAGGAAGCTGAACACGGCTACTCGGAAGGATCATTTTCCGCTTCCCTTCATTGATCAAATGCTCGAACGGTTGGCCCAGCATTCACACTTTTGCTACTTGGACGGCTATAGTGGATTCTTCCAGATTCCTATCCATCCGGATGATCAGGAGAAGACCACTTTCACTTGTCCATGGGGGACGTTTGCCTATCGGAGGATGCCATTTGGATTGTGCAATACACCAGCTACCTTCCAGCGATGCATGATGGCTATCTTTTCCGAGTACATAGAGGAGATCATGGAGGTATTTATGGATGATTTTTCTGTATATGGTTCCTCTTTTGATGATTGTCTATCTAACCTTTCTCTAGTGCTTAAAAGATGTGAAGACACTAACCTTGTTTTGAATTGGGAGAAGTGTCATTTTATGGTTAACGAAGGCATTGTGCTAGGACACCTCGTTTCTAATCGAGGTATTGAGGTCGATCGAGCTAAGATCGAGACTATTGAGAAACTCCCTCCTCCTTGTTCTGTTAAAGGTGTGAGGAGTTTTCTCGGGCATGCAGGTTTCTACAGGAGATTCATCAAGGACTTCTCCAAGATTTCTAAACCTCTAACTAACCTCTTGAATAAAGATGTTGTTTTTGAGTTTTCGCAGGAGTATCTTGATGCTTTTTACAGGATTAAGGAAGCGCTGATCTCCGCTCCCATTATCCAGCCTCCTGATTGGACCTTGCCCTTTGAGGTCATGTGTGACGCTAGCGATGTAGCCGTAGGAGCGGTGCTTGGGCAGAAGAAGGATGGACGGACCACCGCCATTTACTATGCTAGCAAGACGCTAGATGAAGCACAACGCCACTACGCTACCACCGAAAAGGAGTTATTGGCGGTTGTATATGCTTTCGAGAAGTTTCGTTCCTATCTAGTAGGGGCGAAAGTCATTGTCTACACCGACCATGCAGCCATTCGTTACTTGATGGCTAAGAAAGATGCCAAGCCGCGTCTTATTCGATGGATTCTCTTGCTTCAAGAGTTTGACCTAGAGATCCGCGATAAGAAGGGATCCGAGAATTCAGTTGCGGATCACCTCAGCCGGCTACCGGAATCTTCCCGCGAGACGGATAGCCCACCCATAGACGATTCATTCCCCGATGAGCACTTGCACGTCTTGGAGCGTTTGATGGATCTACTTACTTCACCCCACGATGGAGGTGAAGTATGGGGTGAGGGCACCTCCTACCTCCTTTGAGACGCATTATGGTCCAGCTAGCGACCTTAAATCAAGCGCTTCTTGGGAGGCAACCCAAGGTATTGCTCTTCTTTCCCGTTTTCTAGTCTAGCTTAGATAGATTTTGTTTTTGCTTTGCTTTGCTTTGTTTTTGGCGTTCTGGACAGACAACAGGAAGGAGCACATCTGGAAGGACAGAAGTTCGAGAATCTGAGAAGACAGAAGCACCTCGGTCACTGTCAGAACGCCTCGACCGAGTTGATTCTTGAAGCAACCGAGGCGACTAGGGTTTCTGCAGAACCGCCTCGGTCCACATCACCTCGGTCCAGTCGAGACCATCTCGACCGAGGTGACAGCAGATCCAGTAACAGTATAAAAAGGGAAAAATTACTTTTCACTTTTTATTTACCCATTTCGACCGCGGCGGAACAGCAGCACCTCGCTCTCCCATTTCTCACTCGTTTCCGACAATTTCTGCTTCCAAACCGAAATTAAAGGGTAGAAGGATCGATTGCAACTACAGATCTGCAAGAAATTTGAGCGTTTCGACCGAAACGAGGTAAAAACGTTCGAAAATCCTAACTCACTCGTTTACTGCGTATTGGGCTTTGGTTGCCCCTGATTCTGTTGAGGAAATCCATAAGTACCCCTTAGGAAGCATTTGTAGTGATTTTAGGGGGAAAAGAACTAACAATCAGAGAGTGGAATTCGAACTGTCTTCGCCTCGGTCCAGTCGTTCTGCACCTCGGTCGAGGTGATTCCTGGAGTTGTCAGCCGACCGAGGTAGTCTGACAGTGTGTTTTGAGAATGAGTTCAGATCGCCGTTTAGCTCTTAGAGATAGGTCCTCCCCTTCCCCTTCTCCTTCCTCATCCCGTCCCTACCGCCCGGTTATCCACGAGAGATGCCGGGTAGACTATGAGAGGATAGCTGGGCGTCCAGTCATCGCACCGCGATTTCTGGATGTATCAGCTTTTGACTGCCTAGGGTTAGATGCTGACCTTAGGAGGATGATTGCTACCGTCGGGCTGGATCAGTTTACTGAGATCCGAGCCCCAGCTTACATAGAGCCGACACTCGAGTTTGTTAGCTCCTTCTCCTACCTTCCCACAGAGCGATCTGTGAAGTACCGGTTGATGAGCCGGAACTTCATAGTTCCTTTAGAGATTTGGAGAGAGATCTTTGGCTTTCCTACCCCCACCGCTGTAGACTTTCCCTCCCGATCTGTAGCTAGGGAGTTCTGGGGACAGATAGCCCACATTACTACTCATGCAGACAGATGGCGCCTTGGAGATTCCAGGAAGAAAGTCATCTTTCACCCAGCCTTCAGACTCGCCCACAGGATCTTCAGTGAGACACTTCTGGCGCGTACTGAGACGCCCCAGAAGATCAGACAGGGTGAGCTCTTCTCCTTATACTGCATGGTCACGGGAGGCTTCCCAGACTTTGGCTTGCTCCTAGCAGAGGATCTGCATAGGATCAAGATCAAGGCCAAGGCGAAGGGAGATATTTGCTGTGGAGGTCTAGTCACCCACATCGCCACTTACCACGGGATGGACCTCAGCGTATGCACGTTGGCGGCGGCTCCGAAGCCGCTGGGATTGCAGGAGATGATTACACGGAGGATCCTAGTTCCCCGTGGGCTGACTACACCCTACGTTGCCATGCCTTGGGAGCGGACTGCACCTCAGGGCATCAGATGGTCTGCGCAGTTCTCTGTCTCCGATCCGCATTTCTGGCAGACAGCATGGGCTCCACTTATGGAGGACCACAGAGAGGGAGCAGCTGCCCCTGTAGAGGAGGCTGAGGAGGCTGAGGATGAGGATGACGACGATGAGACAGTTGATGAGAGAGGAGGCGGCGTCCCGATGGACACAGGGACATATACAGCTGGGATGAGCGCGCCTCCCATTATTGATCTGGATGAGGATGAGGAGGACACTGAGCCGGCGCCAGCTGAGACTTCTCCAGTCAGGCCCGCTAGGCGCAGGAGGCGAGGAGTTAGGGACAGAGCTGCACACCGACGGATCGATGACCTGACGGATCAGGTTATCGACTCATATGCTGCACTTTCATTGGATATCCGCGAGATGCAGGAGCGGCAGCATCATCAGCACATGATGGCTCAGCTACAGTTCCAGCATGTCATGGGCTATCCCTATGATCCGACTCAGTTCCCCTACATACCACCACCACCACCGGATCAGGACTACTGAGGAGCTGCAGGGTTTTATTTATTATATTTTTATGCAGTTCGGCTCTTTATCCGGTGAGTCCTCTTTCATTTAGACTTTTATTATACCCACTGGGACAGTG
>BSUD01000001.1:46024656-46153217 GCA_033239045.1 Fagopyrum esculentum | reverse complement strand
AGTTTTCGAAAACGATTTTTGTGTTACTTATCTGGATATGATCTCAGTGAAGATCTTGTTTACCTACTGTTTTTAAATTCTTTGTGTGTTTGAAAGGTTTTATAATATGTTTAAGTTGCTAAATGCTTTGTTTGAAATTATTGGCATGTTTAATACTTTGTTTTTATCCAAATTATGTTGAATTTGAAGGTTGACACCGCAGGTTAAGTTCTCTCACATTCTTCTTGGAAAGACCAAGGCAATTCATTCTCTTCTTCTTCTTCTTCTTCTTGATCATGCTTAGCCCCTCATATACATTTTGCCTCCCTTTACCTATCCGGGAATTTGGAAGCAAGCGAAGTGGTGAAAGCAAGTTAAAGTTGAAGAGTGGGCTGGAAGTGAAGTGTTAGAAAGTAATTTTAAGTTTGGGGAAGTCAATCTTGATGATGAGTAACTCGGCACCATTCACATAGCCGGGTGTTTGTGTCTTGCCAAAGTCGGATTGAGCGATATTCCTAACGGGTCATGGTATGTGCATCAAGGGTTTGATGCATCTCGAGAAATTGATGATTGCAGATTTCCTAGGCTTCGGTTATTGTGCACCTCTGTCCATGCATCCCAAAAAAAGTAAAGTAAAAAAAGGAAAAGTGCGAAATAAGCAAAGCTTATTGGTGGAAGATGTTGCAAGTTGAAGTGAAGTGAAGTTCATCCTTTTCCCGGATTCTAGCACCACATTACCTTACACACATCCCTACCCTACACGTTTCTTGACCTTTTCTCTTGGGAAGCCCTTGAGACCTTGAGCTTGTTGATTGACTTAGCGGTTTAAACTGGATTATACATGATTAATTTTGATAATTATGATTTATTATGCATTCTATGATTTTATGCAAAGATGAACAACTTTCTTATATTTATAAAATGTTTTGAGCATATTAAGTTTTTAATTCCAGGAAGTATTCTCTTAGAGTGATCTATGATAGTTGCACACCATAAAATATTTTTGAAAATTTTTTCATTGATTTTCATGACTTATAATCCATTCTATCTTGTCTTCTATATGAGGAACTTGCTTGGGGACAAGCAAGGGCTAAGTATGGGGTATTTTGATAGCATGAATTATAGTCTATATTTTGAGGTTTGTTTGGACGTTTTATCTTTCATATTCTGCATGTTTGTATGTACATTATGTGATTTTACTACCATTTCATCTACCTTTGCGAGAATCGAGGTCTACACCTAGTTTCGTTGTAATTGCAGGTAATATGGTACGTTTTGCATCAAAAAGGAGCAAAGGGAGTCAAGAGTCATTTGGAGCTACATCCAGGAAGCATAGCCATGGATTGAAGATTTACTTTGGAGCAGATTCGAGAGATTTCACATTCTATCGTGAGTCACCTCGGTTGACCAGAGGTTCACCTCGACCGAGGCGATCCAGAGACGCCGACTCGACCGAGGCGAATACCTAGGACGCGGCGAGAATATTTTATTCTTGGAAGAGATCTTTTAAATTTGGAAAGTGATCTTATATTTTTGGGCTGAGCTTCTGGAAGGAAGGAGATATGCAGAATCATATATTCTACCTATTTTTATGGGAATATATCTTTCTAAGATTTATTATCTTTGGAGGTTTATTTTCCTATAAAAAGGGTTAGATTTCCACAATTTGAGGAGGCCGCATACAATCCGCTTACACCGAAAATAACGCAGCAGCCGCAGTACACTCCAATTTAGGAGTTGTTGAAGAACCTTTTTGAAGGTTGAAGGAAAGTTGAAGATTAGCTTTTTATAGCTTTTTGAAGGGTTTTGTAAGATTGTCTTCAATTCCCTCATTGATTGTCTTGTCTTGTTGGATTGCTATCCAAGAAACGCTTTTGTTGTGATATTTGATTCAGTTATTGAAGTCTTTTAATTAAATTCTTCTTTGTTCAAATATTCACCTTCTTCCCATATATTTTAATACTTTCATTATGATGATGAGTGGCTAATTTCCTTGTGTGATTCTAGGGTGATTGGCTGAAGGTTGTGGGAAAAACAATGATAGAATAATCTTAGATTCCAGTAGGATCCTGAAAGTTCGAGTCTTTAACCTTAACCCTAAGCATCTCGTTCGGTTGATGAACATCTCGGCCGGGGTGGAATTCTTCTGACCGAGGTGACTTATCCGACCTAAAACAGAAAGTTAAGTGTTAGAGTTTGCTAAATCCTATTCTTATTTCACCTTCCTGGTTCAATGCATGCTTAGGATGAGACTTACCCGGTAATTCCTTAGTTTGTGTACCAACGATCATAAGTGTAGGTAATAAAGGTTTATCCTTTATTGGGGTTTGAGTGTGCTTCCATCCCATCTTTGTGAGTTAGCCTGAGACTTACCCGGTAAAGGTTGATTCTATTCCCTTAGATGGTGTGTTAGTTTGAGGTTATAGTTCTTTATCTTGATTCCTTGAGACTTACCCGGTAATAGGAGTTACGGTTTAGGATTAGTGTGTAGTGAGACTTACCCGGTGATCTACTCCACTTTAGTAACACCTTCCCCATGCAAAAATCTCAGCTTTGTCCGCTTATCTATAGATCTTGAGTTGGAACCACAACTAGATGCTTTAATCCCTAGAATTGCATGTTTGCTTATTTGACATCTTATTCATCTTTGATTGTGTTAATCGCTTTTGTGGTTAGAATTAACGTAGCATACCGTGTTGACTTTGTTTCACCAAGTCCCTGTGATCGACCCCTGGAATTTTCTTGCTTTTACTACGATTGACCCGTACACTGCGGGTTCGCATCCTTGTTTTAAGCTTAAGTCTAGGGTTATAAATTTAAAGCTTGCACACACCGTTTGGAGCGAACATGTAGATGTGCATATAGGTAGTTTTCCCCTTCCTTTTAAGTACATGGACATGCATTTGTAGCTTTTATCGAGTATATACACCTATTATCCTAGAATCAAGATCTACACAAGCTTTATTGTGATTTTAGGTGATTTGGAGCTGAAATGAAGTGGAAAGGAGCCATTCACTAAGCATTGGTCAATGAAGATTTCATTGGGAGGCATTGAAACGTCATTGGAAGAAGTATGAAGTGAAGCCAAGATGAAATGCGTCGAAAAGGAAGAACCACGGTCAAAAATAGAGTTCCACGGCCGGGGTTTTGATAATTAATTGAATTTCGCACGTGGAAACGAAGGTCGAGAGTCACCACGGGGTAAACCATGGTCGTGGTTTTGTGACATCAACCGTGGTTTTCTTCGGAAAAGTCCGTTACGATAATTGCCACGTCACCATGAAAGAAAGGAGCCTTTTGACCTAGTTTTATTTAATAAAAGGAAGTTGGCGGCCGCATTTCGGATATCTCGCTTTGGACAAAGATCACTGATAATACGATTTATGACATTAGTTTAGGCATCCATTTAGATAGTTTTTCCCGCTATTCATGCATAGTTTGACATTAGTTCGTGACGATTTGCACTTAATTCATGTATGTTGTCGAGATAGACGTCTACGCGGACTTTTGCATGTTTTGTAGGTATTTTGGGAGCCTTTGGAGCTTAATCGATACATCCGGGGATCGTTCCTCGTAATGACATGTTTCCGTACTCATTGGGAAGCAAGTTAGGAGCAAAGGAGAACACATAGGACCATGTTGGTGCATGCCTTGCACCAACTCATGACTCAACGATCAAAAGAGGGCTGAAACACCAGAACCACGGTCTCTGGCACTTCCACGGCCGTGGAATGGACCGTGATTCCCTTTGGACAGCTGTCTCACGATCTCCATAACCGACTCTTGCAAATAGTGAAGGCTATAAGTACTCTTGCAGGCTGATTTTAAAGGGGGACCTCTCCACACACACCCTCTTCCACATTCTCACATTCTCTCATTTTGGATTGGAGCTACTCTTGGAGGAGAAGAAACACTCTCATTTGGAGAAGAAGAAGAAGAACACTAGTTTCATAGTTTTCATAGTTTTTGAGAGTTTTGAGTGAGTTTTGTTGAAGACAATTGCTAGGGTTGTAAGAAACGATTCGAACCTTCTTTTGAAGGGTTGTAAGTCCTTCTTGACTTTTATTCAGCTTGGTTTTCTTATCCTACTTGTTTCGATTCTCTTTCATTCTATTTTCTTGCTATGGAAGCCATGAATGTATGTTTGTTGAGCTTGATTGTTATGAAGCATGTTGTTGGCTAAATAGATGCGATTCTAGGGTAAGGAAATGATGGTTATGGCTTGGACTATGATAGAATAGACTTACATGTATCTTTGGATGATTTACTTGCTCGTACTTGAGTGCTGTTAGAAATCACGGTTTGTTCTAGCTAGACCACGGCCGTGGTTCTTAGGATCTGACCGTATTTTGCTTCTGTTGAGCTTTAAATGATAAATCTGCATGTTAGGATGTTAGATTGTTGAAATCCTAGTGTTTGCTAAGCTTAAACTAGCCTAGGATGACCTAATGCTAGCTATCTAAGTGAGGAAAGAGACATACCCGGTGATTTCCGATCTTAAGTACCAAAGATGATGAACTCTAGGTAGTAGTGAGCCTCATAAGCCGCTATTGGATCGAGTGTGCTAGGATTGAGGTTTAGGACTTGCCTTCCCGAGACTTACCCGGTAAGGAGAGGTTAGATCCCTAGATAGCAATCCGGTTTGTGTAGATTTCCCAACCCTAGGCTCCTAGAGACTTACCCGGTGATAGGACCTTAGTTGCGGGATTAGTGAATCATGAGACCTACCCGGTGATTGGTTCCATTTGAGAAACACCCTTTCCCTACATACCATAGTTGATCCAAGGAATGATTAGAAGCTTGAGTCAAATGCCATAACCGGAACTCCTAACCCCTAGAATCCGCTTTTCTCTCTTTGATTATCCATCTCGTGCTTGTGTTTGCTTATTGGTGTTGTTAGCTTAGTTGTTTGTTAATCTTGCATGATTTGTGATCCTTGATTGATCACCACAAAACCAATCCAAAAACATTGAGATTTTCATTTCTTTATTTCTTTCTCTTTTCTTAGCCTAGATCAACACTATCCTTAGTCACTATTTGATTCAATTTCACCTTAGTCTTTGTGTTCGACCTCGGAATACTATCCTTACTACAAAACGACCCATACACTGTGGGTTCACTAGGAGTTAGGAAAAATATATCGAGTTATAAATTTAAAACTTTTGCGTGTCACAACCTTAGCGTAACAAGTTTTTGGCGCCGTTGCCGGGGACTAGGTCTAGATTGAGTAATTTTTGTGATTGTTTATAGTGTAGGTCTTTCTTGTTGCTTTTGATCTTGTTTGGTTTGTGTCTTTGATTTTTCAGGACATCTCTCACTCTGTAGGTGTATGCGAAGATCTCGTGGCAAGGATTTAGCTCCATTTGATCCCGAACCGGACAAAACCCTTAAGGCTAGATCTAAGAGCATTAGAAAGGAGAAGGAGATGGTCGCAAGAGATCTTCAAGTTGAGTTGGATGAAGCCTTAGAGCAAATTAGGCTAAGGGATGAAGCCTTGAAAAATGAGAGGAGACTTGCCAATGAGAGGCAAGAAGCGACTAGGAGGGAGATTGAAGAGATTAGGCAAGCTCTTGTGCAAAGAGAGCTTAATCGTGAACAACCTCCACCTCCACCACAACCGCAGCCGGCGGTTAATATTTGGGTTATGCCCATTGCTATTGAGGAGCCACAAACATTAGGGCAACGTATGGATCCGGCTCAAAGAGTGCACCGTCCGGGTGTGAACTTAGGAGATCCCGCAGCCCATGATTACGAGCTCCGCCCTCAAGTTCTACAAATGATCCGGCATAATCAATTTGGAGGGATGAAAGGAAAATCTCCTCATCAACACTTGATGAACTATGAGATATTGATGGAGAATCTAAGGCCGCCTAGATTGGAGAACAACAACCATAAGCTTAGGGCTTTTTCCTTCTCACTTAAGGATAAAGCCTTGGTTTGGTACCAATCGATTCCACTAGGGTGTGTGAATACTTGGGAGGAGATGACAACCGAGTTCTTGACTAAGTTCTTCCCACCTTCCAAGACAACCGAGCTAAGAGGGAAGATCAATGCCTTCGTGATGAAGAATAGAGAAAGCCTATTCAAGTCTTGGGAGAGGTTCAAAGACCTCCTCCTAGATTGTCCACACCATGGTATACCGAAAATAGAGCTTTTGGAGATCTACTTCAAGGGACTTGATGAAGATATCCAATTCAAGCTTCAATCTCTTTCCGGTGGAACATTCATGGAGAAGAATGTGGATGAGGCTTGGGAGTTTGTAGAGAAGCAAGCCTTGGTGATAGAGAAGTACTCCCATAGGAAGAGTGATGGGAGAAAACCGGGAGTTTATGAAGTGAGTGAAGTCACCATGAGCAACTACAAACTCGATGCAATCAATAATGAGCTTAAGTCTTTGAGAGAGTTGTGTGCTACAACTTTGAAGAATCAAGCAAGCCCTCAAGTGCAAGCGCAAGCAAACTTGTCTTCCAAGGAGGAAGATGTGAACTACATGGGAAGGGGAAACTTCAACAACTATCAAGGCCCTAGGAACTTCAACAACAACCAGCAATTCAACAATTACCGGCCTAACCACAACCATCCTGAGTTCTCTTATTCCAACCCGGATGGAGCCTTGAACCCTCCCGCTTCTACAAGCGCAGCTCCACCACCTAAGGCCTCACAAGAACCTCTACCCAGATTTACTCAACCTCCAAAGGATAGAACCGAGATGATGTTTGAGCAATTGCTTGGAAGGTTGAGTGGTCTTGAGAGCACGGTGACTTCCATTTCTAAAGCTCAAAAGGTGCTAGAAGCACAAGTGTTCCAAAAGGCGGGTGAAGCTCATAGAGATCCGGGAAAGCTTCCCGGAAGAACCGAGGAAAACCCAAGAGGCCAAGTATTGGCCATCACAACAAGGAGTGGGCTGAGCATGAAGGATCCCTTGCCCAAGGAGAATGCTAAAGGAAAGCAAGTAGTGGTGGAAGAAGAGCCATTGCAAGAAGATGGAGGCAAGAGCAAGGATGATGAGCCAACATATGTGGCACCACCTCCATACAAGCCACCACTACCATTCCCACAATCACGAGCAAGAGCTCGCTTGGACAAACACTTCGGTAAATTCCTTGAACTTATGTCTAAATTGCATATTAACATTCCGTTCATGGATGCTATTCTAGGTATGCCGGCCTACGGAAAATTTTTGAAGGAAATACTCTCCAACAAAAGGAAGTTGGAGGAGTATGGAGAAGTAAGGATGACAAAGAGGTCCTCGGAATTGATCCAAACTATGAAGGAGGATATGCCTCCTAAGCTAAGAGATCCAGGATCTTTTTACGTGCCAATTGGGGTTGTAGAAGTGCAATATGAAGCCCTTTGTGATCTTGGGGCAAGTGTAAGCATCATCCCGCTTGCACTTTGCAACAAGGTTGGGCTAGGAGAGCCAAATCCGGTCAAGATGACCCTTTATATTGCGGACCGTTCAATCACTCACCCCGTTGGAATCTTTGAGGACATACCGGTGCAACTCGGGAAGTTCTATGTGCCAATAGACTTCGTTGTTTTGGACATCCCGGCAGACTATCCAGTTCCTATCATCTTAGGGAGGCCTTTCTTAGCCACATCCGGATGTTTGGTGGATTGTAAAAATGGAATTCTCTCTTTCAACATTGGAGAAGAGAATATTAAGTTCAAATTATCCACAATGATGAAGGGGCCAGCCCTTGGTGAAGATGTGTTCAACATTGTTGAGCAAGAGGAATGTAGAGAAGTTGTGAGCTCGATCTTGATCAAGGACCCCTTGGAGAAGGTTCTTAGCTTAAGTTTGATGGAGGAAGGGGTTGAAGATGATTGCAATGAAGAAATCAAGGCTTTGGATGCATTGGAAAAGGAGACAAGTGCTGAAATTGAAGTGCACGAAGTCATGTTGAATCATTGTAGGAATCACGGTCTGTCACCAAGAACCACGGCCGTGGACTTACCCGTGGAACTCTCTGGAATGCTCCAAAGTGCCAGCTTCTCAGATTCCACGCCCGAGGTTTTTCCATAGACCGTGATTTTGCCCGTGGTTTCTCCAGAAAGAGCCCTAGTGGTTGATCAAGCTTCAAGGAGCCTTGAAGAGTCTTCCATAGCTTTGGAATTATCTCAACCTACATTGTATGGAGCATCTCCAACCGATAAAGGTCCTCTTAAACTTGAACTTAAACCCCTCCCCTCTCATTTGAAATATGCTTTTTTTGGTGAAAATTCTACTTATCCGGTGATTGTTAATGCATGCTTGAATGATGATGAGTTGAATAGATTGTTGCATGAGTTGAGATTGCATAGGAGAGCTATAGGCTATACCATTGATGACTTAGTTGGCATTAAACCTTCCTTGTGCATGCATAAAATTTTGACGGAAGACAACCATAAACCTTCGATTGAACCTCAAAGAAGACTAAACCCTATCATGAAAAAGGTAGTCAAGAAGGAGATCCTTAAGTTGCTAGATGCGGGAATCATTTTCCCGATTTTGGATAGTAAATGAGTTAGTCCCGTGCAAGTGGTTCCTAAGAAGGGAGGGATGACCGTAGTGACTAATGAGAATAATGAACTAATCCCTACTAGGACGGTTACGGGAAGGAGGATGTGTATAGACTATAGGAAACTAAATGTGGCCTCTAGGAAAGATCACTTCCCTCTTCCTTTCATCGACCAAATGCTAGAGAGATTAGCTCAACATTCACACTTTTGCTACTTAGATGGCTATAGTGGATTCTTCCAAATCCCTATCCACCCGGATGACCAAGAGAAAACTACATTCACATGTCCTTGGGGTACATTTGCATATAGGAGAATGCCATTTGAGTTGTGTAATGCACCCGCCACCTTTCAAAGGTGTATGATGGCTATCTTTTCTGAATATATTGAAAACATCATGGAAGTGTCTATGGACGATTTCTCTGTTTATGGATCTTCATTTGATGATTGTTTAGCTAACTTGTCTTTGGTGTTAAAGAGATGTGAGGAGACTAATCTTGTCTTGAATTAGGAAAAATGCCACTTCATGGTAAGTGAAGGCATTGTGTTGGGGCACTTGGTGTGCAACCAAGGCATTGAGGTTGATAGGGCCAAGATAGAAACAATAGAGAAGTTGTCACCACCTACCTCGGTGAAAGGGCTAAGGAGTTTCTTAGGGCATGCCGGTTTTTACCGGAGATTCATACAAGATTTCTCTAAAATTTCTAAGCCTCTTACTAACCTACTAATGAAAGATTTTGAGTTTGTTTTCACCAAGGATTGCCTTGAGGCTTTTTGTAGGTTGAAGAATGCTTTGATCTCCGCACCCATCATGCAACCTCCGGATTGGAGTTTACCGTTTAAGATCATGTGTGACGCGAGTGATGTAGCCGTCGGGGCTGTTTTGGGACAGAGAAAAAATGGGCTTACACATGCCATCTATTATGCTAGCAAGACGCTAGATGATGCCCAACTCAATTATGCTACCACCGAGAAGGAGTTGCTAGCGGTTGTGTATGCATTTGAGAAGTTCCGCTCGTATCTTGTTGGAGCGAAGGTCATTGTGTATACGGATCATGTTGCGATCCGTTATCTCCTTACAAAGAAGGATGCCAAACCTCGTTTGATTCGGTGGATCCTTCTTCTCCAAGAGTTTGATTTGGAGATCCGAGATAAGAAAGGGTCCGAAACTTCTGTGGCGGGCCACCTTAGTAGGCTACCACCATTGGAGATTGAGAGAGATGACATCCCGATTGATGACTCATTCCGGGATGAGCAATTGCAATTTATGGAGGAATGCTTGTTTCAAGTGACTAGAGGGAGTGAGCCATGGTATGCGGATATAGTGAACTATCTCATTTGTGAAGAGGTGCCACCCGGTCTATCTTATGCCCAAAGGAAAAAGTTCTTCAAGGATGTGAGGCATTACTATTGGAGTGAACCGCTCTTGTTTAAGAGAGGGCTGGATGGAGTCTTTTGGAGATGCATACCGGAGGATGAGGTGGAGAGTGTGATCCGCCATTGTCATTCCTTGCCATGTGGAGGCCATGCTAGCTCACACAAGACGTGTGCAAAGGTGTTGCAATCCGGGTTTTATTGGCCGAGTTTGTTCAAGGACGTGCATAATTTTGTGGTAGCTTGTGATGCCTGCCAAAGGACGGGCAACATCTCAAGGAGGAATGAGATGCCCTTGAACAACATACAAGAGGTGGAGATATTTGATGTTTGGGGTGTGGAATTCATGGGGCCTGATAGGTGATGGAATCACTATCTTATTAAGGTAGTTTAAGTATATTTTTAGAGTCAAATGGTTATATTTTGTTGCCAACTGTGTAAATCCAGCTGAAGAACTAAGCAATGAAGAAATCAAAAGATTTAGCAACAATTGGAAGAAGAATGGAAGCAAAGAGAAGTCCAGAGGAACTCTGTCACGGCACCCGCGGCGACACTGTCCCGCCCCGCGGCGACACTGATTCCAGAGGAACCCTGTCCCGCCTCCGCGACGACACTGATTCCAGAGGAACGCTGTCACGGCGCCCGCGGCGACACTATCCCGCCCCCGCGGCGACACTGTGCCGCCCCCGCGGTGACACTGAGCCGCCCCCGTGGTTTGACACCAGAAATGTCAAGAAGATCAACAGTCAGCCATTCCAAAGCATTAATGACCCGCCCCCGCGGCCCTGCCATGCCGCCCCGCGGCTCAGTTGAAGATGAAGCGTTTTGCACTAAACCGCCCCCGCGGCTCTCAGATCCGCGCCCGCGGTTATGCAACAGTCGTAATAAGTTTGGTTGTCTAGACTCTCACTTTATGGCATTTAAAGTGACGGTTTGGGCTGCCTATTTACTGCAATTTAGTGTCCTAATTAGTATAAATAGAGATGCTAGGTTAGTGTTAGGATATCTCATTTTCACCTCATCACATCAAAAACACTTTTATTTTCTTTGTTTTGTTTTGTTTTGTTTTGTTTTTTTTTTGTTCTCTATGGAGGGCTAAGCACCTTTAGTTGTGTTTGACATTGGAAGCTATCGACATAGATCTGGTTGTAAGTTTTATAATTGAAGTTGTTATTCCATAATGATTTGTGTTATGTTCTTGTGCTTAACTTCTTGATTGTATCTCACCCTCTATCTAGCTTGATCATCTAGGTACTTGGGTCTTATCCAATGTGTTAGGAATTGTGGTTCCGGGTTCGGGTCATCTTTCTAGTAGCAAACACGTTTACATAAGCGGGTTGCAAGTGTAATTCGTGAGTGGAACATAACCACATGATTTTAGTAACGGGTTGTTTCTAAATCTCATGTGTCTCTTTATCTTTATTTGAATGCTATTGTTAAAATCTGATCCTGTAGGTTTACGAGTTAGGATTAACAATAAGTAATATCGGGGTTGGTTGAACCGGTATTTAAATACGATCGAGATGAGAACAAACTTTGGAATAAACTTCATGAAAACAATGATCAACCATATCTTATGTTAAAGCGGATAATTGTCAAGTGCAACGTTTTCTTAAAATCATTGAAATCAACTTCTTCTTTGCTTTGCCTATTTGTCACTTTAATAATCACAAACCCTCCTTTGTTACATATAGTTGATAGTTTAATCACATTTGTGCTTTAATTACTCTCTATCTCTCTTGCGTTCGACCCTTACTTAATCACTATACTTGCTTTAGTATTGAGTTCGAAAATTACTTTGATAGGATATAAACGACCTAAGAAAATATCCTCGTCAATTTTGGCGCCGTTGCCGGGGAGATTAGAGTTTTTAAGTACTTTGTTATTTTTATTGTCAATTATTGGTTTGAACCATTTGTATGGTTCAAACTCATGCTACTAAACTCTCTTTTGCACTAGAAGAGAGTGAGAAAACAAGTGGTTGGATCATGGATGGCATCAACGGGATAAGATCTCAACATGAACAAATTGATCCCGGAGGAGTCATACAAGCATGATCAAGGACTTACGTCGAGCCAACGACGTAAAACAAAGGCGCTGCTCGGGAGGCAACCCGAGGAAGGAGATTTAAAAGTCTGTCTGTCGTCTATCTGCCCCCCCGGCTATGAAGGTCCGCGACCGCGGCTAACCCAATAGTGGCCGCACCCGCGGCAAAGAGGAGCCGCGACCGCGGTGGCCATGATGACAGGTACAAAAAAAATGAAAGAAAGAAAAAAGAAAGAAAGAAAAACTTCACCTCCACTCAAATCTCCGACCACCATCCCCTCGTTTCCTCACTACTTATATTCACCATTCTTCTCCACTCAAAACCTATCCTCCACACTCACATCCACTTATCCAACACGGCACCACCTGATATCCACTTGTGGCAAGAGCTCTTCTTCTCATACTTCCCGTACCCACCGGAGTACCCCGATTGTCCACCATCTCATTAGTAAGCTTGTTCTTCATCCTTCTCCCTTTTTAGTTTTTTCCTTCATTTTCACACTTTGAGGACAAAGTGATCTTCAAGCATGGGGGAGGGATCTATCTTGTTTGTTTTGTTTAATTATTGAATTGTAATGTTTTATATTCAGTAAAAAAAAGAAAAGAAAAAAAAGAGAGAAAAAGCCAAAAAAAAAAATTGAAAAAAGGCATGAAAAATCCTTGGATAAACCGAAAACCCGAAAGGGCGGTTTAGGAAAAAGAAGGTAGTCCGACCATCATTAGGTTGGTGCAAAAATGGACTTGAGGGATGTGAGAAGTGGTGAGAGTATCTTAGAAAAAAGAAGAGTGGCAAGGTGAAAACCCGAAAGGGCTCCTTGGCAAAATGAGCGAAATCCGAGTGATAGGTTCCCTTTTTTGACGTTGGCGACATAAGAAGAGGAGATATAAGGAGGAACGGGTAGGCCACTCTTGGAGCAATAAGGATGATAGTTTTTCTCTTTTCACATCACTTTGATATATTTTTGATTTTTGCTCTTTTGCATGCTTTGTTTCATTGCCTTTTTATATTCATCATGCTTCTTGAGGCTTTTTGTTTCACATTAGGTAGATTTTTAGTTTACTCGGAATGAGTAAGAGTCTAAGCATGGGGGAATTTGATAGGTGATGGAATCACTATCTTATTAAGGTAGTTTAAGTATGTTTTCAGAGTCAAATGGTTGTATTTTGTTGTCAATTGTGTAAATCCAGCTGAAGAACTAAGCAATGAAGAAATCAAAAGATTTAGCAACAGTTGGAAGAAGAACGGAAGCAAAGAGAAGTCCAGAGGAACCCTATCACGGCACCCGCGGCGACACTGTCCCGCCCTCGCGGCGACACTGTCCCGCCCTCGCGGCGACACTAATTCCAGAGGAACCCTGTCACGGCACCCGCGGCGACACTGATTCCAGAGGGACGCTGTCACGGTGCCCGTGGCGACACTGTCCCGCCCCCGCGGCGACACTGTGCCGCCCCCGCGGCGACACTAAGCCGCCCCCGCGGTTTGACACCAGAAAGGTTAAGAAGATCAACAATCAGCCGTTCAAAAGCATTAAGGACCCGCCCCCGCGGCCCTTCCATGCCGCCCCCGCGGCTCAGTTGAAGATGAAGCATTTTGCACTAAACCGCCCCGGCGTCTCTCAGATCCGCGCCCGCGGTTATGCAACAGTCGTAATATGTTTGGCTGTTTAGACTCTCACTTTATGGCATTTAAAGTGACGGTTTGGGCTGCCTATTTACTGCAATTTAGTGTCCTAATTAGTATAAATAGAGATGCTAGGTTAGTGTTAGGATATCTCATTTTCACCTCATCACATCAAAAACACTTTTATTTTCTTTGTTTTGTTTTGTTTTGTTTTGTTTTGTTCTCTATGGAGGGCTAAACACCTTTAGTTGTGCTTGACATTGGAAGCCCTCGACATAGATCTGGTTGTAAGTTTTATAATTGAAGTTGTTATTCCATAATGATTTGTGTTATGTTCTTGTGCTTAACTTCTTGATTGTATCTCACCCTCTATCTAGCTTGATCATCTAGGTACTTGGGTCTTATCCAATGTGTTAGGAATTGTGGTTCCGGGTTCGTGTCATCTTTCTAGTAGCAAACACGTTTACATAAGCGGGTTGCAAGTGTAATTCGTGAGTGGAACATAACCACATGATTTTAGTAACGGGTTGTTTCTAAATCTCATGTGTCTCTTTATCTTTATTTGAATGCTATTGTTAAAATCTGATTCTGTAGGTTTACGAGTTAGGATTAACAATAAGTAATATCGGGGCTTGTTGAACCGGTATTTAAATACGATCGAGATGAGAACAAACTTTGGAATAAACTTCATGAAAACAATGATCAACCATATCTTATGTTGAAGCGGATAATTGTCAAGTGCAACGTTTTCTTAAAATCATTGAAATCAACTTCTTGTTTACTTTGCCTATTTGTCACTTTAACAATCACAAATCCCTCTTTGTTACATATAGTTGATAGTTTAATCACATTTGTGCTTTAATTACTCTCTATCTCTCTTGGGTTCGACCCTTACTTAATCACTATACTTGCTTTAGTATTGAGTTCGAAAACTACTTTGATAGGATATAAACGACCTAAGAAAATATCCTCGTCAGGGCCATTCCCCTCTTCTTGTGGCAACCTCTACATCCTATTGGCGGTAGACTATGTATCGAGATGGGTAGAAGCAATCACCTCTCCCACAAATAATGCCAAGGTCGTGGTGCGGTTCTTCAACCGAGTGATCTTCCCTAGGTTTGGAACACCAAGGGTGATCATAAGCGATAGAGGAAAGCACTTCACCAATAGGAACTTCGGGACACTTTTGGCTAAGTATGGGGTGACTCATAAGGTGGCAACACCGTACCATCCCCAAACTAGTGCCCAAGTGGAAATTTCCAACCGGGAGATAAAAGGGATCCTTGAGAAGACGGTTTCTAGGACGAGGAAAGATTAGGCTATGAAGCTTGATGATGCCCTGTGGGCTTATAGAACTGCTTTCAAGACACCGAGTGGCACCACTCCCTACAAGCTAGTTTATGGCAAGTCTTGCCACCTTCCGGTGGAGATGGAGTATAGAGCGTATTGGGCCATAAGGTGGCTGAATTTTGACCTCAAGAAGGCCGGTGAGATGAGATTGCTAGACATGAACGCTCTTGAGGAGATCCGGTTGGATGCCTATGAAAACGCCCGGATCTACAAAGAAAGGACCAAACGTTGGCATGACAAGCGTCCTATCCCGAAGGAGTTGAGTGAAGGAGACTTGGTCCTTCTCTTCAACTCAAGGCTGCGGCTCTTCCCCGGAAAGTTAAAGTCAAGATGGACGGGTCCTTATGTGGTGAAGAAAATCTTTCCCTATGGAGCGGTTGAGATAGGAGGGGAGCATTGTGGAGATTTTAAGGTGAATGGGCACCGGTTGAAGAAGTATATCTCAGGAGCTGCGGTGGATATGATTGCCCCACATCACCTTGAGTGAGACGGATCCGAATTTGGTCAAGCTAATGACCTTAAAGAAGCGCTTGATGGGAGGCAACCCATTGGTAGACATCTTTCCCTTTTCGTTTTGTTTTGGTTTTGATTTTTCTGTTTTTGTGTGTTTTTGTGTGTTTGGAGTTTGTGTGCTAGAATCCAAGTAGCATGGAAGCCTTGCATGACATGTGGATGATGATGATGATGAGTCCCTCATCAATTGTGGGTGGAGCGGACGCGGAACTTGGACGGCTAGCGGTGCTTAGCGCGGGTCCCGACGCCATAACGAACACCTTGAGCTCTCTACCATCTTTGATAGATCATCCACTATCAGTCCACATGAGTGAACCAAAATACCGAAGCAATCCATTTTTACATTGTGAGGACCCTCTTTCACTCTTCTTTACTTTATTTACACATTGGGGACAATGTGTTTCTAAGTATGGGGTGGGGTTTTCATGATCACTTGCATGATTAGCATCTAGGATAGTTTCTTTTTTTGTCACATGTCTCATTAGGTCTTGCATTGTACATATATATTTCGAAAAATCCAAAAAAAAAAAAATCAGAAAATTTAAAATTTTTTTAGTGCTTCTAAGCTTGGGTATGACCCTTATGATGAGATTGTCTTGTGAATTGGCTATGGATGGCCTTATGTGTTGAATTGATGTATGCATATGTGGACTTTTAGTACTTATCTTGAATCCCATGTGTGAATTGTGATCATGAATGTTTGCCTTGATTGGATTGAGGATTGATGGTCGAAATTACGTGCTAGTTCTTGCACATCATTTAGGAGTGATTAAGGCAATTCATCTTTCTCTACTTCTCATCTTGATCATGTTGTTTGAGCACCTCAATTAATATAAATTTGACCTCTTTTGACCCATCCGGGAATAGGAGCATGCTAGTGTGTTGATGTGTGTGAAAAGCAAGTGTGGGGTGAAGTTGTTGATGAAAGAATGTTGTGAATGAAGTGCTGGATTTGTTGTGAAAAGTGTAGAAAAAAATATAGGTTTGGGGACTTTGGTTTTGATGATGAGTAACTCGGCACCATTCACATAATCGGGTGTTTGTGCCTTGCCAAAGTCGGATAAACCGAATGTCCTAACGAGCCTTGGTATGTGTGCCCGGTGTGAGGCACCTCGGAAAAATCCCGAGGTCCGCTAATCACCAAGGTTTTGGCTTTTGTACACCAATGCCATTGTCTCAAAAATAAGTGAAAGAAAAAGAAAGTGAAAAAGAAAAGATAACAAAGAAAAGATAGAGAAAAAAAAAATACACTTGTGGGGAAGTTGATCAAAAACGAAATTGTGGAGTTAGTTCCTTTCCCGGATTAGCATCACATCGCCTAAAAATTTCCACCTATTCACAACGTTTTTTGGCCTCTTCTTTCCTAAGTCCTTGTGACCTATTTGCATGTCTGTAAGACTTAGTGATCTAGATTGGATATACTCATGATCATCTTGACTTCTTCATTTTCACCATGCATGCATGCTTTTGAGTTAAGTATAATAGTCTTTCCATGCCTTCATTCGTTTGATGCATGATTGCTTGTCAAATTGCCATGAAACATGAGTATGAAGGTGATCCAATATTAGAAGCACAATTCCAAAAAGATTTTGTTGTTTTTTCTGCATGCATAAATCATGTCATCTCTTAGTCTATAATTGGGACTTGCTCGGAGACGAATAAAACCTTAAGTATGGGGTATTTTGATAACACGATTTATGACGTTAGTTTAGACATCCATTTAGATAGTTTTTCCCGCTATTCATGCATAGTTTGGCATTAGTTCGTGACGATTTGCACTTAATTCATGTATGTTGTCGAGATAGACGCCTACACGGACTTTTGCATGTTTTGTAAGTATTTTGGGAGCCTTTGGAGCTTAATCGATACATCCGAGATTCGTTCCTCGTAATGACACGTTTCCGTACTCATTGGGAAGCAAGTTAGGAGCAAAGGAGAACACATAGGACCATGTTGGTGCATGCCTTGCACCAACTCATGGCTCAACGATCAAAAGAGGGCTGAAACACCAGAACCACGGTCTCTGGCACTTCCACGGCCGTGGAATGGACCGTGATTCCCTCTGGACAGCTGGGACAGCTGTCCCACGTTCTCCATAACCGACTCTTGCAAATGGTGAAGACTATAAGTACTCTTGCAGGCTAATTTTAAAGGGGGACCTCTCCACACACACCCTCTTCCACATTCTCACATTCTCTCATTTTGGATTGGAGCTACTCTTGTAGGAGAAGAAACACTCTCATTTGGAGAAGAAGAAGAAGCACACTAGTTTCATAGTTTTCATAGTTTTTGAGAGTTTTGAGTGAGTTTTGTTGAAGACATTTTCTAGGGTTGTAAGAAACGATTCGAACCTTCTTTTGAAGGGTTGTAAGTCCTTCTTGACTTTTATTCAGCTTGGTTTTCTTATCCTACTTGTTTCGATTCTCTTTCATTATATTTTTTTGCTATGGAAGCCATGAATGTATGCTTGTTGAGCTTGATTGTTATGATGCATGTTGTTGGCTAAATAGATGCGGTTCTAGGGTAAGGGAATGATGGTTATGGCTTGGACTATGATAGAATAGACTTAAATGTATCTTTGGATGATTTACTTGCTCGTACTTGAGTGCTGTTAGAGATCACGGTTTCTTCTAGCCAGACCACGGCCGTGGTTCTTAGGATCTGACCGTCTTTTGCTTCTGTTGAGCTTTATATGATAAATCTACATGTTAGGATGTTAGATTGTTGAAATACTAGTAGTTGTTAAGCTTAAACTAGCCTAGGGTGACCTAATGCTAGCTATCTAAGTGAGGAAAGAGACCTACCTAGTGATTTCCGATCTTAAGTACCAAAGATGATGAACTCTAGGTAGTAGTGAGCCTCATAAGCCGCTATTGGATCGAGTGTGCTAGGATTGACGTTTAGGACTTGCCTTCCCGAGACTTACCCGGTAAGGAGAGGTTAGATCCCTAGATAGCAATCCGGTTTGTGTAGATTTCCCAACCCTAGGCTCCTAGAGACTTACCCAGTGATAGGACCTTAGTTGCGGGATTAGTGGATCATGAGACCTACCCGGTGATTGGTTCCATTTGAGAAACACCCTTTCCCAACATACCATAGTTGATCCAAGGAATGATTAGAAGCTTGAGTCAAATGCCATAACCGGAACTCCTAACCCCTAGAATCCGCTTTTCTCTCTTTGATTATCCATCTCGTGCTTGTGTTTACTTATTGGTGTTGTTAGCTTAGTTGTTTGTTAATCTTGCATGATTTGTGATCCTTATTTGATCACCACAAAACCAATCCAAAAACATTGAGATTTTCATTTCTTTATTTCTTTCTCTTTTCTTAGCTTAGATCAACACTATCCTTAGTCACTATTTGATTCAATTTCACCTTAGTCTTTGTGTTCGACCTCGGAATACTATCCTTACTACAAAACGACCCATACATTGTGGGTTCGCTAGGAGTTAGGAAAAATATATCGAGTTATAAATCTAAGACTTTTGCGTGTCACAACCTTAGCGTAACAATCACGCTTTAGGCCGGAAGGAAAGCTCTTGGATTCCATTTTCCCCACGTCGGAAATTGCTTCACCGTTGGAGGAGATTGAAGAAGTCATTGGTTCTACTTTAGAGATTTGTGAGATTGTTCTATTCTTTGATTCTTGTCTTCGAGAACACATTCTAGGATTATATTGTTTTATTGATTGAGTTATTGATTCTTTCAAGATTGAGCTTATTCATCTTTATGTTTTTGGTTGCATATCCTTCTTGATTTCTATTCTTAATCTTGAATTGATTACGATGATGATTGTTGGCTAAACCCTCTACGATTCTAGGGTGAAGGGTTGATGATTGTGGTATAGATGATGATAGATTGAGCCTTAACAGATCGGACCCTGAGAGTTGTGAGACGAAACCCTCGAACGAGAATTTCCAGGGGCTGTTCTTAAGGAACCACGACCGTGGTTTCCCAAGATCTGACCGTGGTTTCCTCTGTTTTGCACGTTTCACTTTTACCTTTATCCAAAGTTCAAGATTGCATAAATCCTACCTTTTTTTAACCTTTTATGGCCTTAGCTTTGCTGATTGTAAGTGTTACAAACTCTAGGTGATAGAGGATTCAAACCCCTCTATTAGGTGAAGAGGAGTGTCATGCCCTCAATCCTTTATCTTTCTTTTCCTTGGGTTTTTGTTTGGTGTGAGAGTTTAATCCTATCCTTGTGACCTCTTCTTGACGAAACTCAACATTCGTTAAGTAGAATTCTTTGGGTGGGACATAAGGGAAGTCGGATCTTAAACCGGACGACAATCCTACCGAAGATATACATACCTTGCTATCCAACTCTGTCCGTACACATCCTTAGATATCTTGAATCGAATACCGCAACCGGATACTTGGATATTTAGAATCTGCATTCCCATTATTCTTGCTTCTATATTCTTTATTGTTATCATTGCATTCCTTGCTACCCAAGTTGGATTACCTTTATTGCTTTGTCCTCACCGATTCCCTGAGATCGACTCTGGAATATTAGCCCATACTACGATTGATCTGTACACTGCGGGTTCGCTATCGTTAGGCTTGATTCTTGGATATAAATTTAAAGCTTATTTGCGCACACACCTTTTCGAGCGAACAACCAGGTTGACTCCGCGGTTGCATTTCTTTGACAGTAGGATCCTCTCCTCCCTTCCTTTCCGTTCCTTCCTTAGCATTGAGGTTATATCATGATAGTAGCATGCCTACGATGAACCTAGGGTAGTTTGAGAATGCCATCTAGTGGTTGTGAACCTAGGAGCCTTAGGCTTGTTGGAGTTTGATGGAATTGTGTATGATGAGCATGTTGGACCTTCTAGGCTAGATTGCTCCTTCTTGGCAGTGGTTAGGTTCTTGTGAGGCTATAGGCTGTTGTGAGTTTCCTTTGCTTGTTGAGAGTGTTATGAGTATCATGGATCCTAGGATGCATTCCTTGCTTTAGGGTGGGTGATCTTGAATAGATCACTCGAGTGAAGTCTAAGACTTCTTGAGCGTGAGCATGTGTTGATACGTATCTTCTTGTGAGCAGGTTGTGGGCTTATTTCCAAGGGAAGCTAGAGTTTTGTGAGTTGAGAGTTGAGCCGAGGTAAGTCTCTGGACTTACTTAGCTCGTATTCATTGTATTAGCATTGATGTGTGTTTGGTGGTGTGTGTTTATCGTTTATTGATTATAATGAAACCGGCAATAGGACCACCGACCCTTGTATTATATTGGCCCAAGTGTATGATAGTGGGCGGTGACATCATTGCCTAGCTCGTTCAAGAGCTAGGAGGTTCTCGGCGACTAGCCCGGACAGGTAGACGGTCGGATACGTCAGTACCATTCCTTGCCGGTAAGTGGGGACTGAGGCGAGTTTCGGGAGATTCTCGTGTCACAAAAGAAGTCGAATTAGAACGGGATATGACTTAATAATAAGATAATAAACCGGATTTGTGTGCTTTGGAGTCAGATGTGTGTTATGATAATTTCCGTGTGTTTGCGCCTTACACCTTGATTCTAATACTTCGTATATGAGCTAACGGTTTTAAACCGTTTGTGGAGATACCCTGCAGGTTAGGGACGCCGCTGTTCGCCCCTAAAGGTGTGTGCAAATAAGCTTTAAATTTATAAAAATAGAATCAAGCAGCGAACCCGCAGTGTACGGATCGGCGTAGATTAGCAAGTATTCCAGAGTATCGAACACAGGGATTTGGGTGGGAACAAATTCAATTGCAGATTATCAAGCGAGTAAGTATGAGAGTTTTGCAAATATTGGGAAAACAACAATCATAAAGATCCAAGTATCCAGCTGTGGCAATCGATTCAAGATATACTTAATGATATAAGGACAGAGTTGAGATATGCAAAGGTATGCTAATGTAAGGTAATCGTACGGTGAAGTTCCAAAAACCTTATATGACTCACCTACAAGGCACTTTCTATACAGGTTGTTGAGGCTCAATATAGAGGGATTCTAAAGGTGAGAATTAATGTCAAATACCCAAACTTGTAACCCAAGGATCAAGACTAACTTAACCAATTGAGGTTGTGACACTCACAATCGAGGTAGAGGTTGTTGAGGCTTCACTACCACCTAGAAAAGACAAGTCTAAACTAAGTTAAAGCAAATCTTTAACTTTGGATTAAAGTAAAAGCAGGTTCGTAAACTTAAGGGAAATTACGGTTGGATCTTGAGACTCCACGGTCGTGGAACTCAAGAACAGCCCGTAATTTAGGGTTCGTCGACAATTCTCTCGAACTCTCAGGGTCTAATCTATTTGCGATCGATCTATCATCATCTAAGCCACAACTATCAACCCTTCACCTTAGAATTGTTAAGGGTTTTTAGCTAATAACAGTCATGTTGATATCAACTCAAGAATTAAAAGATAGAAGCATGAAAACTTCCGAAAACTTTCAATAAACTCCAAACCAATCTCAAAGTCACAATCAAGAACAAATATCGTCACAAGATCCGTAATAGAACAAACAAACACAATCCTAGGCAAGAAGGAAGAACGGGATGCCAATCCGTCTTCTAAATCAAACCTAAACAAGAAGAGTAGTCTTCTTGCAAGAAACCTTCCGAATCTTCCGTCAATCCGGGAATCTGGAAATCCCAACGATAATCTCCACCAAGTGCGAGATTAGGGCAAATCCAAGCGCGAACTTTAATCTCCAACGAGATCTCCAAGTGCTTCTCAACGAGGATAAGCGGTCTTGTCGCAAGTATAAGCCTAAAGCGAGATAGCAAGCCTTAAGCGGTGATAGCGTGGATGACGAAATCTCTCTTCGTCCGTCTTTTTATAGGGCAAGATAAAATATCGGCCCGGCCCAATCTTCAAAAGATCGTGGCTTCAAAGTGTAGCGAAAAAGATCGCCAAGATCACGGTCGTGGAAGTTTCCACGACCGTAATTTAGAGCGTGGAAAAGTGTCACGGTTTGAACCATGTATTCCACGACCGTAATAGTTACTGGAATGCATCACGCTTCTCTTTGTAAGGATCCACGGCCGTGGAACTGAACGTGGTTTGTAATACGGCCGTATTTTAGAGCGTGGTTTAGGGCAAGAACGTGATTCCTCCCTAGCCTCGTGCATTCCTCAAGTTGAACTCCAATTTGCTCCTAAAAATGCCCTTATTCCATGGACATATCAAATCGACTCTTCTTTGCTCGATTCCGTTCGGAAATAGCTCTTAAGTACCTATAATCAACATAGAACTAGTGTAGACATCCATATCGATAATATAGGCAAACTAGCTCACTTATGCAACAATGTTCAATCAAAGACTATCAATATGAATCAAATACATTTAGAAAACGTGCCTAAAGTATCACAATATTTCAT
Source organism: Fagopyrum esculentum (assembly GCA_033239045.1). NCBI lineage: Eukaryota > Viridiplantae > Streptophyta > Magnoliopsida > Caryophyllales > Polygonaceae > Fagopyrum > Fagopyrum esculentum. The sequence goes on along the minus strand of BSUD01000001.1, from coordinate 46,130,486 downwards.
GCTAACAAATAACCCCATACTTGCAACTTGCTTGTCCCTAAGCAAGGTCTCTCAAAAGCTTTTAAAACAAGAGTTAGAATGAAGTATGTGTACCTTCTTTTGGATGAATGTGCCTTCTAAAGAATAGATCATTCTCAAACCTTGCTTCAATCGTTTATCAAACTTTCACACACTTAATCAAAGAGTAAAAAGCAAAGAGAACTCATGAATCAATTAAGCTTCTAAACAAGCATCACAACCTTCAAACATTATCAAAATCAATCACAAGAAACTTCAATTTAGACCACAAAGTCATATAACATTCTTTTGATCTTAAGGACTTTCAAAGAAAAGGTCTAGAATGTGGAAGGGAAGGAAACCTTTAGGGAATGTGGTGCATGAATCCGGGAAAGTGGACAACTACTCACTTCTTCTTCTTTTGCGGTTTCCGCAGCACTTTTAGAGCTTCGCTCTCTTCCTTTCATTTTTCGACTTTACTTTTGGAGTTATGGATAGAGGTGCACAAAAACCGAAGCGTAGGAGATTGGCGTTTCTCAATTTTCATGAGATGCCTCAAACCCTTAGCGCACATACCATAATCCGCTAGGAATATCGCTCAATTTGACTTTGGCAAGACACAAACACCCGGCTATGTGAATGGTGCCGAGTTACTCATCGTCATGATTGACTTCCCCAAACCTAAGATTACCTTCTTTTCATTTGATTGCAAATAATTGCTCTCATGGCCCTCCCACATCAAACATGCCTTTTTCATTCACTTCTCCAAATTCCCGGATAGGTAAAGGAGGTCAATATTTCAATGAGGAGCTAAATGGTCAAAGAAAGAAGAAAGAAAAATCGAATTGCCTTAATCATCTCAATAAGAAGTATAGGAACTTATAATGTGATTTCAATTTCAATTTCTTAACATGATTTAGGTAACATAATCGCATTATGAAGCTTGCAAAAGAGGTATAATTCATTCATTCAAATTCTTTTCGATTCACTATTCTTTTAAGCATGCAATTGTTATCAAACTCCATTCACAAGTAATGATTATCATGGAAATCATCTCAATTCATTAGAAGCACAAAATTTTCAAAATTTTTCAATTTTTATGGGTTTTTCAAGTTATTTTTCATGCAATGCAATAATGAAACGTGCAACACATAATGAACATGCAATGATAGTCTCAAATGAAAGCGAACATAGTAAGTAGAGTTATTACAAACTTTTAGTACATCCCACCCCATACTTAGGACGAACATTGTCCCTAATGTTCATAAGAAATAAAGAAAAGAAAGAAAAGAAAAAGAAACTCACAAAGTGGCGGTGGAATGTCTAAAGCGAACGGTCATGCATCAAATCACTGCGGTGCCGGCGGAGGCGGGAATGGAGAGAAGCTGGAGTCGTAGGGCCGCCCAAACTGCTGGCGGTAGACGTCCCTCATCATGTGATCAAGATCGTCCATGCGTCCGTCTCTAGCATCGGCTCGGATCTCCAATGCCCCTACTCTCTCTGAAAGTCCGGTAGCCCAATCCGGCATCTGCTCGTACCATCCCGGGGCCTGACTGAACCATGCTGGGGCATCGGATGGTGCTGGTGCTGGTGGTGGTGCTGCTGGCTGCTCTGTGGACCAAGGAGGGGAAACGCCATACCATGTGGGCGGTGTGGTCATCCACGTAGGCCTCTCACTCACGCTAGCGCGGCGAGAAGACAAGCCTGAAGCTCTAGATGGACGTGGAGAACGTCTAGGTGCAGCGGGGCCGCCTCCGGCTGATCCGGAAACGTGCCAAAGTCCTGCTCGGCTCCTCCACCCTCAAACTGATCTCCCATATCCTCCTCCTCAACAACTGGTGGCGGGACGTACGGGGGAGCTACTATCCTGTTCGCATGCATAGCAGCGAACGTATCCTTCCAATTATGGCGTCCCGCCATAATGGAGTACTCCGGCAGCCACTCTATACCCCTACCCGTCCTACTCTCCCAAGGCATGCCCGCATAAGGCGGACCTCTATGTGTGGGGAAGATGAGGCCCCTAACCATGAAGGCATGGAGTCCTAAAGGTACGGCCGGTATGCGGGTGCAAGCAGAAAAATCAACACCAAAACTCCTAGCAATGTGGGTAACTATCCCACCATATCCGATGTTTCCCTTCTTCTTGTTCTTGAGCTTGCTCATCATAGCAGCCAAGAGAGTAGCACAATCTGCACGGCGTCCATAGAGCATGGAGTAAAGCAAGAATAGCTCATCCGTCTTGATCTTTTGGGGCGTCTCTGTCCTAGGAAAGAGACACTCCGAAAGAACACGGTGAGCTATCTTCAAGGCTAGATGGTACATCAATCTAGCCTTGGTATCAGCGGGTTGCCAACGGTCCTCGTCGGCGTATATCATCGCAACCTCCTTCCAAAAGTCTTTGGCGTAAACGCCACTCGGAAATCGACCATTGAAGGTCTCATGGAACCCGAAAATGGTCCCAAACTCACGGATACTCAAATGGTAGTCTCTCTCCATGAGGCGGAAAGAGACGGTCCTATCTACGTGGCTGTGCTCAAAGGATGTCACAACCTCCCGTGTAATCTCCTCATATGCGTCTTCTCGGATAGCCGAGAAGACAACTAATCCGGCTCTATCCAAGAGCCAAGTAAGATCCTCCACAATTGTGAGAGGAGCTAGATCCTCCAACAACAAATATCTAGGGCCAATCACTGCCCTCTCCTTGATCCTATCAAGGGCATCAAGATAGTCGTCGTGTATGGTCGGGACTCTAGGGTGAGGGGGTGAAGATGGAGGTGAAGGTGAGGATGGAGGTGAAGGGGAAGAGGGTGGTGGTGCCCTAGAGGATGAGGAGGAGGAGGGATTACCCTTCCTCTTCTTATTCTGGCCACTCTTCTTCTCTTTTATTCTTCCCGAAACTCTTCTCACAAAATCCATTCTGCTCAAAATTACGGTCTGTTCTTCAGAAATTACGGCCGTAATTTACCCAGAGACCGTGATTCGTCTCAGAAATTCACTAATCTCAGCAAATCAGCAATCAATCACCACAACAAGCAGTCCTAGTCTAATTCCTTCCAGTCTCAATCAGTTCTTCCTAAAAATCTATAGCAAAAACGAACTAAATCGGCGAGAATCAAGAAGAGAGAATAAACCTCTTTTTTGGATTGAAAAATCCGAATTGTGCGTTTGTTGATGAATTTCCGCTTGATTCGTCGCTTGGATCTTGTTTGTGGTTGAATTTGCTGTAGTTTAGGACGAAGAATCGTTGAAAACGATTAGGAAACGAAGATTTGAGAGGGGGTCGTGAGGTTTCGGCACTTAGGTCGTGGAAAGAGGGGTTTTGGGTGGTTTTTGTGAAGAATGTGGCTTATATAGTCACAGGCAAAATTTTTGAAAATCACGGTCTGTCGGGGTGTTCCACGGCCGTGGAAGTGTACGGAACCGTGGTTTTGGTGATTTTTCAAAGGCTTTTGAAAATTACGGGTACTGTAGCTATGACGACCGTAATTTAGACCGTGGAACCCTCTGTAAAGCTCCAAAGTCCAAATTTCGTCGCTCTTCTTCAACATTATCCTTTTTGTTTCCTTCTCCATCGATCCTACAACCAAAAACACGAACATACCGGAAGAAATCGAGGCAAAAACAAAGCAAAAACGTCTATACTAAGCTAAACTATGAATCGAAAACAAAAACGAAAATGCAATACCTTGGGTTGCCTCCCAAGAAGCGCTTTTTTTAAGTTCCGTAGCTAGACCAATCTCGCACTTATTCGAGTGCGGTAGGCGCGAACTCTTCAGCTTGGAGTTCCGGCGTATACTTCTTGAGTCGTTGGCCGTTCACCTTAAAACTTCCGCTCACTTCACCCCATACTTCAACTGCACCATGGGGAAAAATGCGCTTAATTAGAAAAGGTCCGGTCCAACGAGATTTAAGCTTACCTGGAAAGAGGCGAAGTCTTGAATTGAAGAGGAGAACTTGATCTCCTTCTTTGAAGTCCTTTGGAATGATATGCTTATCATGCCAACGCTTTGCCCTCTCCTTGTAGATCTTAGCGTTTTCATAAGCGTTCAAACGGAGTTCATCCAGCTTATTGATGTCTAGGAGACGCTTCTCTCCCGCTTCCTTCATGCCGAAATTCAGCCACTTGATAGCCGAAAACACTTTGTGCTCCAACTCTACCGGCAAGTGACAAGACTTCCCATACACAATATTGTATGGCGTGGTTCCTATGGGAGTCTTGTACGCAGTCCGGTACGCCCATAATGCATCGTCAAGCTTCAAGGACCAATCCTTCCTAGTCCTTGAAACTGTTTTCTCTAGAATTCCTTTGATCTCCCTATTTGAGATCTCAACTTGTCCACTTGTTTGTGGATGATAAGGGGTAGCGATCTTGTGAGTAACCCCATACTTAGCTAGAAGAGCTTCAAAGCGACGGGCTATGAAGTGAGAACCTCCATCACTAATGATAGTCCTTGGCGTCCCAAATCGCGGGAAAATGGTCTTGTTGAAGAACTTAACCACCACCATGGCATCATTGGTGGGAGAGGCAATTGCTTCCACCCATCTAGAAACGTAGTCTACCGCCAATAGTATGTATTGATTTCCACAAGAAGATGGGAATGGTCCCATGAAATCAACTCCCCAAACGTCGAAAATCTCCACCTCTTGGATGTTGTTGAGGGGCATCTCATTACTTCTAGAAATATTGCCTGTTCTTTGACAAGCATCGCAACAAGAAACAAAGGATTGCACATCTCTAAATAAAGTAGGCCAATAGAATCCAGATTGCAATACCTTTGCGCTAGTCTTGTTCGAACTAGCGTGTCCTCCACAAGGTAGTGAATGACAATGGCGGATGACACTTTGTATCTCATCTTCCGACACACATCGCCGAATGATGCCATCCGGACCTCTCTTAAAGAGGAGAGGCTCGTTCCAATAGTATTCCCGGACGTCCTTAAAGAACTTCTTCCTTTGTGCATAGGATAGTCCGGGCGGTATCTCCTGGCAAACCAAATAGTTAACAAAATCAGCAAACCATGGTTCGTTACCTTTGGAGATCACGTTGATGCATTCCTCTATGATGTGTAAGTGTTCGTCCGGAAAGGAGTCATCAATGGGTAAATGGTCGTCCTCTAGATGTGTTAGGCGACTCAAATGATCTGCAACAGAATTTTCCGAGCCTTTCTTGTCGCGGATCTCAAGATCGAATTCTTGTAGGAGAAGAATCCATCTAATTAGCCTTGGCTTCGCATCTTTCTTTGCAAGGAGGTATCGGATCGCAGCATGATCCGTGTAGACAATCACCTTTGCACCTACAAGATAAGAGCGAAACTTGTCAATAGCATAGACAATGGCTAAAAACTCTTTTTCGGTAGTGGCGTAGTTGAGCTGCGCTTCATCTAGCGTCTTGCTAGCATAGTATATGGCGTGAGTTCGCCCTTCCTTTCGTTGTCCAAGAACAGCTCCAATTGCTACGTCACTAGCATCGCACATAATCTCAAAGGGAAGAGTCCAATCCGGAGGTTGGATAATAGGTGCTGAAATTAGAGCTTGCCGAATGGTGTTAAACGCATCCAAACATTCCTGCGAAAACTCAAAAACCGCATCCTTCATCAATAGATTAGTGAGAGGTTTTGATATCTTAGAAAAGTCCTTAATGAAACGTCTATAAAATCCAGCATGTCCTAGGAAACTTCTTATCCCCTTCACCGAAATTGGGGGAGGAAGTTTCTCTATGGTCTCTATCTTAGCCTTGTCTACTTCTATCCCTCTACTAGAGACTAAGTGACCTAATACAATCCCTTCCTTAACCATGAATTGACACTTCTCCCAATTAAGAACTAGGTTAGTGTCTTCATATCTTTGCAAAACAAGAGAAAGATTAGAAAGGCAATCGTTAAAAGAGGAACCGTATACGGAGAAGTCGTCCATGAAGACTTCCATGATTTCCTCTACGTATTCGGAGAAGATGGCCATCATGCACCGTTGAAAGGTGGTTGGGGCGTTGCAATGCCAGAACGGCATTCTCCTATAGGCGAACGTACCCCAAGGGCACGTAAATGTGGTCTTCTCTTGATCATCCGGGTGTATCGGAATCTGAAAGAAACCACTATAACCGTCAAGGTAGCAAAAATGTGAATGTTGTGCTAACCTTTCAAGCATTTGATCAATGAATGGCAATGGAAAATGATCCTTCCGCGTTGCATTGTTGAGCTTGCGGTAGTCTATGCACATCCGCCATCTAGTCACGGTTCGGGTAGGAATGAGTTCGTTGTTCTTGTTGGTGATGACCGTCATTCCTCCCTTCTTCAGAACTACTTGAACTGGACTCACCCACTTACTATCGGAGATAGGGTAGATGATACCTGCATCAAGAAGTTTAAGAATTTCCTTCTTGACAACCTCCTTCATGGTCGGATTCAACCGCCTTTGAGGTTGTCTTGAAGTTCTAAAGTCTTCCTCCATTAATATCTTATGCATGCATAGGGAGGGTTTAATTCCTACTAAGTCCTCAATAGTATAGCCTATGGCTTTCCTATGTAGCCTAAGGACAATCATGAGCTGTTCATGTTCATCTATGCTTAGTTCGGAACTAACGATAACCGGAAAGGTAGAATTAGATCCTAGAAAAGCGTACCTTAGATGAGTAGGAAGTGGTTTGAGTTCCATTGCTTTCGGAGCTTCCAACGATCCTTGAGGAGCATCCAATGTATCCTTAGAAGTTTCTAAGGGTGATGAGTGTGTGGGAGAAGAATCAGAAGAAGTTGAAGAAGTGTCTCGATCACTCTCTTCCACGGCCAAAATTACGGGTGGATCATGCCCTCCACGGCCGTGGTTTAAGGCGTGGAAGGGAAATACGGTTGTCACATCTTCTCCACGACCGTATAATCCCCTGGAGTGGAGGACGTTTTTGGTTGTGAAATCCACGGCCGTGGAATACAATGTATGGCCGTGAATTCTCACGTTTTCAGCTTCATCGTGGAGTTTCTCAAACTCCTCTTCATGCATCTCTTCTTGTGCTTCTAAGGCTTCAATTGCCTCATTGCACTCTTCTTTTTCCCCTACATCTGTTAGACTCATAGTAATGACTTTTTGTAAAGGATTGTTAAAGAGAATCGCACTTACCTCCTCCCTAGATAACCCTTCTTCATCTTGGACATCGTAAATATCCTCATCGAAGATTGGCTCCTTCACTAGAGTGGAAAGAACGAACTCTACTTTCTCTTCTCCTATATCAAAAGCGAGTCTCCCATTCTTGCAATCGACCATGCAGCCGGAAGTTGCAAGAAACGGTCTTCCGAGTATGATCGGGACCGGACTATCTACAGGAATGTCAAGCACGACAAAATCAATGGGAACAAAGAATTTACCTAGCTTGACCGGGACGTCTTCTACAATACCGACGGGGCGAGTGATGGATCGATCCGCCATGTACAACGTCATCTTAACCGGTTTAGGGTCGCCTAAACCGATCTTCCTGCACAATGCAAGTGGTATGATGCTCACACTTGCTCCTAAGTCACATAAAGCGTCGTATGTGGCATCTCCCACTCCAATGGGAATACAAAATGACCCCGGATCCTTCAACTTTGGGGGCATTTTCTCCTTCATGGTCTTGATGAGATCCGAAGAATCCGAACTCATCTTGACCTCACCGAAATCTTCTAGCTTCCTCTTGTTGGAGAGGAGCTCCTTCAAGAACTTGCCATAAGCCGGCATACCTACAATAGCATCAATGAATGGTATATTAATATGCAGCTTACTCATGAGTTCTATGAACTTACCGAATTGTTTATCTAGGCGCGCTCGTGCTCTAGATTGAGGGAATGGTAGGGGAGGTTTGTAAGCTGGAGGAGGAACATAGGCATCTCCCTTCTCCTTCCCCTTCTCCTTGTCTTTCTCTACGGGGACTTCAACAAACGTAGGCTGCGGATCGGTAGTGGTCACTCCGCTCCTAGTTGTTATCGCCATCACCCTTCCTGTAGGGTTGTCCTCCGTCTTTCCTGGAAGCTTTCCTTGATTCCTAGGAACTTCCTCCGCATGGTTGAACATTTGGTTTTCTAAAACCTTTTGAGCTTTATCAACCTTAGAGATTTGATCATCAACCTTTATGATGCGGTTCTCCAACCCTTGAAGCTTTCCCAAAATCGTCTCCAACATGGGATCGGGTTTCTCCTTTCCCGAAGTGTTTCCTCCATTTGATGTTTGCCCCTGGCTTCTCAAAGGAGTAGAGGAAGAGGAAGGTGGAGTTAGTGAATTAGAATTGGAACGGTAAGAGTTACCGGAATTTTGTTGATTAGGGCGCCAATTGTTGTTGTTTGAACCCATATTGTTGTTCCAATTGTTGTTCCGGTTGAAGTTGTTTCCATTCCAATTGTTATTCCGGTTATTGTTCTGGTTGTTGTTGTTGTTGCGGTTTGTGTTATCACCGCCATTGTTGTTGCCCAAATAACCAACATCCTTCCCTTGTTGCTTTGGGAAGTTGGCCTTGATAGCCTCCTTCAACTCTTTGATCTCATTGTTGAGGGAGAAAATCTGATTTTCAGCTTCATGTGTGAGCTTTGCTCCTTGCTCCACACGATTTCCCTCCACTTTCCGGTGGGAATACTTCTCTATGACTCTTGCTTGCTTCTCAATGAAGTCCCAAGCGTCATCTTCTCTCATGTCCATGAAAGTTCCACATGAGAGGGATTGGAGGTTGAATTGCGTTCCCGTATCCAGCCCCTTGTAGTAAATCTCCAGCAAGGCAAGTTTGGATATGCCATGATGAGGGCAATCCAAGAGCAAATCCTGAAACCTTTCCCAAGATTGAAACAAACTTTCATTAGGTCTCATGGAAAAAGCATTAATCTTACCTCTAAGTTCCGCCGTTTTGGAAGGCGGAAAGAATTTGGTGAGGAACTCCGCAGAAAGGTCTTCCCACGTATCTAGTTTCCCACTAGGAAGAGCTTGGTACCAAGACAACGCTTTCCCCTTCAAAGAGAAGAAGAAGGGCTTGAGCTTGTAGCTGTTGGTAGTAGCATTCTTCGGTCTCATCGTCTCCATCATACACTCAAAGTTTTGCAAGTGTTGGTGTGGAGATTCAGCGCTTGTCCCGCCAAATTGGTTTTGGCGAACAAGAGTAATAACTTGAGGGTTGAAACTAAACCCTTGTACATCTTCAGCATCAAAGTTCACGCCCAAGCGGCGTGGTTGTTGTGTTGGATCCATCCGCTGGCCAAGAGTTCTTGGCTCATCGTCCACACGCTCTATCCTTGCGTTCCTGGGTGGAACACGGCGATTAGCAGCTCCTTGTGGATGAAAAGGATTCATATTGATTGTGGGATCAATTTCTTCTAACGGTGGCATGGAAGAGTCACTATCATCAGCGGATGAATGACTTCTTCTTCTTCTAGATCTTGATCCCCTCCTTGAGGATTTCTTGCTTCCTTTATTCTTAAGGTCGCTTAACTCCATCCTCATTTGGAACATCGCATCCTGTAGTTTGCTAACTTCAGATTGATGACGATCCATTTCATCCTGGCGGAGGTTCTCATTCCATTGGAGTTGAGCTTCCTTCTCCGCCAACTCCGTTTGAAGATCACGTTCGTGTTCTTCAGCCATCTTCTTTTCCTTGCGCTTTTGTCTTAAAGTTTTCTCTAGCTCTTGATCAAGAGGTAAGAGATCTTCGGTGTTCCTAGACCTGCGCATGCACTCAAAGTAATATCAAATAACGAGAGCAAGCTCCCAAGCTTGACAACCGGCTACCGAATTCGGCCGAAACCAAATCCCCGGAAATGGCGCCAAAAACTTGTTTGCCCCTAAAGGTGTGTGCAAATAAGCTTTAAATTTATAAAACTAGAATCAAGAAGCGAACCCGCAGTGTACGGATCGGCGTAGATTAGCAAGTATTCCAGAGTATCGAACACAGGGATTTGGGTGGGAACAAATTCAATTGCAGATTATCAAGCGAGTAAGTATGAGAGTTTTGCAAATATTGGGAAAACAACAATCCTAAAGATCCAAGTATCCAGCTGTGGCAATCGATTCAAGATATACTTAATGATATAAAGACAGAGTTGAGATATGCAAAGGTATGCTAATGTAAGGTAATCGTACGGTGAAGTTCCAAAAATCTTATATGACTCACCTACAAGGCACTTTCTATACAGGTTGTTGAGGCTCAATATAGAGGGATTCTAAAGGTGAGAATTAATGTCAAATACCCAAACTTGTAACCCAAGGATCAAGACTAACTTAACCGATTGAGGTTGTGACACTCACAATCGAGGTAGAGGTTGTTGAGGCTTCACTACCACCTAGAAAAGACAAGTCTAAACTAAGTTAAAGCAAATCTTTAACTTTGGATTAAAGTAAAAGCAGGTTCGTAAACTTAAGGGAAATTACGGTTGGATCTTGAGACTCCACGGTCGTGGAACTCAAGAACAGCCCGTAATTTAGGGTTCGTCGACAATTCTCTCAAACTCTCAGGGTCTAATCTATTTGCGAACGATCTATCATCATCTAAGCCACAACTATCAACCCTTCACCTTAGAATTGTTAAGGGTTTTTAGCTAATAACAGTCATGTTGATATCAATTCAAGAATTAAAAGATAGAAGGATGAAAACTTCCGAAAACTTTCAATAAACTCCAAACCAATCTCAAAGTCACAATCAAGAACAAATATCGTCACAAGATCCGTAATAGAACAAACAAACACAATCCTAGGCAAGAAGGAAGAACGGGATGTCAATCCGTCTTCTAAATCAAACCTAAACAAGAAGAGTAGTCTTCTTGCAAGAAACCTTCCGAATCTTCCGTCAATCCGGGAATCTGGAAATCCCAACGATAATCTCCACCAAGTGCGAGATTACGGCAAATCCAAGCGCGAACTTTGATCTCCAACGAGATCTCCAAATGCTTCTCAACAAGGATAAGCGGTCCTGTCGCAAGTATAAGCCTAAAGCGAGATAGCAAGCCTTAAGCGGTGATAGCGTGGATGACGAAATCTCTCTTCATCCGTCTTTTTATAGGGCAAGATAAAATATCGGCCCGGCCCAATCTTCAAAAGATCGTGGCTTCAAAGTGTGGCGAAAAAGATCGCCAAGATCACGGTCGTGGAAGTTTCCACGACCGTAATTTAGAGCGTGAAAAAGTGTCACGGTTTGAACCATGTATTCCACGACCGTAATAGTTACTGGAATGCATCACGCTTCTCTTTGTAAGGATCCACGGCCGTGGAACTGAACGTGGTTTGTAATACGGCCGTATTTTAGAGCGTGGTTTAGGGCAAGAACGTGATTCTTCCCTAGCCTCGTGCATTCCTCAAGTTGAACTCCAATTTGCTCCTAAAAATGCCCTTATTCCATGGACATATCAAATCGACTCTTCTTTGCTCGATTCCGTTCGGAAATAGCTCTTAAGTACCTATAATCAACATAGAACTAGTGTAGACATCCATATCGACAATATAGGCAAACTAGCTCACTTATGCAACAATGTTCAATCAAAGACTATCAATATGAATCAAATACGTTTAGAAAACGTGCCTAAAGTATCACAATATTTCATGCTAACAGCCGCCGAGTGAGGTGGAGGAGTGGACAGTCGGGGGTCGCCGTACATTATAGGACGGGGACGTTTTTGGGTTGTGTTATGCTGTTGGATTATGGTTTATGTTGTATGGTTTCAGATTTCTTTATCGGAGTTTGTGTCGTTTTGAGGACTCGGTTGAGTTTCCACCTTGTATCTTTACATTTCAGTTTCTCGCATACATTATAAACGGTTTTAGTTTTGCCTTTATTTGTTCCTTGTTGGAAAGGTCCGGTGAAATTGTTGTTAGGCTAAGGGTCGGTACCCATTGTGAAGTCTCGCCCATAGCATCCCGATTCCCGTGGATTTGGGGTGTTACAGAGGTAATCACGCATATTAATCGGTCTTGACGTCGTGTAATCCGAAGAATTTACCAAGCCTACAACTCCTTTTTTATCATACTCAGGGAGCTCATCTTCGTATTCATCTCGTTTATCTTCTATAATCATATTATGCAAAACAATGCATGCTCGCATAATTTTCTCAATCTTAATCATATCTCATGAAAGTGTTGGGTTTTCAATGATTGCAAGTAGAGATTGTAAGACTCCAAATGCCCTTTTTACATCTTTGCAAACTCCCTCTTGAACTTGAGAAACTAGTTTAGCTTGAGTAATGTTAATTGTGCGGATAAAAAACGCCAAGAAGGCGGCGCATGCACTCGGATTGGGGCGCATGCGCAACCCGCATGCGCTCGGACCTTTGGCGCATGCACTTGGGGCGCATGAGGATTGCGGATGCGCCCCAAGGCTGTTAGTATTATTAATGTTAAAGGTCTCCAGGGTGAATGATTGATATTCTAACCGCTAGACAACACCAACATTAGTAACAAAGAACATCGTTGATTTATTGTTATAAAAAAGTGGGGCGGATGCGGATTAGTAACAAAGAGCATCGTTGATTTATTGTTATAATAAAATGGGGCGCATGCGCAGTCCGCATGCGCCCCACCTGTGAGCTTTGGGGCGGACTCAAAGTCCGCCTACGCCCCAAGCCTTGGGGCATACGGACTCCGTCTTGGTGAGGCATTTTTTCCGCCCCAATAGTAAGTATGTTTAGCTTTAGGGCTTTGCGGGTGTCGAACAAATTGCACAAATGTGACCCAAGGTGGATAAATAATATCGGTAAGATAATATATCTTGTTGTATTGGTAACCATTAACCATGAAATGGATATATGGTGCCTTACTATGTAAAACGTCATAAAAAACAGGAGAACGATCAAGCGTGTTAATATCGTAACACGTACCTAGGACACCAAAAAATGCATGCCAAAACCATAGGTCATGAGATGCCACAACCTCTAGTACAATCGTTAGATATCCATGATCTCCACGTGCATACTGACCTTTCCATGCATTTTGGAAATTTTTTCCAAGCCCAATGCATGCAATCAATGCTACCCAACATCCTTACTATACTAAATGTGGGAGTTCCCCAAATGAATAGGGGAATTGTGTTTTTTTCCCTTACATCTCATAATTTCCACATTTATCCTTGATAATTTACAAGTATTACAGCTTGTATTTTTCAATTTTACCACGATCTTTTTTCTCAGCATATACGTGTTTCCTTCTTCTAACCTGATTCATGAATCATCTTCTTTATTTTCGTACACGTGTTGCCTTCTTCTCAGTTTTGACTTCTTGAGTACGAAACCTAGCCCATCCGTCTCTTTTCATCGTCTTTTCCACCACCGCCCCTCCATCTTCTCCCCTCTTACTCAATCCATCCTCTCTCTATATATCTCTTAAATTACCTCGAATCATACTCCCAACAACTCTCTCAAATCTCACATCTCTAATCTCCATTTATCTCAGCCTCAACAATTTCGTCGGTTCAATTCCTATACACATCGGTTCTGCATCCTCTCTAGAAACAATACACTTTCGATTTGTTTGTGAGCAGCGATGGTAAGAAAAACGTTTGCAAGACTGCCGATGTTGCTTGTTCACGTTGATATCTCAAGCTTCTGTCAATCTAACACATCTCTCAACTACTTTGTTCTTTCTCGTGTAAGTCTCATTTCTTGATTATTTTTTGTACCTTCTACATTTCTAGGATTTCTTGTTTTGATTTGGTTTTAGGTTTTACAATGTGATTTTTCCGCCACATCTGTTAAAAACGGCACCGTTTTTGTTGTTTACCCGCAGAATGATCTCAAGACCGGAATTCAGACGGCCGAAGATCTGACTCAGATGGGTCTTCAGGTTGAGATGTTTGGTACGCAATCTAGGAGTAAGTCCCCTAATGTCCCCATGCCTTCAAATATCTCCAATTCTCTTTTTAACTACTCAATGTACTGTGCATGTTGTTAATTTACCTTCACAATAAAATAAATGGTTTGCTGTTCGAGTTATTAAATCACCTTCATTTTAAGTTGTTCTAGCTGTTGACTGAATTAGCGATTCAAACAGGATTTTGGACAGATTTCCCAAAACAAAATTTGATTTTACAAATCAAGCCACGCACGACATTGCAAGGACCTTTGGGTTTGTAATCGACAACTTTTGCTTTTGTTGTTGAATTGTTTAGTTTCTCTTCTTGTATGTTACGATACCAATTTAACTCGTCTGATTGGTTTCAGATTCTGATGTTGAAAATTTAGGCCTTTTTAAGCTTTCAATTTTTGCTGATATGTTCATAATCATTTCCAACAATTTTTGTTGATATGTACACTCCCCATCTTGTTGTTGCTTAGTAAATCACAAATGGAGGTGAAGTATTTAGTGGAATTTTTAACACTCTACTTGGATTACTAAATGTGTAATATATAAAAGCTGATTCTATGATTTTATATCTCACTTGTTTGTGATCTTAAATTACAACAATTATCAACTGAAGAATTGCTGAAAATGGTGCCATAGCTTGCTCTTGTCGTGCTCTATCTGTTCTTTATTGATCTCAATTTCAGTTATTTGTTTTGTTTAGAACAATTTGGGATTTTATTTTTTGGAATTGTGTTGTTATTTCATACTTGTCGTACAAACACCATGATTTACGGTTTTGCGAGTTTCTAATCGAAGGAGAAAGCCTCAACCTGGTCATGTGAGTAACTAACACAATCGATTACCTCCTCTCTCTCTATATATACGTTTATATTATTATACAATATTTTTGTTGGTCTAAAACGAGGGTTAGGGAAGTTGCAGATTATCCGTCGAACTAATATGTGATGATAAGTGTGCCAGGTAATTGTACTGTATAATGTTGAAAGAATCTGCTCCTTTTCTTTTTCTTTGTTGTACTACTTAAGTGAGCTCCTTTTGTCCTGCACTCTTTCTCACCGTGATTTAGCGAATGAGGAACTACAATCTGTATCATTCGTTAATGTTACACACTTCCACCTTGTACAAGGTTTCTGAACTTTTTTGGTTCCAAGGTCTTGTGTTTGATCTACTTGTCACCCTCTTGTTACTTTGAGAATGTTGCATGTATATGGAAGAAAGAAAAATGTTTGATCTTGAAATTTTTTGATACAATAACTGTCAGAGAGCTTATAATTTATGATTTAAGTATCTTTTAAAATAAAGATGTTATGGTAAGTGTTCTCCTAAAATAAGCTAATGATGTCTTATTTTAAGTTTTTTTTTATCTTCCCTCTTTTGCCTTTCTATTTTTCTAGTTTTGTGAAGTATTACAAATCCCAAGTCACCCGGAATGTTTAGTTATTTCACTTGATTTAGAGAAAAGTACTTTCCAATTTTCTTGATACATATATTACTTAACTCACCTTTCTCGAGTGAGATCTTTTTCAATTTTCGTCTCTGTCACTATTCTGAAATTTGTGCATTACACTTAATAAAAATGGTTCTTCTTCATGTTCAATTTTTCTGTACAAATATCTACTAATGTGCAGGAAAAGATGGAGATTTTAATCCACAAGATAATGCACCTAGCAAAGCTCAAGTTGTTAAAGTGTAGCCCATAGCTGCCCCATCTATTTTTGTTGATGAACTTAAAGATATTACAAATGACTTTGGGGTAACTTCTTTGATAGGAGAAGGCTCGTATGGAAGAGTTCTATATGGAGTTCTTAAAAAATGAGTGTGCTGCAACTATTAAGAAGTTTCGACGGCAGCAAATAACCTGATGATGAGTTTCTATCTCGGGTTCAAATTTTGAGTTGTATAGTATCACCTTCATCTATTGAGGAATATTATGGAGCAACCACACAAACTGATCTCTTTCTTTTGTGGATGTTCATGGTTTCACGTTCAGCTAAATTAAATGAAGGAAATATATCTTTCAATTGTCATCTTATTTTGCTGTCAAATTTTGTACAAGCAACTTGTTTGGTAATTAATAGATGCTACTATTGAGCCGGTTGTAGTCTGTATCCAATTCTTGAAGTAAAGAGCATTGACCGATGGTATGTGGAATCTCTTCAACATCATTGGTTTCTACATTCAATTTCTTAAGGCTAATCATGGACTCAAGCAATTCAGATATTCTATTTCAATGTAAATCCGATCTCATTAGGGAGGCAAGGCCACCGATGGTGGGTGGTAAGACTGTAATAACCGGAATTTTGAAACTCCGTTAAACCTGAATTCAACCGGTTTCCGATCCGCCAACCTATACTCTTTAAAATAAAAGAGAAAATATATTAAAATTTTATCATTTTATGTGACCTTGATTCACATAAAATGATAAATTATGTAAACCGTAAATAATTTCATAAATAATTCTGTACTCAGCAAGTGATAATTTTTCCGCTTTCTTTTTCTTAAATTGGTGAGGTGATCCATTAATTTAAGCCCAATTTCCAGCCCAGCCCATTACTACCCTAACCCTAATTATCTAACCTGTCTACGGGTGAGTAAGAGAGTAAGAGAGTAAGGATCTGTTTGAGGAGGATCTTGATAGTAGTAGAAGAAAAGTATAGGCGGGAGTTGGGTAAATCATGTTGACCCTTAGAAAGACGCCATTGTGACTAATGGGTGTTACACCAAAAGCGTGGTAGGCCCATAAACCACAGATGAAGAAAATCAATGTTAGGTTAACTCTGATTTCAATAAGGAATTTACGATCTATATGAAAAAGTCCAATTGGGTGTGTGATTTTGTTTGGAGTTATATAAATTTTAAAGCTTGACAAGAAGTAGGTGAAAACAATTAATTAAGGAACGATCCGATAAGGTCACATTGAGGAAACCGGGTCAAGCGGTTTGTATTACAAAGAGCATTAAGCGACAGAAGTTTAAGATCATTATTTCATAATCGATAGGCGGGAACTTTCGAAAGGAAAAAGTTTTTATGGTTTGGTAGAGTCATCAACAGAGCTGGAGGTAAGTTTAGAAAACCAAACCGTGAGAAAGTACCTACCGAATCCGAAATACGTCATCAACTATGAAGATCAAAAAAAAAAAATTTAGCCGGTTGATGCTTTTGTAGAGTTTCAGTGATCTAGACGAGGAGCTGATGCGGCTACCTTGGAGATAGAGGAGAATATTAGACGTAGTTATCCCGAGTTCTCTGCGGGGTTAGAGGTTACTTCTGTTTTGACGAGTTAGTACTCGGATGTTGTGTTGTTTGACCTTTCAGGTTTTTATATTGATTTGAGTGATTACGTTTTATGTGACGCATGTTTACTTTTGGTGATTGAGTAGTTGCGTGTAGCCAACAAAAAGGTCGAGAAAATTAAAATATACCAAAGGAAATGCGCGATTAAGAGAATTATTCTAAGTTTCGGGACGAAACTTCTTTTAAGAGGGCACTGATGTAATAACCGGAATTTTGAAACTCCGTTAAACCTGAATTCAACCGGTTTCCGATCCGCCAACCTATACTCTTTTAAAATAAAAGAGAAAATATATTAAATTTTATCATTTTATGTGATCTTGATTCACATAAAATGATAAATTATGTAAACCGTAAATAATTTCATAAATAATTCCGTACTCAGCAAGTGATAATTTTTCCGCTTTCTTTTTCTTAAATTGGTGAGCTGATCCATTAATTTAAGCCCAATTTCCAGCCCAGCCCATTACTACCCTAACCCTAATTATCTAACCTAATCTAACGTTAAGCTAATCTAACCCTAAACTAATCGGTAACCATACGCTCTCCTCCGCCTCCCTCTGTGAACAAACAATAGCAGCAGCAGCCACCAACGGACATTCGCCGCCGCCTGGTGGGAGGAAGGGCCGCCGCTGCTGCAACCGCCAGTCACGCCACCGACACGTTGCTGCGCCGACAACCCGCTGCGCCGCCCGCATCGATCAGGTGAGCAACGATCTCCCTCCCTTCCGTTCTGATCTGAGTCGAGCGTGACCGACGCGAGCCTTGCAGCAACACCAGTAGCCACTGGGATCTCTTCAGTCGTCTTTGTCGACACTAGGTGAGCCAGCCATCCATTTTTGCCTCTCCTTCCCTCTCTGTCTTCGTGCAACACCAACCGGATGCTTGACCCTCGGTTTCACATAGCAGCAGTACGAGACGCCAGTGAGGGCCGCAGTGGTGCCGATCGACACAACAACTCTTCGGCGCCGGAATAGAACCGCCTACACCAACGTTGCACCCCATACGCCTCCAACCTCGCGATCACCAGCCATCACCGCGCCTCGTCTCTGTCGGAAACCGAATCCAACCTCCTGGACACCGACTGGCGTAGCACACCAGGACCCGTCCCACTTCGATCCAAGGCAGCAAAGTCGGACTGGAACCACCACCCTGCTGCCGGTAAAGTGTTGAGCACCTTGTTTCCTGTTGCAATTTTGTACGTACATAGAGTTATTTGGTTAGTCCAAACAGTGGTGCAGAGAATGAATAAACTGAGATGTGTGAGGGTGAGGAATACAATTTCTTTTGTGGTCCATGAGACTCGAACTGGAGACCTCTAAGTAGGATAAATAAGAGCACATGTTGATAGAGGGAATCGAACCTAAGACCTCCTGCACACCTTTTGTTTGAAGTTTCGACCTGCTGACTTTATGACATAATTTCTAGGGTTTAAATCGAGAATCCACCGTTGAAATTTTGATATGTCATAGATGAATACTTATAGTTTAACGTGTTAAAATTTGGGAGAAAGTTAACGGTCGGATTAGATTTTATAAAGTCCCGAAGTAGAGCACTTGAGCTGTTTTTGAAACAGGAAAATAATTGACCTTTGCCTATGATTGGTATAGATATATTAGAGAAACTAGAGAGTGTTTCCGGAATTTTTTTTAACTTTTAATCTAAACCTTGGATCTTAACTCAAATCGGACTTTAATGATCGTTTCAGGAAAATCTAGGATTTTGTATAACTCCTGTACTACGGTACTAAATTCTTCCGTAAGAACTGAAATATGAGAATAGGCTCTAAAGGAGAGTTGGAATTAATTTATCGGAAAATCTTAGATTTTCGAGATAAGGAGTAAAATAGTCCTTTAACCTAAGAGAGTTGTTTCGTAAACTTTACTCTTGAGATTTGTACCTCTTAGAAGTTATCAACTTCTAAAAGTATGGGATGAAATGTTGATACACATGCCTTGTTTAACAGGCGTTTGAGCTACCACGGGTACGGACTGAGTTGAGATTTGGGAAAGTGATATTTGATCGAGGTAAGTCCTTGTGACTTACTTAGCTGGTTTCTGGATATTAGTTGGGTGATAATGGTTGTGTGTGTGCAATGTGTGTTATAATAGGAATAACAACTTGTTAGGACGACCGTGGTTTATGTTTTAAGGCCCAAGTGTATGTATAACGGGCCGTGACATCACTGCCCAGCTCTGCCAGGAGACTGGGAGGTTCTCTATACCCAGACCATACAAGTACTCGGTGAGATGCATCGGATCCACTCCTGATGGGTACACGGGGGCGGAGGCGAGGTTTGGGAATCCCTCGTGTCACAAAATAAGTATCATTAGGGTGAATAACTTAAATGAAGATAATAAATGGATTGTTTGAAAGCATGATGAGTGTTTATTATTATATGTGTGTGTGTGCTATTATTATTCTCCTAATGTTTAGATAACTAGCTAATGGTTGTTTTGTTGTGTTTTTAGTTTTACTGCAGGTTAGAACAACAGTTGAGTGATCCGGAGGTAGTGGTCAGCCGGGTCTCCGTACTCTTTAGAGTGTGGGTTTTGAGTTGTTGCTTTGTTGTCTTTCCCTTTTGTTAAGACAATTAGTCTTTTCCGTTGTTTAAGTACGACAGGCTGTTAGACTTTGTTGCATTCATTCTTTTACAAATACATTTTATGAAATTTCGGTTTTTCTTATTTGTGTCTTGTTGCAAGATCCTAGTAATATTGTTGTCAAACTGAGGTCGGGGCCCATTGTGAGGTCCTAACCAGTAATGTCCCAAGTTCTGAGAATTCAGGGTGTTACAAAGACCATGATCCGATTGGGTGGTAAGACCATGATCCGATTAACTTGCTCTAAAGATTGATTGCTTTGGTGTCTTTCTTTGCAAACACTTCAATTAAGCTAGCAAGCTTTATCAAACTCAGTTTCTCACCATCTTAAGCTGCTAACCAAAACCAAATAATTCAGTCAACAAGAAAAAAAATCAATTGAATATGAATCCTTAAAAAATGAAATCACAACAAACATTAACATAAAATATGAATCCTTAAAAAAATCAATTGAATATGAATCCTTAAAAATTGCCAACGGAACTATCATTCCAAGAGGTATACAAGCACAAACTTACAATTCTAATGGCATTTAACATTAACATAAAATAAGAGAAAAGAATTCACTTGAATTTGTTGCCGGTTTTAATGTTGAATCTACTATATGTAGAGAAGGAGAATACCAGATCCAATCCCATCAAGGAAACTCTAATTTTCCATCGTTACAAAACTATCATCTTTAGCAAACATTTGAAAAGGCCAATCTACGACAAACTACACATCTGCATGTGCACGAACACCATGTTCCACCTTAGCACTCTTCGATGTAAATTTATTTCTAGAAAACGACATGTATTCGTATCGAATTATTACAAAATGAACGATTCCCGATTTCATCTACGACGTGTAATTTTTAATTTCATGTACGGCGCGCGTGCGAAGCACGCGCGTCCACACTAGTCCTTGGAAAGCCGCAAGACTCCCCCTTCACAAGTAGACGTTGCAAGTCCTTCACTGTAGATTGACGAAGATATTCACCACTGAAGATGGCTATGAATCTATCAACAAAATATTCTAAAAATCTTCCAAGCAGTGCCCTCGACAAGATATTTATCACAAGCGTCTACAACTGTTCCATAAGGTGTTCGCTCCAAACGGTGTGTGCAAGCTTTAAATTTATAACCCTAGACTTAAGCTTAAAACAAGGATGCGAACCCGCAGTGTACGGGTCAATCGTAGTAAAAGCAAGAAAATTCCAGGGGTCGATCACAGGGACTTAGTGAAACAAAGTCAACACGGTATGCTACGTTAATTCTAACCACAAGAGCGATTAACACAATCAAAGATGAATAAGATGTCAAATAAGCAAACATGCAATTCTAGGGATTAAAGCATCTAGTTGTGGTTCCAACTCAAGATCTATAGATAAGCGGACAAAGCTGAGATTTTTGCGTGGGGAAGGTGTTGCTAAAGTGGAGTAGATCACCGGGTAAGTCTCACTACACACTAATCCTAAACCGTAACTCCTATTACCGGGTAAATCTCAAGGAATCAAGATAAAGAACTATAACCTCAAACTAACATACCATCTAAGGGAATAGAATCAACCTTTACCGGGTAAGTCTCAGGCTAACTCACAAAGATGGGATGGAAGCACACTCAAACCCCAATAAAGGATAAACCTTTATTACCTACACTTATGATCATCGGTACACAAACTAAGGAATTACCGGGTAAGTCTCATCCTAAGCTTGCATTGAACCAGGAAGGTGTAATAAGAATAGGATTAAGCAAACTCTAACACTTAACTTTCTGTTTTAGGTCGGATAAGTCACCTCGGTCAGAAGAATTCCACCCCGGCCGAGATGTTCATCTACCGAACGAGATGCTTAGGGTTAAGGTTAAAGACTCGAACTTTCAGGATCCTACTGGAATCTAAGATTATTCTATCATTGTTTTTCCCACAACCTTCAGCCAATCACCCTAGAATCACACAAGGAAATTAGCCACTCATCATCATTATGAAAGTATTAAATATATGGGAAGAAGGTGAATATTTGAACAAAGAAGAATTTGATGAAAAGACTTCAATAACTGAATCAAATATCACAAAAAAAACGTTCATTGGATAGCAATCCAACAAGACAAGACAATCAAGGAAGGAATTGAAGACAATCTTACAAAACCCTTCAAAAAGCTATAAAAAGCTATGATCTTCAACCTTCCTTCAACCTTCAAAAAGGTTCTTCAACAACTCCCAACTTGGAGTATACTGCGGCTGCTGCGTCGTATAAACCCTGATCGACGGTATAGCGTCATGTTGGATTTGTGGAAATCCAACCCTTTTTATAAGAAAATAACCCTCCAAAGATAATAAATCTTAAGAAGATATTATCCCATAAATATAGGTAAAATATATGATTCTGCATATCTCCTTCCTTCCAGAAGCTCAGCCCAAAAATATAAGATCACTTTCCAAATTTAAAAGATCTCTTCCAAGAATAAAATATTCTCGCCGCGTCCTAGGTATTCGCCTCGGTCGAGTCGGTGTCTCTGGATCGCCTCGGTCGAGGTGAACCTCTGGTCAACCGAGGTGACTCAGAATGTGGAATCTCTCGAATTTGCTCCAAAGTAAATCTTCAATCCATGGCTGTGCTTCCTGGATGTAGCTCCAAATGACTCTTGACTTCTTTTGCTCCTTTTTGATGCAAAACGTACCATATTACCTGCAATTACAACGAAACTAGGTGTAGACCTCGATTCTCGCAAAGGTAGATGAAATGGTAGTAAAATCACATAATGCACATACAAACATGCAGATTATGAAAGATAAAACGTCCAAACAAACCCCAAAATATAGACTATAATTCATGCTATCAAAATACCCCATACTTAGCTCTTGCTTGTCCCCAAGCAAGTTCCTCATATAAAAGACAAGATAGAATGGATTATAAGTCAATAAAATCAATTGAAAAGTTTTTCAAAAACATTTTATGGTGTGCAACTATCATAGATCTCTCTAAGAGAATACTTCCTGAAATTAAAAACTTAATATGCTCAAAACATTTTATAAATATAAGAAAGTTGTTCATCTTTGCATAAAATCATAGAATGCATAATAAATCATAATTATCAAAATTAATCATGTATAATCCGATTATAACCGCTAAGTCAATCAACAAGCTCAAGGTCTCAAGGTCTTCTCAAAAGAAAAGGTCAAGAAACGTGTAGGGTAGGGATGTATGTAAGGTAATGTGGTGCTAGAATTCGGGAAAAGGATGAACTTCACTTCAACTTGCAACATCTTCCACCAATAAGCTTTGCTTATTTCGCACTTTTCCTTTTTTATTTTACCTTCTTTTTTTTTTTTACTTTACTTTTTGGGATGCATGGACAGAGGTGCACAATAACCGAAGCCTAGGAAATCTGCAATCATCAATTTCTCGAGATGCATCAAACCCTTGATGCACATACCATGACCCGTTAGGAATATCGCTCAATCCGACTTTGGCAAGACACAAACACCCGGCTATGTGAATGGTGCCGAGTTACTCATCTTCATGATTGACTTCCCCAAACTTAAAATTACTTTCTAACACTTTCACTTCCAGCCACCTTCAACTTTAACTTGCTTTCACCACTTCGCTTGCTTCCAAATTCCCGGATAGGTAAAGGGAGGCAAAATGTATATGAGGGGCTAAGCATGATCAAGAAGAAGAAGAAGAAGAGAATGAATTGCCTTGGTCTTTCCAAGAAGAATGTGAGAGAACTTAACCTGCGGTGTCAACCTTCAAATTCAACATAATTTGGATAAAAACAAAGTATTAAACATGCTAATAATTTCAAACAAAGCATTTAGCAACTTAAACATATTATAAAACCTTTCAAACACATAAAGAATTTAAAACCAGTAAGTAAACAAAATCTTCACTGAGATCATATCCAGATAAATAGCACAAAATCGTTTTCGAAAACTTTCTGTTACGCACTTCGGTCGAGGTGTTCTTGGTTCAACCGAGGTGAAATGCCTCGTTTGGCCAATACTGACTCGGTCGAGGTCAAAAATTTTTTTTTTTTTTTAAAACCATTTTTTTTTTCGGTTTCGACGTTTTTCTCAATCAAGTAACCTGTAGGTATGCATGTAATATCAGATAATCATATAAATGCAGAAGTGAAGCATAAATAAAATATCCGATGAAATAGAATGTCATACATCAAAAGTAGTCAAATAACGTCAAGTAGTCAAATAAGTACAAACACCCCATACTTGGGACACACTGTCCCAGTGGGTCAGAATAAGTCTAAGGACAGGATACTCACCGAACATAGCTAAACTGCATGAAGAAGTAAGAAACAGCTCCCAGATAAGACCATCTCGGTTGGCAAAGCACATATCGGTCGAGGTGTTCTGACAGTACCCGAGATGTATCTCAGTAAAGCTTGTTTCCTCAACTTCTCGAAATTTTGTTCTTCCAGTGTAGCTCCTGAACTGTGATCCTTCCTTTTGGAATACCTGGTTGTTGTCTAGAGGAAAACAAAAATAAAGCAACTATCTAAACTAAACTAGAAAAGGGAGAAGAAAGCAATACCTTGGGTTGCCTCCCAAGAAGCGCTTGGTTTAAGGTCGCTAGCTGGACCCTTCTCCATAGAATTACTCAATGTACCTTGAACACCATGGAGTGCTCATCACATCCATCATAAAATTCTTCCAAAAAGGTTCCGGTTCCTAATTTCACCGGAAAATGGTAAGATCTCCTATGTACAAGCTTGTACGGTTTGATTCTCATCGGAATCCTTCTAGCCTTCCTGCACTTCAATGGGACATAATCTAGCCTTGCGTCCCATCCTTTCCTTGATCGAGAAAATAGTCTCTCGAGAATCATAGCAGCTTCCCCATCTATAGCTTGGGGATGGTACAGGGTCCTGAGCATGCGAGGGACCCCATACTATAACAAATAACACTTCGTTGCCTTAGCGGTGAAGCGCTTGTTAACTTCACTCCTTATAATCCAAGGAGCATCTTCCTCCAACAATTTCAAGAGAGGTTTCATCTTGATCTTAGGAGGTTCTTTCGGAAGAGACCTCCAACTCTCCGGTGCCTTCCTGAAAAATTCAGAAATTTTAATAGGGAATTTGAATGGAGTAAGAGAATGTACCTTGTAAAGTTCTCCAAAGCTTGAGACAAGTTTCGTGTTGGGTTGATAATCCACCCATGAAATCTCTCTTAGTTCTGCTAGTCTTTCTTCCACCTTGACCACAATCTCAGTAATTTGGCCAAGGTTCTCTGCATCTTCCACTTCTGGTTTTGCAGATTTTTCTTCCATCTCGGTCGAGATCTCTTCCACCTCGGCCGAGGTCTCAACAGTCGGATTGAGATCCTCCACATCCTCCTCTTCCACAAAAACTTCAGGAGAAGCTTCCGGTCCGACCAGAGGAATGCTTGGAAAGTGTAACACTTCCTTATGCTCCTCTTCCGGCTTAGCATAGGATATGGTGCTTTCCTTGAGCTCCTCCACCTTCTTCATCAACTTCTCCAATCTTGATTCGAGAGAGTCTTCGAAAGGTTGCTCATAAATGTTTTTAGGGACATTCTTCTCATCCCATATCGCGAGTTCATGTTGAATGGCCTCTTCTCTTTCCCATTCATTGTTGAACCAATAGAAGGAGTACTTCTCCTCCAAGTATTCATAATGGTCCGCCCTAGCACTTTGTCTTGCTATCCAGGCTGGATCAAATGTAGTCATCGGAAATCCTGAAAACTACAAAACTCATAGAAAGAGTAATTAGTAGCAACAGGGGCAAGTGCCCCGAAAGCAAACCGCAACTGGCTCGGTCTAGACCAAGTCCCCGGCAACGGTGCCAAAAACTTGTTCTTTGGCGAAACTCTGTTCCGTTGCCGGAACAAGAACTTCGCGTGTACCTAAGAACACAAATCTGCAAGAACACTCAAGTAGAATGATTAGTAGAAAAAGCAAGAACAATCCCCGGCAACGGTGCCAAAAACTTGTTCGCTCCAAACGGTGTGTGCAAGCTTTAAATTTATAACCCTAGACTTAAGCTTAAAACAAGGATGCGAACCCGCAGTGTACGGGTCAATCGTAGTAAAAGCAAGAAAATTCCAGGGGTCGATCACAGGGACTTAGTGAAACAAAGTCAAGTACGGTATGCTACGTTAATTCTAACCACAAGAGCAATTAATACAATCAAAGATGAATAAGATGTCAAATAAGCAAACATGCAATTCTAGGGATTAAAGCATCTAGTTGTGGTTCCAACTCAAGATCTATAGATAAGCGGACAAAGCTGAGATTTTTGCGTGGGGAAGGTGTTGCTAAAGTGGAGTAGATCACCGGGTAAGTCTCACTACACACTAATCCTAAACCGTAACTCCTATTACCGGGTAAGTCTCAAGGAATCAAGATAAAGAACTATAACCTCAAACTAACATACCATCTAAGGGAATAGAATCAACCTTTACCGGGTAAGTCTCAGGCTAACTCACAAAGATGGGATGGAAGCACACTCAAACCCCAATAAAGGATAAACCTTTATTACCTACACTTATGATCATCGGTACACAAACTAAGGAATTACCGGGTAAGTCTCATCCTAAGCTTGCATTGAACCAGAAAGGTGTAATAAGAATAGGATTTGGCAAACTCTAACACTTAACTCTCAGTTTAGGGTCGGATAAGTCACCTCGGTCAGAAGAATTCCACCCCGGCCGAGATGTTCATCAACCGAACGAGATGCTTAGGGTTAAGGTTAAAGACTCGAACTTTCAGGATCCTACTGGAATCTAAGATTATTCTATCATTGTTTTTCCCACAACCTTCAGCCAATCACCCTAGAATCACACAAGGAAATTAGCCACTCATCATCATTATGAAAGTATTAAATATATGGGAAGAAGGTGAATATTTGAACAAAGAAGAATTTAATGAAAACACTTCAATAACTGAATCAAATATCACAAAAAAATACGTTCCTTGGATAACAATCCAACAAGACAAGACAATCAAGGAAGGAATTGAAGACAATCTTACAAAACCCTTCAAAAAGCTATAAAAAGCTATGATCTTCAACCTTCCTTCAACCTTCAAAAAGGTTCTTCAACAACTCCCAACTTGGAGTATACTGCGGCTGCTGCGTATTCTTTGCTGTAATCTAGATCGTATGCGGTGTATGCAGCCTCCTCAAATTGTAGAAAATCAACCCTTTTTATAGGAAAAATAAACCTCCAAAGATAATAAATCTTAAGAAGATATTATCCCATAAATATAGGTAAAATATATGATTCTGCATATCTCCTTCCTTCCAGAAGCTCAGCCCAAAAATATAAGATCACTTTCCAAATTTAAAAGATCTCTTCCAAGAATAAAATATTCTCGCCGCGTCCTAGGTATTCGCCTCGGTCGAGTCGGTGTCTCTGGATCGCCTCGGTCGAGGTGAACCTCTGGTCAACCGAGGTGACTCAGAATGTGGAATCTCTCGAATTTGCTCCAAAGTAAATCTTCAATCCATGGCTGTGCTTCCTGGATGTAGCTCCAAATGACTCTTGACTTCTTTTGCTCCTTTTTGATGCAAAACGTACCATATTACCTGCAATTACAACGAAACTAGGTGTAGACCTCGATTCTCGCAAAGGTAGATGAAATGGTAGTAAAATCACATAATGCACATACAAACATGCAGATTATGAAAGATAAAACGTCCAAACGAACCCCAAAATATAGACTATAATTCATGCTATCAAAATACCCCATACTTAGCCCTTGCTTGTCCCCAAGCAAGTTCCTCATATAAAAGACAAGATAGAATGGATTATAAGTCAAGAAAATCAATGAAAAAGTCTTTCAAAAACATTTTATGGTGTGCAACTATCATAGATCGCTCTAAGAGAATACTTCTTGGAATTAAAAACTTAATATGCTCAAAACATTTTATAAATATAAGAAAGTTGTTCATCTTTGCTTAAAATCATAGAATGCATAATAAATTATAATTATCAAAATTAATCATGTATAATCCAATTTAAACCGCTAAGTCAATCAACAAGCTCAAGGTCTCAAGGGCTTCCAAAAGAAAAGGTCAAGAAACGTGTAGGGTAGGGATGTATGTAAGGTAATGTGGTGCTAGAATCCGGGAAAAGGATGAACTTCACTTCCACTTTGACTTGCAACACCTTCCACCAATAAGCTTTGCTTATTTCACACTTTTTCTTTTTACTTTTCTTTTTTACTTTACTTTTTGGGATGCATGGACAGAGGTGCACAATAACCGAAGCCTAGGAAATCTGCAATCATCAATTTCTCGAGATGCATCAAACCCTTGATGCACATACCATGACCCGTTAGGAATATCGCTCAATCCGACTTTGGCAAGACACAAACACCCGGCTATGTGAATGGTGCCGAGTTACTCATCTTCATGATTGACTTCCCCAAACCTAAAATTACTTTCTAACACTTTCACCTTCAGCCACTTCTCAACTTTTGACTTGCTTTCACCACTTCGCTTGCTTCCAAATTCCCGGATAGGTAAAGGGAGGCAATATGTATATGAGGGGCTAAGCATGATCAAGAAGAAGAAGAAGAAGAAGAATGAATTGCCTTGGTCTTTCCAAGAAGAACGTGAGAGAACTTATGCTGCGGTGTCAACCTTCAAATTCAACATAATTTGGATAAAAATAAAGTATTAAACATGCCAATAATTTTAAACAAAGCATTTAGCAACTTAAACATATCATAAAACATTTCAAACATATAAAGAATTTAAATCCAGTCGGTAAACAAAATCTTCACTGAGATCATATCCAGATAAGTAACACAAAAATCGTTTTCGAAAACTCTCTGTTACGCCCACCTCGGTCGAGGTGTTCTTGGTTCAACCGAGGTGAAACACCTCGTTTTGCCAGAACTGTCCCGGTCGAGGTCAAAAATTTTTTTAAAACCATTTTGTTTTTTTTTCGGTTTCGACGTTTTTCTCAGTCAAATAACCTGTAAGTATTTAGCAACTTAAACAAAGCATTTAGCAACTTAAACATATCAGAACTGTCCCCGGCAACGGCGCCAAAAACTTGTTCGCTCCAAACGGTGTGTGCAAGCTTTAAATTTATAACCCTAGACTTAAGCTTAAAACAAGGATGCGAACCCGCAGTGTACGGGTCAATCGTAGTAAAAGCAAGAAAATTCCAGGGGTCGATCACAGGGACTCGGTGAAACAAAGTCAACACGGTGTGCTTATGTCAATTCTAACCACAAGAGCGATTAACACAATCAAAGATGAATAAGAAGTCAAATAAGCAAACATGCAATTCTAGGGATTAAAGCATCTAGTTGTGGTTCCAACTCAAGATCTATAGATAAGCGGACAAAGCTGAGATTTTTTGCGTGGGGAAGGTGTTTCTAAAGTGGAGTAGATCACCGGGTAAGTCTCACTACACACTAATCCTAAACCGTAACTCCTATTACCGGGTAAGTCTCAAGGAATCAAGATAAAGAACTATAACCTCAAACTAACACACCATCTAAGGGAATAGAATCAACCTTTACCGGGTAAGTCTCAGGCTAACTCACAAAGATGGGATGGAAGCACACTCAAACCCCAATAAAGGATAAACCTTTATTACCTACACTTATGATCGTTAATACACAAACTAAGGAATTACCGGGTAAGTCTCATCCTAAGCTTGCATTGAACCAGGAAGGTGTAATAAGAATAGGATTTAGCAAACTCTAACACTTAACTTTCTGTTTAAGGTCGGATAAGTCACCTCGGTCAGAAGAATCCCACCCCGGCCGAGATGTTCATCAACCGAACGAGATGCTTAGGGTTAAGGTTAAAGACTCGAACTTTCAGGATCCTACTGGAATCTAAGATTATTCTATCATTGTTTTTCCCACAACCTTCAGCCAATCACCCTAGAATCACACAAGGAAATTAGCCACTCATCATCATTATGAAAGTATTAAATATATGGGAAGAAGGTGAATATTTGAACAAAGAAGAATTTGATGAAAAGACTTCAATAACTGAATCAAATATCACAAAAAAAACGTTCCTTGGATAGCAATCCAACAAGACAAGACAATCAAGGAAGGAATTGAAGACAATCTTACAAAACCCTTCAAAAAGCTATAAAAAGCTATGATCTTCAACCTTCCTTCAACCTTCAAAAAGGTTCTTCAACAACTCCCAACTTGGAGTATACTGCGGCTGCTGCGTCGTATAAACCCTGATCGACGGTATAGCGTCATGTTGGATTTGTGGAAATCCAACCCTTTTTATAAGAAAATAACCCTCCAAAGATAATAAATCTTAAGAAGATATTATCCCATAAATATAGGTAAAATATATGATTCTGCATATCTCCTTCCTTCCAGAAGCTCAGCCCAAAAATATAAGATCACTTTCCAAATTTAAAAGATCTCTTCCAAGAATAAAATATTCTCGCCGCGTCCTAGGTATTCGCCTCGGTCGAGTCGGTGTCTCTGGATCGCCTCGGTCGAGGTGAACCTCTGGTCAACCGAGGTGACTCAGAATGTGGAATCTCTCGAATTTGCTCCAAAGTAAATCTTCAATCCATGGCTGTGCTTCCTGGATGTAGCTCCAAATGACTCTTGACTTCTTTTGCTCCTTTTTGATGCAAAACGTACCATATTACCTGCAATTACAACGAAACTAGGTGTAGACCTCGATTCTCGCAAAGGTAGATGAAATGGTAGTAAAATCACATAATGTACATACAAACATGCAGATTATGAAAGATAAAACGTCCAAACAAACCCCAAAATATAGACTATAATTCATGCTATCAAAATACCCCATACTTAGCCCTTGCTTGTCCCCAAGCAAGTTCCTCATATAAAAGACAAGATAGAATGGATTATAAGTCAATAAAATCAATTGAAAAGTTTTTCAAAAACATTTTATGGTGTGCAACTATCATAGATCTCTCTAAGAGAATACTTCCTGAAATTAAAAACTTAATATGCTCAAAACATTTTATAAATATAAGAAAGTTGTTCATCTTTGCATAAAATCATAGAATGCATAATAAATCATAATTATCAAAATTAATCATGTATAATCCGATTTAAACCGCTAAGTCAATCAACAAGCTCAAGGTCTCAAGGTCTTCTCAAAAGAAAAGGTCAAGAAACGTGTAGGGTAGGGATGTATGTAAGGTAATGTGGTGCTAGAATCCGGGAAAAGGATGAACTTCACTTCCACTTTGACTTGCAACATCTTCCACCAATAAGCTTTGCTTATTTCGCATTTTTTTTTTTTTACTTTACTTTTTGGGATGCATGGACAGAGGTGCACAATAACCGAAGCCTAGGAAATCTGCAATCATCAATTTCTCGAGATGCATCAAACCCTTGATGCACATACCATGACCCGTTAGGAATATCGCTCAATCCGACTTTGGCAAGACACAAACACCCGGCTATGTGAATGGTGCCGAGTTACTCATCTTCATGATTGACTTCCCCAAACCTAAAATTACTTTCTAACACTTCACTTCCAGCCCACTCTTCAACTTTTACTTGCTTTCACCACTTCGCTTGCTTCCAAATTCCCGGATAGGTAAAGGGAGGCAAAATGTATATGAGGGGCTAAGCATGATCAAGAAGAAGAAGAAGAAGAGAATGAATTGCCTTGGTCTTTCCAAGAAGAAAGTGAGAGAACTTAACCTGCGGTGTCAACCTTCAAATTCAACATAATTTGGATAAAAACAAAGTATTAAACATGCCAATAATTTCAAACAAAGCATTTAGCAACTTAAACATATTATAAAACCTTTCAAACACATAAAGAATTTAAAACCAGTAAGTAAACAAGATCTTCACTGAGATCATATCCAGATAAGTAGCACAAAATCGTTTTCGAAAACTCTCAGTTAACACACCTCGGTCGAGGTGTTCTTGGTTCAACCGAGGTGAAATGCCTCGTTTGGCCAAGACTCTCCCCGGTCGAGGTCAAAAAATTTTTTTTTAAAACCATTTTTCTTTCAGTTTCGACGTTTTTCTCAATCAAATAACCTGTAAGTATGCATGTAGTCTCAGATAAAAATAAAGATGCAAAAGCGAAGCATAAATATCAATATCCGGTCAATAGAGTCGTACATCAAAGTCAAATAACATATCCGCATACCCCATACTTGGGACACATTGTCCCAATGGGTCAAAATAAGTCTAAGGACAAGATACTCACCGAACATAGCTAAACTGCATGAAGAAGTAAGAAACAGCTCCCAGATAAAACCATCTCGGTTGGCGAAGCACATCTCGGTCGAGGTGTTCTGACAGTACCCGAGATGTATCTCAGTAAAGCTCGTTTCCTCAACTTCTCGAAATTTTGTTCTTCCAGTGTAGCTCCTGAACTGTGATCCTTCCTTTTGGAATACCTGGTTGTTGTCTAGAGGAAAACAAAAACAAAGCAACTATCTAAACTAAACTAGAAAAGGGAGAAGAAAGCAATACCTTGGGTTGCCTCCCAAGAAGCGCTTGGTTTAAGGTCGCTAGCTGGACCCTTCTCCATAGAATTACTCAATGTACCTTGAACACCATGGAGTGCTCATCACATCCATCAGAAAATTCTTCCAAAAAGGTTCCGGTTCCTAATTTCACCGGCAAATGGTAAGATCTCCCACGTACAAGCTTGTACGGTTTGATTCTCACCGGAATCCTTCTAGCCTTCCTGCACTTCAATGGGACATTCCTCGTGTCCCATCCTTTCCTTGATCGAGAAAACAGTTTCTCGAGAATTATAGCAGCTTCCCCATCTATAGCTTGGGGATGGTACAGGGTCCTGAGCATGCGAGGGACCCCATACTTGAACAAATAACACTTCGTTGCCTTAGCGGTGAAGCGCTTGTTAACTTCACTCCTTATAATCCAAGGAGCATCTTCCTCCAACAATTTCAAGAGAGGTTTCATCTTGATCTTAGGAGGTTCTTTCGGAAGAGACCTCCAACTCTCCGGTGCCTTCCTGAAAAATTCAGAAATATTAATAGGGAATTCAAATGAAGTAGGAGAATGTACCTTGCAAAGTTCTCCAAAGCTTGAGACAAGTTTCGTGTTGGGTTGATAATCCACCCACGAAATCTCTCTTAGTTCTGCTGGTCTTTCTTCCACCTTGACCACAATCTCAGTAATTTGGCCAAGGTTCTCTGCATCTTCCACTTCTGGTTTTGCAGATTCTTCTTCCATCTCGGTCGAGGTCTCAACAGTCGGATCGAGATCCTCCACATCCTCCTCTTCCACAAAAACTTCAGGAGAAGCTTCCGGTCCGACCAGAGGAATGCTTGGAAAGTGTAACACTTCCTTATGCTCCTCTTCCGGCTTAGCATAGGATATGGTGCTTTCCTTGAGCTCCTCCACCTTCTTCATCAACTTCTCCAATCTTGATTCGAGAGAGTCTTCGAAAGGTTGCTCATAAATGTTTTTAGGGACATTCTTCTCATCCCATATCGCGAGTTCATGTTGAATGGCCTCTTCTCTTTCCCATTCATTGTTGAACCAATAGAAGGAGTACTTCTCCTCCAAGTATTCATAATGGTCCGCCCTAGCACTTTGTCTTGCTATCCAGGCTGGATCAAATGTAGTCATCGGAAATCCTGAAAACTACAAAACTCATAGAAAGAGTAATTAGTAGCAACAGGGGCAAGTGCCCCGAAAGCAAACCGCAACTGGCTCGGTCTAGACCAAGTCCCCGGCAACGGTGCCAAAAACTTGTTCGCTCCAAACGGTGTGTGCAAGCTTTAAATTTATAACCCTAGACTTAAGCTTAAAACAAGGATGCGAACCCGCAGTGTACGGGTCAATCGTAGTAAAAGCAAGAAAATTCCAGGGGTCGATCACAGGGACTTAGTGAAACAAAGTCAACACGGTATGCTACGTTAATTCTAACCACAAGAGCGATTAACACAATCAAAGATGAATAAGATGTCAAATAAGCAAACATGCAATTCTAGGGATTAAAGCATCTAGTTGTGGTTCCAACTCAAGATCTATAGATAAGCGGACAAAGCTGAGATTTTTGCGTGGGGAAGGTGTTGCTAAAGTGGAGTAGATCACCGGGTAAGTCTCACTACACACTAATCCTAAACCGTAACTCCTATTACCGGGTAAATCTCAAGGAATCAAGATAAAGAACTATAACCTCAAACTAACATACCATCTAAGGGAATAGAATCAACCTTTACCGGGTAAGTCTCAGGCTAACTCACAAAGATGGGATGGAAGCACACTCAAACCCCAATAAAGGATAAACCTTTATTACCTACACTTATGATCATCGGTACACAAACTAAGGAATTACCGGGTAAGTCTCATCCTAAGCTTGCATTGAACCAGGAAGGTGTAATAAGAATAGGATTAAGCAAACTCTAACACTTAACTTTCTGTTTTAGGTCGGATAAGTCACCTCGGTCAGAAGAATTCCACCCCGGCCGAGATGTTCATCTACCGAACGAGATGCTTAGGGTTAAGGTTAAAGACTCGAACTTTCAGGATCCTACTGGAATCTAAGATTATTCTATCATTGTTTTTCCCACAACCTTCAGCCAATCACCCTAGAATCACACAAGGAAATTAGCCACTCATCATCATTATGAAAGTATTAAATATATGGGAAGAAGGTGAATATTTGAACAAAGAAGAATTTGATGAAAAGACTTCAATAACTGAATCAAATATCACAAACAAAGCGTTCCTTGGATAGCAATCCAACAAGACAAGACAATCAAGGAAGGAATTGAAGACAATCTTACAAAACCCTTCAAAAAGCTATAAAAAGCTATGATCTTCAACCTTCCTTCAACCTTCAAAAAGGTTCTTCAACAACTCCCAACTTGGAGTATACTGCGGCTGCTGCGTCGTATAAACCCTGATCGACGGTATAGCGTCATGTTGGATTTGTGGGAAATCCAACCCTTTTTATAAGAAAATAACCCTCCAAAGATAATAAATCTTAAGAAGATATTATCCCATAAATATAGGTAAAATATATGATTCTGCATATCTCCTTCCTTCCAGAAGCTCAGCCCAAAAAAAAATATAAGATCACTTTCCAAATTTAAAAGATCTCTTCCAAGAATAAAATATTCTCGCCGCGTCCTAGGTATTCGCCTCGGTCGAGTCGGTGTCTCTGGATCGCCTCGGTCGAGGTGAACCTCTGGTCAACCGAGGTGACTCAGAATGTGGAATCTCTCGAATTTGCTCCAAAGTAAATCTTCAATCCATGGCTGTGCTTCCTGGATGTAGCTCCAAATGACTCTTGACTTCTTTTGCTCCTTTTTGATGCAAAACGTACCATATTACCTGCAATTACAACGAAACTAGGTGTAGACCTCGATTCTCGCAAAGGTAGATGAAATGGTAGTAAAATCACATAATGCACATACAAACATGCAGATTATGAAAGATAAAACGTCCAAACAAACCCCAAAATATAGACTATAATTCATGCTATCAAAATACCCCATACTTAGCTCTTGCTTGTCCCCAAGCAAGTTCCTCATATAAAAGACAAGATAGAATGGATTATAAGTCAATAAAATCAATTGAAAAGTTTTTCAAAAACATTTTATGGTGTGCAACTATCATAGATCTCTCTAAGAGAATACTTCCTGAAATTAAAAACTTAATATGCTCAAAACATTTTATAAATATAAGAAAGTTGTTCATCTTTGCATAAAATCATAGAATGCATAATAAATCATAATTATCAAAATTAATCATGTATAATCCGATTATAACCGCTAAGTCAATCAACAAGCTCAAGGTCTCAAGGTCTTCTCAAAAGAAAAGGTCAAGAAACGTGTAGGGTAGGGATGTATGTAAGGTAATGTGGTGCTAGAATTCGGGAAAAGGATGAACTTCACTTCAACTTGCAACATCTTCCACCAATAAGCTTTGCTTATTTCGCACTTTTTCTTTTACTTTACTTTTTGGGATGCATGGACAGAGGTGCACAATAACCGAAGCCTAGGAAATCTGCAATCATCAATTTCTCGAGATGCATCAAACCCTTGATGCACATACCATGACCCGTTAGGAATATCGCTCAATCCGACTTTGGCAAGACACAAACACCCGGCTATGTGAATGGTGCCGAGTTACTCATCTTCATGATTGACTTCCCCAAACTTAAAATTACTTTCTAACACTTTCACTTCCAGCCACCTTCAACTTTAACTTGCTTTCACCACTTCGCTTGCTTCCAAATTCCCGGATAGGTAAAGGGAGGCAAAATGTATATGAGGGGCTAAGCATGATCAAGAAGAAGAAGAAGAAGAGAATGAATTGCCTTGGTCTTTCCAAGAAGAATGTGAGAGAACTTAACCTGCGGTGTCAACCTTCAAATTCAACATAATTTGGATAAAAACAAAGTATTAAACATGCTAATAATTTCAAACAAAGCATTTAGCAACTTAAACATATTATAAAACCTTTCAAACACATAAAGAATTTAAAACCAGTAAGTAAACAAAATCTTCACTGAGATCATATCCAGATAAATAGCACAAAATCGTTTTCGAAAACTTTCTGTTACGCACTTCGGTCGAGGTGTTCTTGGTTCAACCGAGGTGAAATGCCTCGTTTGGCCAGAATCTCCCCGGTCGAGGTCAAAAAATTTTTTAAAACCATTTTTTTTTTCGGTTTCGACGTTTTTCTCAATCAAGTAACCTGTAGGTATGCATGTAATATCAGATAATCATATAAATGCAGAAGTGAAGCATAAATAAAATATCCGATGAAATAGAATGTCATACATCAAAAGTAGTCAAATAACGTCAAGTAGTCAAATAAGTACAAACACCCCATACTTGGGACACACTGTCCCAGTGGGTCAGAATAAGTCTAAGGACAGGATACTCACCGAACATAGCTAAACTGCATGAAGAAGTAAGAAACAGCTCCCAGATAAGACCATCTCGGTTGGCAAAGCACATATCGGTCGAGGTGTTCTGACAGTACCCGAGATGTATCTCAGTAAAGCTTGTTTCCTCAACTTCTCGAAATTTTGTTCTTCCAGTGTAGCTCCTGAACTGTGATCCTTCCTTTTGGAATACCTGGTTGTTGTCTAGAGGAAAACAAAAATAAAGCAACTATCTAAACTAAACTAGAAAAGGGAGAAGAAAGCAATACCTTGGGTTGCCTCCCAAGAAGCGCTTGGTTTAAGGTCGCTAGCTGGACCCTTCTCCATAGAATTACTCAATGTACCTTGAACACCATGGAGTGCTCATCACATCCATCATAAAATTCTTCCAAAAAGGTTCCGGTTCCTAATTTCACCGGAAAATGGTAAGATCTCCTATGTACAAGCTTGTACGGTTTGATTCTCATCGGAATCCTTCTAGCCTTCCTGCACTTCAATGGGACATAATCTAGCCTTGCGTCCCATCCTTTCCTTGATCGAGAAAATAGTCTCTCGAGAATCATAGCAGCTTCCCCATCTATAGCTTGGGGATGGTACAGGGTCCTGAGCATGCGAGGGACCCCATACTATAACAAATAACACTTCGTTGCCTTAGCGGTGAAGCGCTTGTTAACTTCACTCCTTATAATCCAAGGAGCATCTTCCTCCAACAATTTCAAGAGAGGTTTCATCTTGATCTTAGGAGGTTCTTTCGGAAGAGACCTCCAACTCTCCGGTGCCTTCCTGAAAAATTCAGAAATTTTAATAGGGAATTTGAATGGAGTAAGAGAATGTACCTTGTAAAGTTCTCCAAAGCTTGAGACAAGTTTCGTGTTGGGTTGATAATCCACCCATGAAATCTCTCTTAGTTCTGCTAGTCTTTCTTCCACCTTGACCACAATCTCAGTAATTTGGCCAAGGTTCTCTGCATCTTCCACTTCTGGTTTTGCAGATTTTTCTTCCATCTCGGTCGAGATCTCTTCCACCTCGGCCGAGGTCTCAACAGTCGGATTGAGATCCTCCACATCCTCCTCTTCCACAAAAACTTCAGGAGAAGCTTCCGGTCCGACCAGAGGAATGCTTGGAAAGTGTAACACTTCCTTATGCTCCTCTTCCGGCTTAGCATAGGATATGGTGCTTTCCTTGAGCTCCTCCACCTTCTTCATCAACTTCTCCAATCTTGATTCGAGAGAGTCTTCGAAAGGTTGCTCATAAATGTTTTTAGGGACATTCTTCTCATCCCATATCGCGAGTTCATGTTGAATGGCCTCTTCTCTTTCCCATTCATTGTTGAACCAATAGAAGGAGTACTTCTCCTCCAAGTATTCATAATGGTCCGCCCTAGCACTTTGTCTTGCTATCCAGGCTGGATCAAATGTAGTCATCGGAAATCCTGAAAACTACAAAACTCATAGAAAGAGTAATTAGTAGCAACAGGGGCAAGTGCCCCGAAAGCAAACCGCAACTGGCTCGGTCTAGACCAAGTCCCCGGCAACGGTGCCAAAAACTTGTTCGCTCCAAACGGTGTGTGCAAGCTTTAAATTTATAACCCTAGACTTAAGCTTAAAACAAGGATGCGAACCCGCAGTGTACGGGTCAATCGTAGTAAAAGCAAGAAAATTCCAGGGGTCGATCACAGGGACTTAGTGAAACAAAGTCAACACGGTATGCTACGTTAATTCTAACCACAAGAGCGATTAACACAATCAAAGATGAATAAGATGTCAAATAAGCAAACATGCAATTCTAGGGATTAAAGCATCTAGTTGTGGTTCCAACTCAAGATCTATAGATAAGCGGACAAAGCTGAGATTTTTGCGTGGGGAAGGTGTTGCTAAAGTGGAGTAGATCACCGGGTAAGTCTCACTACACACTAATCCTAAACCGTAACTCCTATTACCGGGTAAGTCTCAAGGAATCAAGATAAAGAACTATAACCTCAAACTAACATACCATCTAAGGGAATAGAATCAACCTTTACCGGGTAAGTCTCAGGCTAACTCACAAAGATGGGATGGAAGCACACTCAAACCCCAATAAAGGATAAACCTTTATTACCTACACTTATGATCATCGGTACACAAACTAAGGAATTACCGGGTAAGTCTCATCCTAAGCTTGCATTGAACCAGGAAGGTGTAATAAGAATAGGATTAAGCAAACTCTAACACTTAACTTTCTGTTTTAGGTCGGATAAGTCACCTCGGTCAGAAGAATTCCACCCCGGCCGAGATGTTCATCAACCGAACGAGATGCTTAGGGTTAAGGTTAAAGACTCGAACTTTCAGGATCCTACTGGAATCTAAGATTATTCTATCATTGTTTTTCCCACAACCTTCAGCCAATCACCCTAGAATCACACAAGGAAATTAGCCACTCATCATCATTATGAAAGTATTAAATATATGGGAAGAAGGTGAATATTTGAACAAAGAAGAATTTGATGAAAAGACTTCAATAACTGAATCAAATATCACAAAAAAAAACGTTCCTTGGATAACAATCCAACAAGACAAGACAATCAAGGAAGGAATTGAAGACAATCTTACAAAACCCTTCAAAAAGCTATAAAAAGCTATGATCTTCAACCTTCCTTCAACCTTCAAAAAGGTTCTTCAACAACTCCCAACTTGGAGTATACTGCGGCTGCTGCGTCGTATAAACCCTGATCGACGGTATAGCGTCATGTTGGATTTGTGGAAATCCAACCCTTTTTATAAGAAAATAACCCTCCAAAGATAATAAATCTTAAGAAGATATTATCCCATAAATATAGGTAAAATATATGATTCTGCATATCTCCTTCCTTCCAGAAGCTCAGCCCAAAAATATAAGATCACTTTCCAAATTTAAAAGATCTCTTCCAAGAATAAAATATTCTCGCCGCGTCCTAGGTATTCGCCTCGGTCGAGTCGGTGTCTCTGGATCGCCTCGGTCGAGGTGAACCTCTGGTCAACCGAGGTGACTCAGAATGTGGAATCTCTCGAATTTGCTCCAAAGTAAATCTTCAATCCATGGCTGTGCTTCCTGGATGTAGCTCCAAATGACTCTTGACTTCTTTTGCTCCTTTTTGATGCAAAACGTACCATATTACCTGCAATTACAACGAAACTAGGTGTAGACCTCGATTCTCGCAAAGGTAGATGAAATGGTAGTAAAATCACATAATGCACATACAAACATGCAGATTATGAAAGATAAAACGTCCAAACGAACCCCAAAATATAGACTATAATTCATGCTATCATAAGGCGACATGTGCATTTTTGCAGTACAGATAAACTAGGCCTACCAGTCGCATATGGACTTTGTTGAAAGTGTTTCACTCCATTCTCAAACCATTCAACAATGTGCATGAAAAAATGTTTGCGCATTTTGAACCGACGTCCGAAGATTGCATTTGTGTACGTCAAGACCTCAAAGAAATAATCTTTGCATAATTGTTCTTTCACTTGCTCTCTCCCTCTTTCAGTGTGTGTTCGACGATGTCTTCTTCCTTTAGATCTTTCTAGTTGTGCATCATCAACTCTTTGGGATGCAAGTTTCCACTTATTGAGAGCAACTTCTAGCTCATTATGTGTTTCAGAGCTATTGCTACTAAGGAATGGGTTAGGGTTTGATATATTAGAATCAGGACTAGACATTATGTAGTTCTTTGTTTGAAACAGATAATGATAGAGTTGAATAAAATCTCTATACTCATATCACATTTATATACCAATCTATTCAGATGAGTGTTGTATATGACCGTTGTATATTTAAACATGTTAAAACTTTGCCCATTCCCTACTACCTTCACATGCATTGTCGGATCTATCATTAACTTTGCCCATTCTCTACCACATTCACATGCATTGTAGGACTCATCATTAACTTTGCTCATTCCTTGCTTTAAACACATCCCCTGTCTATTACCGTTGTTTTGTGAACGTTGTTATATGACCGTGTAAATTAAATTTGTTAAAACTTTGCCCATTCCCTGCTACCTTGACATGCATTGTCGGACCCAACATTAACTTTTCCCATTCCATGCTTTAAACCCATGCCTTGTCGAGACGTGACATGAAATAACCACACTCTTCCTAACTTCATTTATCATGACCATAATTCTGACACAAAGTTGAAAATACATTAATTGCAATAACTACATCTTACAGCAAGAGAATTGATTACAAAAACATCTTACGTAATAAAGCTCTAAGTATCAGGATATAACAACATAAAACATAAAACAAGTGCTTAAATACATCATAAAATACATTGATAACAACTTTTGATGATTGCAATTTCTTCAATCCATGTTGAGTTCATTCATCAACCTTGCCTTCAATGTCATACCTGAAGGAGTCAATTCCTTATCTGCCACTAAACCATACATCACATCAATCTTCTTAACTTTCACACAATTCTTTTGCTTCTCTAGCTTATGTGCCTCCCTCAATTTCTTTAACTCCATCACCACTTTCATATGTTCAAATGCTTCTTTCTCTCTCTCTCTCTCTCTCTCTCTCTCTCTCTCTCTCTTAACGCTTCATAGTGCTCATCACTCCTTGTTGATGCCTTATGTTTCTCTTTTCTCTTAGCGCTTTTGATACCTTCAGGACGATCAAAATGTTGTTGATCATACATGCTTGTTGGAGTTTCTGCAGTTATGTTAGAAGCCACAACATCTTTAGTTGAAGCCCTAGATGTTTTGCCGCTTGAAACACTTTCTTCCTTTTCTTGGTTGATTTTTTTTTCAAATTCTCAGCTCTCAATTTTTCTTCATTACGAAGAATATACAATGCATGCTCATTTGTAAAATTACACCCATAAGTATCTCTATATATTTCATGTGCCTTATTCATGACATCTTGATCTCCTTCGTCGCTAGCTTGGAATTTGAGAGTTTTTTAACGACAACCAACAAACTTACCAACAATGTTGTTTAGGTTCTGTCATCTACACTTGATTTTGTTTTTGTCTCGAAGAGCTTGATGAGGCTTATTCCACTACATTTAGTTGCTAGTAATTCGGCTCCCAGATGCCACTGAAGTTTGACCATTTCCATCAATCGTATTAGTACTAACGTTTATAAAACCAGAGATGAGCAGCAAATCATTTTCATGAGTTCAATGTACACGCTCAACTCCATCACCGTCACCATCACGACCACCACTATCATTGTCACCACCACTTCCACGACAACCACCACCACCCCACCATGATCACCACCGCCACTACTAGGAGCTTCATAATCCCCACCATCTTCAACAAGAACACCACTATTAGCACCATAACCTCCACCACCACCACCACTATTAGCACCATAACCCCCACTATAACCACTACCATAACCACCATCACCACCACCATCACCTTCACCACTACCACCACCAATATTAGCACCATAACCTCCACCATATCAACCACCACCTCCACCACCACCACTACTGTTAGTATCATAATCTCCACCATAACCACCACTATATCACCACCACCACCACCACCACCATAGATACCACCACCACTAGAGGGAGCTAAACTACCCTAGTGTTGGGTGCTATATGTAGGGATTTCAAAAGATGAGAATTTTAGGTGTTTAGGGCGTTAATAGTTGGATGAGAATGAAATGGTTAATCTTGAGTGAGTATCTAACTATAATAATTATAGTCGGAATATAGGGTTAAATCATTAAAACCAAATATTTCACTAAGTTTTTGAGAATTTGGATGATTATCCATGTTGAATGTAGAAAGAAGAGATGTACTTTGGTGTTTGAAAATGATCCAATACATTCACTATATAGACACAAATATAGGTTAATTTTATTATTTATTACTTTTTTATACATTAAAACGAAATCGAGGTTAATTTTATTATTTATCTCTATAAAAAATACAATAAGCAATGAAGGGATAGATTATTGCAATAAAATGACCCAAAACATATATGCAAAAATAAGAAATAAATTTTCATTATTTATAATTTTTATACCTTAAAATAAAATTTATTAATTTGTTATGTATTTTGATATTTTTAGACCTAAAAACTTTACCATAAACAAAGTTTTTTTTTAATTATTTTAAATATGTTCAAAATGAGTGTCTATAGGTAGATAAAAGAAATTATAAATTTTGGTATATTTTTTATTATTTCAGCCAAAAAATGGGTCTTTAATAATTAAAATACCCATTTATGTTGGCCAATAAGAGGGCACCACGCGCCACCGCATGTCGCGCGCCAATCAGTGCGTGACGCGTGACACTTGTAGTTTTTTTTTTAGAAAAAAGGAGGTCGCTAAAAGCGGCTGGTGTTGGTCTCCCCTGACGCGTGGAACGGTTCAATTAAAG
Source organism: Fagopyrum esculentum (assembly GCA_033239045.1). Lineage (NCBI taxonomy): Eukaryota > Viridiplantae > Streptophyta > Magnoliopsida > Caryophyllales > Polygonaceae > Fagopyrum > Fagopyrum esculentum. The sequence goes on along the minus strand of BSUD01000001.1, from coordinate 46,087,609 downwards.
ACTTCATTAATTTCATTCTAGAGACCATTAAATGAAAAAATTAAAACAACTCCCCTAGACCCCGTTATCAGTGGCAACCGTTTGGGGAGGGCACGGTGGGGCAGTTGCCCCACCCTCCAAACAAATCAAAAACTTAGAAAACCAAAACAACGTCGTTTTGTAGTGTTTGAAATTTTTTTTCAAAAAGGCGTTACGGGTTTTTGACTCCTTTTTGCATCTTCCTCCAATCCTCCCGTCCCGTTGCGCTCGCTGCCCCTCGCACAGTCGCACACCGCTGGAGTTTGGACTGTTGGTGGCTGCCGCCGCTGCCCGTTCCGACTTCCTCCCTTCTTCCTCCCGTTCCGACTTCCCGTCTTCCTCCCACTCTCGCTCGCTGCAGTGCTGCACAACCTGCACTCTCGCGTCTTCCTCCCATTTCCGACTCCAATGCTGGCTGCTCGTCCACCCTAAGGCCGACTCCACTGGTGGCTGCCTCAACCGGCTCAACGGCCAACACCTCGCCTCAGCGCCGCCCTCACTATAAGCCTGTAAAGTCTGAATTTTTTTTGTTTTAAATCGTTTTTTTTAAATGAATGATGATTTGGTGGGTCTGGTTCTGATTTTCGATTTGATGGTTGAGTTGGTGGTGGTGGTTTCAAGGTGTATGGTGATGAAGAGGAATGGTTTAGATCAATTTTTGCAAATTCTAACAAAGAAGATGCAATTCAGAATCAGTGATTCAGTATGAGTTTTTTGCAAAGAGGATGGGTGGGCCTCCTCTTTTTTCTTAGAGAAGAGTAAGTCTTTAATTCTGAAACAATATGAGCTCTTTGTTTTCTCTTGAAGTAGGATGTGTTGTTGATGTAGAAATGGTTTTTCATGATAGAAGGTTGAGGACCCATTTGATATTCCTATCTGGATATTAAATATGTGTGTGGGCACAATGTTTGGTATTTCCAGTTATAGATATCAAAGTTATATACTTTATATGACTTTCTAATGCTTCAGGTATTACTGATTTCAGCTTGTATCTAGTATCATTCATAATCATATCTTGATACAAATATGATGATATGTGATAGATATGAATCATATAAGCACCAAATGAAGAAAACCATATTGAACTTTGTTGTTTAAAACCCATTTATAAACAGCCTCTATAAGCACAAATGAAGAAAGTCATATTCAATCGTGTGTTGTTTAAGCACCAAATGCTTCATGTATTACTTATTTCAGCTTGTACCTAGTATTCAATTGTGTGTTGTCTGATTTCCATATTGAACATTCTCATTTGAACTATGCAGCTATTCTCCGTCTCTCAACCTCTCAAAATAGACTGTCATGAATTGCAATTTCCAAACCCTTTTAATTACTTTTTTGGGTTTGTGAATCTTGTTTGCTGATTTGCTTCAATAGCATAACATTTTGTCTAGACAGTTTCATGTCAGTAACACTGGTGTTTATATGTTAGGCATACAACGTTCTTTCTTATTGCGGGCGATGAGCTGAAGACCCAAAACCAGGAAGTCTAATGCAAGAATTGCAGTTGTAAGCATACTGCAAAGAAAGAAGCTGCATCTACAAGCGAAACAGATGAACGCAACACTTCAAATGAAGATTCATAGATATGAAAGATTTATGAAATGTTATTCATTCAAGCTTCTTGATTTACCATTGTATTAGGCCTCCTTCTCCTAGATACCGTCAAACTAGATATTGTTATCGTTATTTTGTTTTCATAGATATTTTTATTGATAATATATATTTGCCCCCCCCCCCAGAAATCCTGCGGCCGCCACTGCCCGTTATTCATGTCCTTAGAGCACCCACACTAGAGAACACCAAAGATTAATCTTAACTCCTTTTTTTTCTTTCTCAGTTTTCCCTTTTTGCCATGTTAGCTTAAGAATGCAAACCAAATGCATACCCACATCAATATAGCACATTATTTGTTCTCAACATGCGTATTGCATATTTTCTGCTTTTATTTATTTTATCAATAAAAACATAAGCGTATTATACTAAATAAATTTCAACTAAATATTATATCTTGTGATTAAATATTAAATTTTAAATAAGACATTTTTCAAATTTAAAATTCATGAATATTCAAAATTTCACTACAAAAACTAAAACAATTACGTATATTAATAATACAAATGACATTACACTAATAATACTCGAGTAAATTATATAGTCAACGATACAAAATAGAACAATATCCGACTAGATGGTATTCATCTACGAAAACTATCAAACATTAAATAAATTAAAAATTACCCACTAGATGGAGTATTGAAAATATTACAACAAGTAACAAGCGACTAATTATCTAGAGTTCTAAACGTTTGTCATATACGCTCAACTAAGTCCGCTTTAAGTTGGTGTTGAATACTCGTGTCTCTTATTCAAACCCGGTTTTGAATGAAGGTTTGAATCTTGATTGATAGAGTAGTTTATAGGCTGTCATTCTCCTCTCCCTGATCAAATTGAGAACTATCATAGTAAAGACGATATGTATTTCTTTCGTTCTACGTGTGCATGGTCAGGTCTTATACTAAATATATCATTTATACTTTAAAAAGAAGAGAAGAAGATTTGGAACAGTACTGGACTAAGCCACTTATTGAGCCATTTTTTGGGCACTAATTGAACAAGTTACAGGACACACCCTAACGTATCAATTGTTTGCATGCTTCACAACTTACCTTATGTAACACCCCAAATCTGCGGGACTCGGAGTGTCACATTGGGTTAGGATCTCACAGTGGATCATGACCCTAGCCTGACAACAAGTTCATTGGACCTTACAACATGGCAATGACAGATATAAAACAAATACATAAAGTTGTATAAAACTGTACAACCAAAAGGGAAATAGTATCATAGCCGAGTATAAAACAACCTCCTCACACAGAAGGTAAACAAAACATCATCCTCACGTAGAAGGGAAACATAAACAACCCCAAAAGCCACAACCATCCTATGTACGAGAGGTCCTTGGTGTGTCACCCTGCTAGATCACTCAGTAGCACACCTATCCTACAAGGCATCTACAACATGGTATAAAGCCATTAGCTAACCATACATATATAAGGTAATGCATAAGGACAAGCATAATCATGAAAAATAAACACATCAACATGCTATCACACATTTACCCGTTTATCATCTTTATATAATAGTCATTCACTCAAATCGTGTATATATAGATAGATGAAACTATGTGACACGAGGACCGATACATCCCCGCCTCTGGGCCTGCTAGCCATCTGGAAGTAGTGTCGGTCACACAACCCGTGTACCCTATTGGAGTGGATTGCGCCATTCCTGTATACAAGGTGGCCTGACGCTAGAGAACCTCCCAGACTCCACGGCAGGATGAAAGGGAATGGTTATCACAACCACGCATATGGGGCAATTAATAAAACATAGGTCGGTAATAAACGACATCTCATGCTATCATAGCAAACATATAACGCACACAACACTCATGCAAACACCCAATATAAGGATGGTAGCTAAGTAAGTCCTACGGACTTACCTCAACCTCGTACAATACTCAACCATAATTGACCTCCAATCTTGAGAGGCGCACTGTCCAATAACAAGGCATAAAGATATGTAAATCTCCTATCAATCAAAGGGGTCACACCTAGACCCAAGGGATCCATAGAATCATCCTCAATCTAAGCCTCATAACCTAGAAATCCTCCAAAGCTGTATAAGGCATAACATGATCATACATCATCCAAACACTCTCATCTATACCTAGCATGGTACTACACTCTCATACTAGGAAAGGAAGAGGCAATGCCAACCATAGGCAAGCCTAGGAGCAAGACACACCTGCAAAACCAAGAGCAAAGCAAGGTTGGTGTAGGTGGTTGTTGGGGCGGCTAGGAGGTGGCGCAGGGGCGGCTCACAGCCGGCACTGGGGCGGTCGAAAGGGGCGCAGGGGCGGCTGGTGTGCAGAAGGTGCACCTCCGACTGTCCTTTTCTTCTTGACTCGATCTTCTTCACTCCTTCTTCATCCAACAACCATACACATACATATACATACATATATACATCAATTGAAGCCAATTAAGGCTGCCACAAGATCAAACTTATGGAACCTAAGCTAGAATTGAAGGAAAGAAGGAAATAAACAAGAAAGAAGAAAGATAAGAAGAGATGGAAGTCAAACCTACCAATCTGAACCTATACAGAGGCAGGCACAACAACGTCAACCATCATCAATCAACAACAAAGCCAAGCTCATAAGCTCTCAAACTCACACAAACTAAAACAAAGATCAAGAAGAGATCCAAGGGAGAAGGAAGGAGAAGATGAACGTGAGGAAGGAGATGAAGGTGTAAATAGGGAACCCTCATTAGGAAGGACAGAGGAAAGCTTATAAAGGAAGGAAAGGGGTAAAGCACGGGTCAAGAGTCACCAAAGGCGGCTGTAGCGCACTCTAAACCGTTGGGGCGGCTCAGGGAGGTGTAGGTGCGGCCACGTAAACCGCAGGGGCGGCCTCTGGGTCACGCAGGGGCGGTTTAGGCACAATTTATGCCCTCAGCACTCACTCTCAGCAACTCAGCAACTAGGCTCTTACATCTCACCCCCCCCCCCAAAAACAAGTTTCGTCCCGAAACTTAAAAAATCCCAAATCCTCTCGGAGCCATAAGCCGAGGTATAACTCTCTCTATGAGAGGTATCACATCTCCGCTCAGAAGGTCACAACCTATGACAATCTATAACCTCAAACACTCACATGGAGGAATCATCAACTCTAGAAAACAAGGCCATAACGCTACCCAAAGGCGTAGAGGAATCACATCTCTTGCCATACTCACATCATAAGGCATAGAGGAAGCACATCTCTAGCCAAATCATACTCATATGCCACGCATGGAGGAATGACATCTCCACTGAAACTATGTCCATCAAGGTTGCATGGAGGAAAGAACCATCTCCAACTGAATCCTAATCGCGTTCAAATAGTAGGGAGGAAAGAACCATCTCCAACTATAATAATACATCACGCTAGCACATCAAGATCTAATAAGATCATAAATCACATCATAGCTAGCATAGAATAAAAACATCAAGGCATGTAAGCACATAAGCACATAATCACATACTCACCAAGATAGCACTAAGATCTACTCATCGACCCTAGGTGCATCTATCTCAGCATAAAACTCTGGATAGTTTATTTGGATAGTATCCTGCCTCCTCAGGTCCTCGTCTAGATCACTGTATCCTCAACATAGGGATTTCCTTTGAACACAGGCGTCTCACACCTCGCTCTAGGAGTGCAATAGGATGCTCAAAAAAGGTGTGGTCATACTCAACCACTAAATCATCATCACTCACAATGTGTCTCGGATCTAGTATATACTCCCTCAGTTGAGACACATGGAACACAGGGTTAACACCCTCTAATCTAGGAGGCAATGCTAATATGTAGGCTGCCCTCCCAACTCTATCCAGTATCTCGAAAGGACCTACATATCGGGGACTCAACTTCCCCTTTATGCCAAAACGTCTTACGCTTCGCGTCGGAGATACTCTCAACTAGACACGAGCTCCCACTTTGAACTCTAGAGGCCGAAGCCTCCTGTCTGCATATGACTGCTGGCGACTCTTTGTAGCCAGCATCCTCTCTCTCTAATCAGCGCTACTCGAGCCATGTCATCCTGAATCTGCTCTGGCGCTATCCCACTGATACTGCTAGGCTCATCCCAGCTTAAAGGTGTACGACACCTACGTCCATACAGTGCCTCATATGGAGCCATTCCAATCGATGCATGCTAGTTGTTGTATAAGAACTCAACTAGTGGGAGGTAATCAGACCATCCTTGTCCCCAATCCAACACACAAGCTTGCAGCATATCCTCCAGGGTCTGGATAGTCCTCTCTAACTGACCATCTGTCTTTGGGTGAACCGCAGTCGTGAAGTATAGACTCCTCCCCAAAGCAGTCTGAATTTGATGCCAAAATCTCGAGGTAAATCACCCATCTCGATCAGAGACGATCGTCTTCGGTACACCATGGAGTCTCACTATCTGTTTAGTGTACTCCTCAACCAATCTTCTCACTGGCCACACCTCTCTAATAGGAATGAAATGTGTCGTCTTCGTCAATCTGTCAACAATAACCCAAATAGCATTAAAACTCCTACTGGGCCTCAATCCGGTCACAAAGTCCATGGAGACATCCTCCCACTTCCACTGTGGTACTAGCAGTGGATGGAGCTCACCTCTAGGTCTGCAATGCTCTATCTTGACCTACTGACAGGTCACACATTGTGCCATAAATCTGACTACATCGGGATTCAGCCCTCCCTACCAATATGTGCGTCTCACATCATGGTACATCTTACTCGTACCTGGATGTACTGAGTAAGGTGTACAATGAGCCTTTTGTAAGATCCTCTATTTCAACTCTGCATCAACAGGTATACAAATGCGGTCTTGGCGCCTCATCACTCCATCTGCTCCAATGGAGAACTATGGTGCCTCTCCACGAGACATCCTCTCTCTGATCCTTATCAAGGTCGGGTAGGTCCCCTACTTCTGTTGGATCTCATCCAACAAACCAGGTAAAACCTCTAAAGCATACAACTAGGCATCCTCATAAGGAAACTGGATGTCCATCTCTAGCCAAGCTAGATCCCTCTGAAGCTGAGGATAAACTATCAGTCTCGCAATCGCCTTCTCTCGAGGCGTCTTCCTGCTCAGGGCGTCAGCTACAACATTCGCCTTTCTTGGATGATATAGAATCTCAAGGTCAAAGTCCTTGATCAACTCAAGCCATCGACGCCGGCGGTTATTCAACTACCGCTGCGTAAAAATATACTTCAGACTCTTATGGTCTTTGAAGATCTGACACGTGGCACCATACATGTAATGTCTCCAAATCTTCAAAACATGAACTACCGCTGCTAACTCCAGATCGTGATTCGGGTAGTTCTCCTCATACGTCTTCAACTGTCGAGACGCATATGCAATCACTCTGCCCCTCTACATCAATACACATCCCAAGCCTAGCTTGGATGCATCACTTTAAACCACAAAATCCTCAGAAACCTTTGGCTATGCCAAGACAGGAGAAGAAGTCAAACGCCTCTTCAACTCCTCAAAACTCTAGGCACACTGATCAATCCATACAAATCTGGTAGTCTTCCTCAGGAGACTCGTAAGTGGACGGACAATTACATAAAATCCCTCCACAAAGCGTCGGTAATAACCGGCTAGGCTGAGAAAAGCTAAGCACTTCCTTGACGTTCGTCGGTGTTGTCCATGCAGCAACAAACTCGATCTTCACCGGATCAACCATGATCCCACTGGCGGAGACAATATGGCCCAAAAAGGCTAACTCTGACATCCAAAGCTCGCATTTAGAGAGCTTGACATACAACTCTCTATCCCTCAGAATCTACAAAACCGTCCTCAGATGACCGACATGCTACTCTTTGCTACGAGAGCATACCAGAATGTCATCAATGAAGACTACCACAAACTGATCAAGGAATTCAATGAAGATATTGTTCATCAACTCCATGAAGATTGCTGGGGCATTCGTCAGCCCAAATGGCATCACTACAAACTCGTAGTGTCCATAATGGGTATAAAATACCGTCTTGTGTACATCCTGCTCCCTCACCTTCAATTGGTGATATCCTGAGTGTAAATCAATCCGGGAGAGTACTATCTCTCCCTGAAGCTGATCAAGTAGATCATCAATATGAGGCAGTTGACACTTATTCTTGATGGTCACCTTATTCAACTCTCTGTAATCGATACACAGTCTCAACGATCCGTCCTTCTTCCGTACGAAGAGGACATGTGCTCCACAGGGGGATATGCTAGGGCAAATGAAGCCCTTCTCAGCCAACTCCTCGAGTTGCTTCTTCAGCTCCAACATCTCGACATATGCCATACGATATGGGGCCTTCGAGATGGGTCTCGTACCCGGCTCCAACTCGATACTAAAATCCACACTCCTCTGAGGCTGCAAGCTCGACGGCTCAGCATACACGTCTACAAACTCGCAGACCACTGGAATATCCTCCAATGCTGGACTCTCTCCAACCTTCATGGCATAGCACTAGAAGGCTTCACATCCCTATGCTATCAGTCTAGCTACTCGTACTGCACTGATGACAGAACCCATCTTTCCAAGGTCCCAACCTCGGAAGACGTCTATCTGACCTACCTCGGTAGAGACTATAACAGTCCTCCTACCAACATCTAAAACCGCACGGTGCCTACGCATCCAATCCATACCTAATATGACCTCTTTATGCATCAATGGCATGACTAAGAAGTCAACAAGCAACACACGAGTCCCTAAAAGAAGGGGACAACTACGTATCTCAGGGTACCTCTGACCCTACTACCATCAGGTAACCCTATAGTAAAGGGTATCCCCTCTATAGTAGCTAAACTCAGACGCTCAACACATACATCAGAAATAAAGGAATGCGTAGCACCCGTATCAAACAAAACTCAAACCGGTAAACCATGAAGTAGAATGGTACTTGTAGCAGCCGGTGCAGGCGGCTCCTCTACACTCCTCAGCTCAAAGACTCTACCATGAGCTCCTCTGGTGTCCGTGGTACTCTCACCATGACCTCTACCTTTACTCAGCCCGGGAGCAGATCCCTGAGTAGAAGGAAGATTTGGGACACTCTAATGTCCCTGTGTTTGATGCTGAGGTGTCCTCTGACCACCTCCCGTCACACTAGCACGAGAAGAACCCTGATATGATGCAACTCCACCATGCCTACAGAAGGCAACTCTATGACTTGATCTACCACAGGTGAAGCAAGTCACAACTGGCCTAGTACACTCTGGCCTCAAGTGTTCAGGTACACCACAGTTGTAACACTGTCTTCCCTTATCTACATGTAATGCAGATGAGGGGTAACTCTAAAGTCTCTGACTCCGTCCGGAATCAGATGCTCCTCCAACACCACTAGTCTGCCCAGTGCACTGCCTCTTCTCAAACTGTCCCGTCTGAGAAGCCCTCCTCTGACCAGCTCTCTCTCTCATAAGTAGAAGCCCGGTCCCGATAATCAGCCCAGGACTCGCAATAGAATCCCGCCATGTATGAGCGTGTACTCTCCCTCAGTCGACGGGAGAACAGGTACACATGCTGGTCCTCAGATGGTACAGCTGGACCCAACAAAGCTAACTCAGTTTGGAAGCGGTTGATGGCGTCTACAATTGGCACATCCTCAAAGCCGGCTTCCACAAAATCCTGCAGCTTCTCCCTCCTTAGTGAGGTAGGGCAGAACTGCTCTGTGATTATACTCCTCATGCAATCATAGCTGGTGTCTCTGGCTCGTACAGTCCTCCACCACTGATGAACAAGGTCACGGAATAGAGACTGAACTAGCTCTATCCGTCTGTCCTCAGGGAATCTGATAGACTCTAAAGCTGAGTCTACATGTCCTATCCAGACCTTTGTCTCCAAACCAACCTTCCCAGAGAAAGGTTGTACACCCGGCTGATGGAATGCCTTCAGTCAGTATCTGGTCGAGGCCCTCTCGTCTCCTTTGAAACTCGAATAGTCTCAGCCGCACGTGCCGGTATAGCTGACACTTGTGTGGCTCCCTGAGATATCTCAGAAGATCCCTCATGCGCTGGTAGATTTTGGGCCCGTCTACCTGCTCTGACAGCCTCCTCCACACGTCGGATATACTCACGCAACTTTGGCCCTCTCATGGAGACACGATCCGAGTCATCTGACTAGACTCGATGTGAATGCTGTCTCCTAGATCCACCACTCCTCGTCTCTGGGACGACACTCTCAACAATCTCCTCATGCACCTCCTCCACCACTGGTGGATCAGCAGCGGGAACTGGTCTTTGTCCTATCATACCCGGACGAAGAGGTGGTGTACCTCTACCCAGGCCTACAACAGAAGCAGCTCTAGTCCGAGCCATCTGCGGGGTATGCACACCTAACTTATAAGGCTCTATATAGGCCATATGTATATGTATATATATATATAAAACATATACAAACATAATTCACAATATATATATATATACATATCTATACTACAGAGATCCATAGTAGAGGTGACAACTTCCCGTACATTCTATCCCAAACAACACTTTAAAACCAAAAATCCTTTGAAAACGTCAGACCCCTTTCGGGTTCTATTTATTTTACCTATCAAACCTCATTGTAGGTAGCAAGTGTCATTGTTGTCAACTTAAGACCCTGATACCAACTCTGTAACACCCCAAATCCGCGGGACTTGGAGTGTCACATTGGGCTAGGATCTCATAGTGGATCCTGACCCTAGCCTGACAACAAGTTCACTGGACCTTACAACATGGCACTGAAAAAATATAAAACAAATACATAAAGCTGTATAAAACTGTACAACCAAAAGGGAAACAATATCATAGCCGAGTATAAAACAACAACCTCACACATGAGGTAAAGAAAACATCATCCTCACACAGGAGGGAAACATAAACAACCCCAAAAGCCACAACCATCCTATGTACGAGAGGTCCTTGGCCTGTCACCCTGCTAGATCACTCAGCAACACACCTATCTTGCAAGGCATCTACAACATGGTATAAAACCATTAGCTAACCATACATATATAAGGTAATGCATAAACACAAGCACAATCATGAAAAATAAACACATCAACATACTATCACACATTTACCCGTTTATCATCTTTATATATAGTTATTCACTCAAATCGTGTATATATAGATAGATGAAACTATGTGACACAAGGACTGATACATCCCCGCCTCTGGGCCTGCTAGCCATCTGGAAGTAGTGTTGGTCACACAAAACGTGTACCCTATGGGAGTGGATTGCGCCCTTCCTGTATACCAGGTGGCTTGACACCAAAGAACCTCCCAAACTCCACGGCGGGATGAAAGGGAAAGGTTATCACAACCATTCATACGGGGCAATCAATAAAACATAGGTCGGTAATAAACAACATCTCATGCTATCATAGCAAACATATAACGCACACACCACTCATGCAAACACCCAATATAAGGATGGTAGCTAAGTAAGTCCTACAAACTTACCTCAACCTCGTACAACACTCAACCACAATTGACCTTCAATCCTAAGAGGCACACTACCCAATAATAAGGCATAAAGATATGTAAATCTCCTATCAATCAAAGGGGTCACACCAAGACCCAAGGGATCCATTGGATCATCCTCAATCTAAGTCTCATAACCTAGAAATCGTCAAAAGCCGTATAAGGCTTAACATGATCATACATCATCCAAACACTCTCATTTATACCTAGCATGGTACTACACTCTCATACTAGGAAAGGAAGAGGCAATGCCAACCATAGGCAAGCCTATGAGCAAGACACGCCTACAGAACCAAGAGCAAAGCAAGGCTGGTGCAGGTGGCCGCAGGGGCGGCTAGGAGGTGGCGCAGGGGCGGCTCACAGCCAGTGCTGGGACGGTCGAAAGGGGCGCAGGGACGGCTGGTGTGCAGAAGGTGCACCTCCGGTTGTCCTTTGCTTCTTCACTCGATCTTCTTCACTTCTTCTTCATCCAGCAGCCATACACATACACATACATACATATATACATCAGTTGAAGCCAATCAAGGCTGCCAAAAGATCAAACTTGTGGAATCTAAGCTAGAATTGAAGGAAAGAAGCAAGAAAGAAGAAAGATAGGAAGAGATGGAAGACAAACCTACCAAGCCGAATCTATACAGAGGCAGAACCTCTCACCATAACCTCCAAGCTGGCTCAACAAGGCACAACAACATCAACCATCATCAATCAACAACAAAGCCAAGCTCATAAGCTCTCAAACTCACACAAACTCAAACAAAGATCAAGAAGAGATCCAAGGGAGAAGGAAGGAGAAGATGAACGTGAGGATGGAGATGAAGGTGTAAATGGGGAACCCTCATCAGGAAGGAGAGAGAAGAAAGCTTATAAAGGAAGGAAAGGGGTAAAGCACGGGTTAAGAGTCAACAAAGGCAGTTGCAGCACACGCTAAACCGTCGGGGCGGCTCAGGGAGGCGCAGGTGCGGCCCAGGAAAACCGCAAGGGCGGCCTATGGGTCACGCAGGGGCGGTTTATGCATAATCTGTGCCCTCAACACTCACTCTCAGCAACTCAACAACTAGGTTCTTACACCTTACAACTTATTTTCTCATGACGACTTGCTAGGGTGCGATTCTCTTCCTCTTCCTTCTTTCTTCTTTTGTTAATGACGGAGTCCGCTGATAGCATGTATTATAGTCTATGTTTTGGGACTTGTTTAGACATTTTATCTTCATAAATATGCATGTATGGATGTATATTATGTGATTATATTGTTGTTTCATCTACCTTTATGGGAATCGAGGTCTACACCAAGTTTCGTTTTAATCGTAGGCAAAATGGCACGTTTTGGACTAAAATGGAGCTAAGGAGCTAAGGAGTCATTGGAGCTACATTCCGGAGCTTAAAGAAGAACTCAGGAAGCATGGAATTAATGAAGAAGATTTACTTTGGACCAGATTTGAGAGATTTCACATTCAATTGAGATTCACCTCGGTCAGCTACAATGTCACCTCGACCGAGGTGATCTTGAGGAGCGTCCTGACCGAGGCGAATACCTTGTCGCCGGCGAGATCATATATTTTTGGCTGAGATCTTTTATTTTTGAAAAGAAGATATCTTATATTTTTGGGATGGATTTCTGGAAGGAAGATCTTATTTTTGGGATATCTATTTTAGAGATATGGATATATTTTATAGGAAATTATCTTTTAAGATATTATTATCTTTGGAAGATAATTCTCCTATATAAAGATTTGAATTTTTCACAATTCAACCATCTTTTTGGATCAGCAATTTTAGGGATTTTCTGGAGGTTTAAAGGAAGGATTGAAGTTGAAGGAAAGAAGATTCATAGTTTTGAGATAGCTTTTGAGGGAGTTTTATAAGACTTTCTTAGATTCCCTTTTGGTTTGTTGTCTTGTTTGATTTGTGATTTAAGGAACGCTGATTTGTTATTAATCGATTCAGTTATTGAGACCTTTTTCTTAAGGTTTATTTGTTCGAATATTCATTCCCTTCCCATATATTTGATTATTGTTATCATGATGATGATTGGCTAAGTTTCTTATGCGATTCTAGGGTGATTGGCTGAAAGTTGTGGGAAAGACAATGATAGAATAATCTTAATCCCAACAGGACCCTGAAAGCATGAATCTTTGACCTTAACCCTATAACATCTCGCTCAGTCGATGAACATCTCGGCCGGGGTGGGACTTGACTGAACGAGGTGACCTTTTCTGATCCGAAACTGAGAGTTAAGAGTTCTAGTTTGCCAAATCCTATTCTTATTACACCTTTCCTGGTTCAATGCAAGCCTAGGATGAGACTTACCCGGTAATTCCTTTGTTTGTTTACCCATGATCATAAGTGTAGGTAATAAAGGTTTATCCTTTATTGGGGTTTGAGTGTGCCTTCATCCCATCTTTGTGAGTTAGCCTGAGACTTACCCGGTAAAGGTTGATTCTATTTCCTTGGGTGGTGTGTTGGTTTGAGATTATAGTTCCTTTCCTTAATACCTTGAGACTTACCCGGTAATAGGAGCTTTGGTTTGGGATAGTGAGTAGTGAGACTTACCCGGTGATCTATTCCCATCTTAGAAACACCTTCCCTTTGTAAATCTCAGCTTTGTCCGCGTTATCCTTTGAGATCTTGAGTCGGAACCACAACTAGATGCTTTAATCCCTAGAATACGCATTTCCCCTTAATTGACTTTTACATCATCTTTGATACTTTAATTGCAATATTTGACAACCTATTTTGTGCTTAGTTTCACCTAAGTCCCTGGGATCGACCCCTGAAATTCTTGCTTTTTATTACAATTGATCCGTACACTGCGGGGTCGCATCCTTGTTTAAAGCATACTTCTTGGGATATAAATTTAAAGCTTGCACACACCGTTTGGAGCGAACATTCGCCTTCCCTATTTTTGGTTTTTTGCTCGAAGTGATCTTTGAATTGTCGTCATCCTTTGTTCTCCAAAAATGGATGTTAAGGTACAGTTTCTTCTCCCACCTTGGTGCATCGTCGATCGTCTTCGATGGCGCCTTCTTCTGCGTCGGCCAATAAAAACTCTTCGCTAGATGCGATGCCTTCAAACTCTTCTGTCGACTAGGTTTCCTTTCCTTTTTCTCTTCTTTAGTGCAAATTTTGAGCTTCCATCTACTTCGGTTGTGTAACACCCCAAGTTTTGGGAACTCGAAGCGTTGCGAGCTAGGACCTCACAATGGGTCCCAACCCTTAGAGTAGTAACGACACAACGAATCTTAGAACAAGACACAAATTAATGAAAACCAAAAGTTATATAAAACCAAAGGTTATAACAAGGGAAAACGTAAAAGACTCGCAACCAAGTTCAAAACAAAATGAAAGACAACAACTGAAATATAAACCCGATCCTGTCCTATAATGTACGAGAACCCCGGCTGATCACACCGTCCGGATCACTCAGCAACATCCCTAACTTACGGAACATCAACAACATCGGTATAAACCGTTATAAAATATTCTAGATATCAGAAAGACAGTAAAGGCACAATCACACATAAGTTAAAGTAAACATATAGCATGCACCCAATAAACCGGTTATTATCTTTCATTAAGGTTATTCACTTTACTAATTCAACTTATGTTGTCACACGAGAATTGCTACGATTTGGCCTCTGTCCCCTTTCACCAACAGGAATAGAACGTATGCATCCTTCTGTCACCTGCTGGATTGGTTGCAAGAGCACCTCCTAGTTTCCCCATTTTGAATTAGACAAGCGGTAACCACGATTATAATATACTTGGGTCAATTATGTTTATAAAGGTCAATCCTAGTCTAGTTATCAGTTATAACAATAAACAACAACACAAACAAGTTAAAACTATCAAACTAATATACGGAACGCAGCTAAGTAAGTCCAAGGGACATACTTCACTCAGATAACTCAGCAACAACTCAGTTTCCCAAAGGGAAGGAAAGAATGCCTACTCAAACAAAACATAAGGAATCAAGAACCAAAACTATTGCTAGAAGTCTATAACTTCTAGTCTCCATGATCTCTAAGAGATCTCCACAAGCTAAGGTTTCAACCTTAGTCTTACAGAACATCAAGGGTCCACAAAATCAACACAAGCCAAGGGAAGGAACGAGGAAAGCAAGTTAGGAAGCAGCTCACCAAGAACGGAGAAAATGCAGACAAAACCGCAGGGGCGGTTGGACAAACCGAGGAGGCGGTACTGGGCACTTCCCGCGGGGGCGGCGCTGACAGGAGCGGGGGAGGATTCGTTGCAGAACGGGACTGTCGACTCCTTTGACAACAAGGAACACAACAAAGGACAAAGCTTTCTTCTCTCAACACACACAAACGTCACAACTCAACCAAGGGAGCATGTGAATATCAACGAATCAACAACGGGAAGGCCAACAAGAATCAAGGCTCAAACTTGATTCTAGGAGAATAAGAAAATAGAAGAATGAAGAAAAAAGCGAAGCAGAAGGGAAAGGCATGCAACAACTCATGAACGTGAGGGAGAAATAAAGAAGGAGAAGACTTACACGTTCAACAAGGAATCACAAGGAAGAAGGTTGCAGCTTCCGAGGTTGAAGGAACGTATGCAAGAAACGAGAAAAATAAGAGAAAAAGGGAACTTATAGGAAAGGGGTAAAAAGATATAAGGAAAGACGTTCTAGGGTTAAGAACATCATAGGAAAGCCAGCCCATAAGATAGAAGACTGAATCTTCTATCTATGGAAGGAAATAAAAACGGGATAAAAACAGATCGACACGATCTGGGGAAAAACTGCAGGGGCGGTTTGCCCTGCTGCAGGGGCGGTTTGCCCTGCTGTAGGGGCGGCTCCCTTCACCGCGGGGGTCGGTGAAGGTGAAAATGGGGCATTATAGGTTGAGACGCTGGAACCATTGATTTGTTGATATTGTGACTATTCAGTTCAGGACTAGGGTTTGGAAGTAGCCAAGACGCTTCTACAACTTCCTCGACACCAAGATCTTCGTACAGTAATCTTCCTTCAACACCAAGATCTTCATCGGCATGTTAGGGTACGTTTTTTTTTCTTAATCTCCATCTGGTACATAAACCAGTTCTAATTTCTATTTTTGCATGTAACCTTTGTTACTATTGGACATGAGAGTGTGTCTCAAGTCTCTCGACTTCGGTTGAGATGCCGGAACCATTGATTTTTTGATATTTTGCCTATAATACACATACAAAAATACAATTGATTATTCAGTCACAATACTCATACACAACTCACAATCTCTCTCTTTTTCTTCTCTTCAAGTTCTAACATGGTATCCGAGAGATTTTAAGATCCTGAATCTCAACCATGCCTAATTCACAAAACACTAACGATGGTGATCCTTCCAATGACGATGCTCTTCTTCAACAAATGAAGCTTCATTATTTTAATGCTCCGTCGCTTCGATTATCAACCACTCTTTTCAATAGCTCCAACTGTTTTTGTTGGAAACGCTCCGTCGAGGTTTCTCTTTCTACCAAGAACAAACTTGGCTTCGTTCATGGATCCTGCACTCGTCCTCCCTCCGATGTTAAGATCCAAGCAAAATGGGATCAATGTAACAACATGCTTATCTCGTGGCTTCTACATTCCATGGAAAAGGATATTGGTGAGATAGTTTTATTTTGTCACACTACTGCTCAGATTTGGAACGAATTGGAGATTCGTTTTGGAAGATCAAACTAGTATCTATCAGATCCAAAAGGAGCTGAATCTCATGTCACAAGGTAACCAACCAATTACTACATACTTCACCAATATGAAAAAGATTTGGGACGATTATTCTATTGCTATGACACATCTAGCCTTTAAACGAGGATCGAATGATGCTGCTCTTGCCATGGTGCGTGACCAACAGAAAATTCAGTTTCTTGTTGGTCTAAACGAGTCATTCTCTATTGTTCGATCTCACCTATCAATGATGCATCCCATTCTAACGCTCAATGAAGTCTACAAACTTGTGTTCCAAGAAGAAAATCAAAGAACTATCTCTTATCCTCCTGTCTTGAATGAGAGTGCTCTGGCCTTATATTCTCAACGTCGAACAAATTCCTATAAGCAAGCTCTTCGAGGACATTCCGTTGCTGATTCCAAGACTGGTTCCAACTCCAACAATCGTCCCTATTGTGATCACTGTAAAGTGAAGGGCCATTATATAGATCGTGGTTGGAAGTTAATTGGTTATCCAACTTCACCAGTTCTAGGTCTCCCATGGTGTAGTCACTACAAGATTGTTCGTACTTCCATATATATTTACACTTGATGTCATCTTTTGTGTTACTGATTTGTGTTACGATTTTGGTAGAGTTTCCAATATCGAGTTCCTCTGACATATGCCGTCTTTGTTTGGTTTTTGTTTGTATAGGCTAGGAGAGGAAAGGTAGTTAGAGGATGAAGTTCTTGCAAGATGTGGTTCCTGATTGCAACAAGGTACCATTTTAACACCTTTATTTATTTTTGGGTTCTTTGAATAAATTGAGAAGCAGCTCAAGGAGAATGGTCATGCGGTTACATTGGTTGTTGTAGCTGTTGGAGTCCAGGTATTTTCCCTCTCCAATCCCTTGATCATCACTTTCCCTCTCCAGTCCCTTGATCAATAGTAAATTTGCTTTCAGTCCCTCGATCATCATTATACAACATATTTTGATTAGGATTTCATTGTCATGGTACATGATTTAAATGTCCAGTAACCAAAACATTAGCCAATCTTATCAATTTTGATTAGGATTTCATTGTCATGGTACATGATGTGAAATTTGTAGCTTTTTCGATTATTAATTAAACAAGTCATGGCTCCTTCCAATCAAAAGACAAAGCTCATTCACACAAAAGAAAACACTCAAAATCACTTCTTTAGCTACTCATATCTCTTTCTAATCACTCTCCTTTGCTTCTTTGCAGCTCCTTTCCACCTTCGTCGATCACTATTAGGTATATTTTCTTCATTTCTCTTTATAACTAGCCCGAATTTATTGAAATGAGAACGTTTTAGTCAAATCTCTAATGTAGTGTGAATCTTTGCCTAAATTTTCTTTTTTTACTTTTCATGTTTGAAGTTGTTGAAACAAATTACCTTTGTTTGGTCCTTAAAATTATGATTCAGCACAAGTAATAAGTTTAGTGGATTTCAATCTGATTTCAAAATTTACAGGCATATTTTTATCTCATGAACTCTTTTCATTCAAGATCTCTGTTGTCCTTGAACATGTGGCTTACATAGCAGTGGTAGATACATTTCCTTATATTTCCTTTTTTTTTTCATTTCTCTCGACGGTAGTTTATCTCCGCATTCAAGTAAACAAAGAAAACATGGCAGCGGTTCAAGTTCTTTGGGGTTTTTGTATATGTTTTACTCACCTTTTGCACAACATTTCCAGTCGGTAAGAATTGCACTTAGAAAAATCCAAACAAAATATTAGGGATGGTTACAACCCAAGAGTCTGCTTCTACTCCCATGCTCAATGCTCAGGCTCCCGTTCCTGATCTTCCAACTCCACAGGAATTACCTACTCAACCTGTCATAGAGGACTCATCTAAAGAATTGTGTGATGAAAAAAATGGTCTAAGGTATCCTTTCCTTGTATCTTTGTTCTTATATTGTTGGTTGTATACAACATATGTTAAAGTGAACTTAGTACATGGACCATTATAAACCTATGAATGCTTGTATTTAGTTTGTAATTGAGGTTTTAGACATGTCGTGACATTATCAAATACAGGCTACAAATCAATCGTACTCTTTGAGAGTGCATGAAAGGGCCTCAAGGGTCTATAGAGATTTTGTATGAGAAATACTGATGTGTTATTCTCTAATTGGCTAAGATAAACATGTATAAATCATGTTGTTGATGCCACATACTTCTTCAATATGATAATTTTGAACTTCTCTGAATTTGAGGATTCACTATGCATATTGGCTGAACTTAAGCAACAAAATATTGTTGGAAAATTAGATAACAGATTTGGCAGGGATAGTGCATGAAGAAACACTTGAGTATAGTTAGATACAACTTGTGCTTTGTTGCCTCTTTATTAGGTACAATGAGATGGTATTTGAAGTACTCTCAACTACAAAAGAGCTACATGGATTGGATATTAGTGTCATTGTGAGCTTTATTGAGGTTAATTTGAAGTAAATTGAGATTTTTTTCTCCTTCTGTAACTTTTCATCACTTAACGTTACTTATTAACAACACCTGAACATATACTTGTCTTGAGTCTAGCTGTTAGGATGGATAATCCTTGACATATAGTATATATTTATTACTTTCACTACTTTTCATGAAACTGACTTTTTGTAATGGGTGAGGATATAATTGATTTTTCTAATTAATTCTTAGAATAATTCCAAAAACATAAAAAGGAACAATTTGCAATTTTAGGCTTCCTAGTTACCTAATATTGTTTTATATTGTTGTGTATTGTTGGTAAGAATTATGAGAAAAAGGCTGGCAATGAAAGCCTTTCACATGATCCTTGAAATATCTATGAGTGAGAATAAAGATGTGAGCAATTTCATTTGACACCTTTCTTTCTTTCCTATTCTCATTTTCCTTCCATTTTGCACTTGTCTACTTGTTTCTAATTCTATGTAGGATTATGAAAGAATTTGGGAGAACTTCGGCAAGCACATCAAATTAGGTTGCCTTGAAGAATGTGAAAACCACAAATGTCTCTTCGTTGCTTCGATTTTTCTCTTCACATAGTGAAAATTAGTTCATCAGCTTGGACGAATATGTTGATAACATGAAGCCTGAGCAGAAGGATATATATTTCATTGCAGCTGACAGTGAGACGAGTGCCAAAAATACACCATTCTTGGAAAAATTACTAATTCATTTACTCGAGCGCGTGTATACAATTGCCTCAAATAATTGAGCATGACACGCATCACGCGCGCGGATTGCCTAGTATGAACTAAATATTATACTTTATGATTAATTATTAAATTTTAAAGGTGGGTGTTACGGGCACGGTTCAAGTTTTCGTTAATGCATCACGGTTACGCGAAGCGTGACCGTCACCGTAAAAAAAAATTGTTTTTTCCTGTTGTCAAATTTTTTTTTGGGTTAGAATACACATATAAAATTATCACAGATCCGGAACCCGTAATCGTGACGGTTACGGGTTCTGTAACCATGATGATTTTCTTCACTTTTTATTTTTTTTGGTTAGAATTCACAAAGAAAATCACGGTTACGGGTTCCGTAACCGTGATGATTTTGTCACGAATTCGGAACCCATAACTGTGATGGTCAGGGTTCCGTAACCGTCGTGCGTTTGTGAATTCAATCGTCGTGCGTTTACGACTTCCGATTTTAAATAAGATATTTATTAAAATGAATT
Organism: Fagopyrum esculentum; assembly: GCA_033239045.1. Classification (NCBI taxonomy): domain Eukaryota; kingdom Viridiplantae; phylum Streptophyta; class Magnoliopsida; order Caryophyllales; family Polygonaceae; genus Fagopyrum; species Fagopyrum esculentum. Next base: position 46,067,194 of record BSUD01000001.1, on the reverse strand, counting down.
TAATTTTTAAAATTTAAAATTCAGCGACAAAAATATCAAACATTAAATAAATTAGTAACAAATGACACGACACTATCATTACATAAATTAATAACACAAATGATTTGACACTAACAAAATTCAGGACAAAAACATTATACTATTCCTTATCATATCATATTATATACTTTACTCATTTTTGTTTATTTTGTTAAACAAAATAAAAAAAATTGTTTAAAATTAAATTATTGTACGAATTCATTTCAATTAATTTAGAAGTTATAAGATATGTGTTATATGTAATGTATATGTAACGTCCCCAAAAACGGGATAGGCGTTACAGTGCCAGGAGCACAAAACAAGGACTCCCTTAGGCTTAATAAAGGATAAAATTATATAAATAATACAAGGGCATAACTTGCCTACAATAAAAGATATGAAATCCTAGATCAAAACTCAATTCAGCAGTAACTTCCACTGGTTATGTGATTCGGAATCACAATGGAGTGGTTATTAGCCTCGATGCTCAAAAAAATAACTTCAACTCGGTAATAAAATTTGAACCTTTTGCTGTTAAATCTGGTTTACAAGAGGCTATCAGATTGATGATCAAAAAGATCAAAACTAAGGGTGATAATCTATGCTATAAAAGGCACTTCAAGGTTTGTGGAGTCGTCCATGGGAGGTCGATGCTCAACAGTGGTGAGAACGGATGTTTTGAAATTTGGATCGGAATTCCAAAAACATCCGTTCCATCTCCTATCCATCAACATCCGTTCCATCTCCCATCCATCAACGTCCGTTGGAGGTTGATGTTCGAGCATTTTCACTTTTGAAGCCTTTGAGAATGTCTTGACTTGAGTTGATTTGCCAATATTGCCGGTGACGAGACGAGAAGTTGATGGATGGGAGATGGAACAGATGTTTTGGAATTTGGATCAAAAAAATTTCCGAACTTTTCCGTAAAAATAAATACGGATATATATATATATATATATATATATATATACTCGTAAACGTATCTTTTATTATATAAAATACTCTCGTAAAATATTTTTAAAATAATAATAAAAATACGGAAAAATATTTATATAAAATGCACCTTATATTAGGGGCATTTCATCATTCCCCCTTAAAAGAGTTTCGTCTCCGAAACTAAGACTCAAAAAGCGAGGGGTAATGCTCCCTCATCATCGTTTCAGTCTCCCAAGTAGATGCTTCGCTACCATGCCGAGACCATATAACTTTCACCAAAGGTATCTCTTTATTCCTCAACTTCTTAGTCTCATACTTGAGAATCTGCACTGGGTGCTCCTCATAAGTGTCATCTTCCTTAAACTCGATATCATGCTTGAGCCCATTTTTGGGATCCAGACCATACTACCTAAATTATTATACATGGAAGGCATTATGTGCTTGACTCATGGTTGACGACAATGTCACTCGATATGCAGAAGGTCCATCCTCTCATTAATCTCAAGGGTCCCACATAACAAGGGCTCAACTTTCCTCTCTTGTCAAGGCTGAATACACCTTTAGTAGGCGAAACATGCACAAACACATGTTCACCCACACTAAACTGAACGGGTCAACGGTGTGCATCGTGATGTGATCCTCACCGGAAAAGAAATAATCGTCAATATGCCGGAACCAATTATTTTGCCACCAACCGTCCAAGTCAAAACTCAGCCGACACCTATCGAAGTCAATACTTATGTGTTGGAGGTCATTCCTAAAACTGAGCCAAAACCTATTGAAATCAAACCGAAAATGCTTGTTCCGAGCATGCCCAATGCAAGACAATTTTCACTATCTCCAGCTAAGCTGTCAGGTTTGCGCACTCTCAGTAAAAAAACGCCTATAACTGAGGCAATTCTTGAAATTAAAATACCCATAAGTACTACTTTGAAAGGTATTTTCAATATCTACAACTTTATAGTATACACAAAGTCGATATTCTAAGAGGAAGAGGGTGAAAATGACCCTACATTGCAGCAACTACGGTACTTGTATGGATTGTTGGGCAAGATCATGCATGAAGGCATGAAAGATGGTTATACAAAACATATTCATGTCCAACCAATACATATTCCATGCATCATACCATGCTCATATTAGTCATATATTATGCATGAATTTATATATTAATCATGTGAAGGTCAACAAGTCAACATTCAATCAAACATTGAAGGCATCTTCACACACATAAATTGAATGGAGGGCAAGTTAGTTCAATGGTCTTCTTCTCCTTAAATATGGATGTCCAAGAAATGATTTGACCCTCCTTGATGTGTTGTCCAAGTGAAGAGAATAAGATCCAAGAGTCATCTTTGAATAAAGGCCAAATGTGGCCATTTATGTGTTTGAATTTCCTAGAAAAACTCATGAATTTCTTGCATTTCCTTTTGATAAATCTTTGATATTTGTAACACTCAATTAGGGAGTTTCTAGGCTGAGTTTTGTGGCTATATAAAGCCTTGTATCCTCCCGTTGTAAAAGTAGTCAAGTTAAATGAAGTAAGTTAGCCTTTGTGCTTTTAAAGTTGTTGTTTGCTTCAAAACAAAACCCGAATTCTAGGTGAGATGCTTAGTTTTCAAACATCTAGGTGAGATGCTTAGGTGGGTCTAAGGTTAGAGGCCGAGGAACGAAGGTTCGAACCCCAAAGTGAGATTTCGAGGGTAGTTCGTTCGAGTTGAGGGATTCCCAAAGTCAGAGACCGAGGGAATTTGCTCTTCATATCCAAAAACACAAAATCCAAATAAAATAAGATTTCCATTTCACCGATTCCAATCCGAGTGTGAACTTGTTCTGGTGGATCCTCGTGCTCGAATCGATTTCGATCACATCACATCGGCATACGACTTTTGGTGACTCTGTGTAGTCAACAAGCATTTCCTAATCAAGACAATCTCATCCGTAGTGTATTGTAGAATTTTAGGTCCTACAAAGCACTTCTCTTACTAGTCATCCCAACACAAGGGTGATCAACACTTATTTTCATACAAAGCCTCATAGGGTGTCATCTGAATCGAATCATACCAACTATTGTTGTAGGTGAACTCTACCAAAGGGAAACTTGTCTCCCACGTTCTTGGCCCATCTAAGATACATGTTCGTAACATGTAATCTAAAGTTTGAATGGTCTTGTCGGACTGTCTATCCGTTTATGGATAGAAAGTGGTACTAAGTCTTAACTTTGTCCCCGTAGCGGCATGCCAAGACTTCCAAAACAAGACATAAAGTGACTATCATGGTCTGACACTATCGTCTTGGGAGTACCATGTAGTCTCACTATCTCCTCAATGATCACATCTGCTAGCTTCTCCAATCCCCAAGTTACTTTGATGGCTATAAAATGAGCCGACTTTGTGAACCGATCAACTACTACCCGTATAACATTCTTTCCCCTTTGAGTACGGGGTAATTCGGTCACAAAGTTTATGGAGATATCTTCCTATTTCCACTCTGGAATAGGAAGGGGTTGCATTAATCCTATAGTTATACTCGCGCATAAACTTTTCAGGAGGTCCCCCATCTTGAAATTGCTCCCACACGAGCACGCTTAACTCCAGAGTTATTTGTCCTCACTTTACCATTGGAAAAGAAGAATTCTTGTTGACATGGGTAGCAACTCATCCTTATAATTTAACCATATGATGCGAGATCACAATTTCACGGGGTGTTACAAGCTCCCCACTTAAACTCATGACATCCACGTCAGGCCGAAGGACCGTCCACCGAGCCGAGTGACCCCATACTAGGGCGAGCACACTCGTAAGTCAGGGTTACCTCTAATATCATCTGTAAGACCGAGGTCTTAGGGACGCTGTCCCCATGCCAACCATGCTCACGCATAAACTTCCCAAGAGGTCACCCATCATGAAATTGCTCCCGCACGAGCACGCTTAACTCCAAACTTATTTGTCCTCACTCTAACACTGGAAAAGAAGAATTCTTGTTGACATGAGTAACAACTCATCCTTATAAGTTAACCATAAATCCCCATTCATATGATGCGGGATCACAATTTCACGGGGTGTTACAATCCTCAATGCAACATCTTTATCTTTCTTCTCCTTGATCGTCTCCAACAAGATGGTCGAACTTCCAACATGCACAATTGGCCTCGGTTTTGACCAAACAAAACCTCAATGTCAAGCTTTAACAACTTTTATTGCAACTCAGGTTGTGTAATCAAGCACATTATCATCTGCTATTATGTCGACTTCCTACTAAGAGCATCGACCACAACATTTGCCTTTCCAAGATGATACAAGATCTCAATGTCATAATCCTTTAGAAATTACAACCATCTTCGCTACCTCATTTTCAACTCCTTCCGAGTGAAGATGTATTTCAAACTCTTTTATGATCCATGAAGATTTAACAACTCACCCCATAAAGTTAGCGTCACCAAATTCTAAGGGCAAAAATCACTGCGGCTAAATCCAAGTTATTAGTGGTAAAATTCACCTCATATGGATTCAAATAGCGAGATGCGTATGTTATCATCTTTCCATTTTGCATCAAAACACAATCAAATCCTTGACCCGAAGCATCACTCTAGACTATAAACCCATCGGTACCTTGAGGTAAGGTCAAGATTGGTGCACTAGTGAGCCTTCTCTTAAACTCTTCAAAAATATTCTAGCACTTCTCATCCCACTTAAACTTCTTTGCCTTCCGAAGCAGGTTAGTCATCGATTGAGCTATCTTAGAGAATCCTTCCACGAATCTCCGGTAGTAACCGGCAAGACAAAGAAAACTTTTAACCTCTTTCACATTCTTCCATGGATGCCATTCCGAGACAACCATAATATTTTGTGGATCAACCATTACACCTTCGGCCGAAATTACATGGACAAGGAACTCTACTTCTGGTATCCAAAACTCACACATGAACAACTTGGCATACAACTTGTCCCTTCTTAAAGCTTCAAAGACAATTCTTAGATAACCTTCATGTTCCTCTCGACTTCAAGAGTAGATCAAAATGTCATCGATAAATACCACCACAAAACGGTATACGTATTCCCGAAAGACTCGGTTCATCAAGTCCATGAAAATAGTTGGGACACTAGTGAGCCCAAATGACATCACTACAAACTCATCGTGACCATACCTTATCCGAAATACCGTTTTTACAATCATTATCTTGAATCCTCAATTGGTGGTAACCGGACCTCATGATGAGGGATCATCCCCAACACTACCTCAAGGACAAACTACTAGATCAAGGTATAAGACATTGAAGGACAAGACATCCATAACATCTTCAAGCCCCATCATAGAAGGATCCATCACTAGAACAAGAGTAAAGGCCATCCAAGATGAAGTTGCTAGCTTGTTAGCAACTTGTACACTCAAAGAGACCCTACTCGAAGTTAGGTCTCCTTTGGTGACATTGTTGACCACCATGGAAGGAGCGAGCAAGGGCCAAGAAGATTAAACAAGCATAGAAGGTGGCTAGAATGAAGAACGAGCTCTAGAGAAGAAATCTTGGCCCTGAAGACCGAAATCTCGCCCGATATTTTTATCAATATTGACCGAGATGTGGCTCTTGTCGAGAGTTATAAAATCCAGCCGTGATCTTATTACTTATAGATATTTTTATTATTTTAATACATTTAGCTCTTAACCATTCTTAAAGGTATTTGTAAACCCTATCTTGTAGGATTATCTTTTAGTTGTAGATTTTATCTTTTCTTAGAATCTTACCTATAAATAGCCTTAGAAGGTGAGATTATTAGGTAGACTGAATTTAATAAAAAGCTTTGATTGAATCGTTGTAAATCCTTGCTAGATTATGCTTGTGTGTGTTAATCTTCTTAAAGGTTGGTGCTCCTGGTCAATTCTAGCCCCTCCTTGTGCTTGTCGTATTTAGAATATCTGTGTAAGGTTAAAGATGTGAGGGTTAAGATAAGCTCTTCCTTAAGCGGTTTGACACATAATTTTTCAAGGTTCTTTGCGGGAATATCTGTATTCGTATCTTTCTATAATTCCACTTATTTTCATTCCATAAACCATCTTCTTATCTTTCCATTATCAATCTATCAAATTGACGTTCTTTATTCGAGTTTTCATAGAATCTCGGTCGTACACAGAATCTCGTCCGAGATTCCTATCCGAGATTTGTTATCTGAGGTTGTTCGAGGACTTTCAATCTAGATCAGGCAATCGCGGCTTCAACCTCTCATCAAGTTGGTATCATAGCTCAGTCGATTGAAGTCCGCCTCAGGTTTGAGTCAATTTATTTGAGTCTTCTTTGAGTCATATAAAAATTGAGTCTTTTCTTGTTGCGATTATATTTTCGAGATTATTTGAGTTTAACGTGATTGACTTGTGTCTTTGAAAGAGAGAAACACCATAGCCAAACATAAAGTCAGCCATTGGCCTCAACAAAACTTCGCCCGTCCGTATCCAAAATATATCGCTCGAGATTTTGAGCATGAAGTCGAGATATTTACGTTACTTGTTCCCCAAGTTTCGTGAAAATTTATGTATCCTGTTAAAGAAGATATATTTATTGGGTTTGAGTCAAACTTAATAATATCCCGTTGCATAATCAAGGAGGAAAGAGATTTACAAGATATTATTGTTGAGATCGTATGTAGTATGTGAGATCTTATCAGATCCGTGATAACCTAACTGGATATCTTATCCACAACTGTAACATCCCGAATTCTCAAACTCGGGACATTACTGGTTAGGACCTCACAATGGGTCCCGACCTCAGTTTGACAACAACATTACTAGGATCTTGCAACAATACACAAATAAGAAAACCGAAATTCATAAAATAGTATTTTAAAGAGATGAATGCAACAACATCTAACAGCCTATAGTACTTAAACAACAAAAAGACTAACTGTCTTTACCAAGAAGAAAGAAACCACAAGGTAAACACCCAACCCCACTCTAAGGAGTACGTAGACCCGACTGATCACTACTTCCGGATCACTTAGTTGCTGCTCTAACCTGTGGTGAATCTAAAAACACAACAAAACAACTATTAGCTAGCTATCTAAACATTAGATAAACAATAATAGCACACACACACATCATAGCAAAATTAAACACTCATCATGATTTCAAACAATCCATTTATTATCTTTACTTAGGTGATTCACTCTTACTAATGATACTTATTTTGTGACACGAGGGATACCCAAACCTCGCCTCCGCCCCCGTGTAACCATCAGGAATGGATCCGATGCATCTCAACTTGTACTTGTATGGTCTGGGTATAGAGAACCTCCCAGTCTCCTGTCAGAGCTGGGCAGTGATGTCACGACCCGTTATACATACACTTGGACCTTAAAATAGAATAACAACGGTCGTCCTATCGAGTTATTATTATAAACACACATTGCACACACCACTATTATCACTCAACTAACATCCAGAAACTAGCTAAGTAAGTCGCAAGGACTTACCTGAATCAAATCACACTCTATCAAACTCAACTCGGTCCGTACTCGTGGTAACTCAAACGCCTATCAAACAAGGCATGTGGATCAAAATCACATCCCTAAAATCTTAGAAGTTATAGACTTCTAAGATGTACAATCTCATGAAGAGAATTTACGAAAAAGGTTCTCTTAAGTTAAAAAGACTATTTTGCCCCTGATTCTGAAACTCCAGGAAGTCTATCATTTAGTTCTAAAATTCTATTCTAGGACCTATGTCCTAAATCTAGTTCTCATAGAAAAGTTTAGTGAGGATTTATAAGAGTTACACAAAATTCTAGATTTTCATAAAAAGTCGTTAAGGTCCGACTTTGGGTTAAGATCCAAGGGTCTAATGAAAGATAAAAATTCCGGAATAAAATTTCTAAATCTTCTATGATATGCATACTAAATATAGGGCAAAGATCTCTCACAAATTCTCACCCAACACTCCTACATAAAATTCTAAAGTTGGGTAAAAACTAACATTTCTATACTTAGTCATTTTTCTTCCTCTGTTGAAAAAATCAGCCCAACTGTCCTACTTCAGGGCTTTGTAAATCCTAATCCGACCGTTAATTCTCTCCCAAAATTTTACACAATAAACTAAATAATTCCATCTACAACATATCAAAAATTCAACGGTGGATGTTCATTCTAAGGTATCGAAACTTACCATCCAAATGGCCAGCTTATGAGTACAACTAAAATTCTGGAAATGGGTATATGCAGGAGATCTCTAGTTCGATACCCACTGTCAACACTTCTGGACCAAAAACTAAATCCACACATCTCCAGTTCGAGTCCCATGAATTACAACTCATTCCTAATTAAAACTAAACAACCTAGGTTTATAACTTGTGTACGTTCCTCTCAAAACAAGCAGCCAAGGATTACGGTACATGGTTCGCAAAGAGGGTTAGGCCACCTACCGGACTGTAGCAAGGAAGGAGGTACACTATTGAGGCTTCGATCGGCACCACAACCTCCGGGTCGCTGGGTCGGTTCAGTTGCACCACCCGTAGTGGCTGGAAGGACCGGCTCCGCTTCGGTTTCCTGCTATCATCGCAATTAGGCCGAGAAGATGACCGAAGAGGCACAGACCGGGAAGGGGAAGATCTGGCTTACCTTGCCTACGGACTGTCGAGTCGCACGCTAGGATGGGTGGTTCGTCGATGTGGTAGACACCCGGAAAAACTCGAGTGGGTTGCGTCGACGCTGGCTCCAGTGGCGACAGCGAAGCTCTTGTGCAGTAGACCAGCATTGAACGTTTCTCTTCGCTGTGCAGCAGGAAGGTTGTTAGCGGGAGTGCACTGACTCAAGAGGAGGAGAGGTAAAGCCTGTACTCACCTGGTCGGCGTCGACGGGGCAAGGTCCGGCGTAGAGGAGGAACGTCGGGGTGTCGCTGGTCGGCGTTGTTCTTCTGGTTGGCGGCTCTGGGTCGTCTTCTCAGTGCAGGAAGTAAATCGTATGCGCCGGTTAGGATTTTAGATTAGGTTAATTAGGAGATTAGGTTAATTAGGAATTTAGTGAAGGGTTAGGATAAGTTAGGGTTTTGGGTTAATTAGATCCAAGATGAGTGTTGGTGTAATACCCCGAATCTGCGGGATATCGGGATGCTACGGGCGAGACCTCACAATGGGTCCCGACCCTTAGCTTGACAACAATTTCACCGGACCTTTCCAACATGGCACAAATAAAGGCAAAAATGTAAATCATTTCTAATGCAAATGATGAGAAACCCGAAAGAATGCAACAACAAACTTCAGCCGAGGTACAACTCAAACCAAACGCCGAACAAGCGGCACCCAAAACGTAATAACCGAAAGACAAAACACAAGACAACTCCAACTGAAAACCCTTCCTAAAATGTACGGACCCCGGCTGCCCACCCTTCCGGATCTCTCGAAGCATGCCTAACCTGCAAGGCAAACTACAACATTTGGTATAAAACCGTTAGCTTATATTCGAAGCATTAGAATTAAATGGAAAGACACAAACACAAGAAAAACATCATAAACACACAACATACTCAAAAGCACACCAATCCGGTTTATTATCTTTATTATAATTAAGTCATATCCCATTCTAATTCAACTTAGATTTGTGACACGAGACCACTGTGGTCCCGCCTCGGTCCCTATTTCCGGAATGGAACGGTAAGGATGCCTTCGACCGTCTAACCAGCACGGCTAGTCGCCGAGAACCTCCTAGACTCTCGCAAGAGCTAGGCAGATGATGTCACCGCCCGTTATCATACACTTGGGCCAAAATAACATAAAGTTCGGTAATCCTATTTCCAGTTTCGTTTTTATAACATAAACGATAAACACACACCACCAAACACGCATCAACGCTAATACAAAGAATACGAGCTAAGTAAGTCCGCAGACTTACCTCGTCACCACACTCAACTTACAACACTCTCGCTTCCTTAGGGGAGGAAGACCATAACCTGCTCACAAGAAGATAACTATATCAACAACAACCCACTCACAATAGAAGTCTAAGACTTCTATACAAATGATCAACGCAAGACCATTTGACTCTCAAATTCTAGGACCGCATCATAGAATCCCTCATGCTCACAGCACACTCAACAAGCTAGAAGTCCTAAGACTTCTAAACCCTCGGATCTTGCAAGATCAAAACTCACAACACCACTAGGATAACATGCCTAGTCTCAACAACGTCAAAGGTAACACTCTACGCTAGGATACGCATATCCTAGCCCACAACTTCACAACCACAAACTCACAATCTCACTCTCACAAGTCTCACAAGAAACATAACAAGATCCTCGAACTCTCACCTAAGGTGCAAGCCACTACTTGGCATTCTCATCAATCCTAGGTCCAATCCTAGCATGATACTATCATCAACCCTCTCTAAGATCAACTAAGAATGCATACTCGAGGTAGGGAACTCACCAAGCAAAGGCACGGAAACGGAAGGAAGAAGAGCAGCCGCAAAGGGGAAAGAAGACCGCAAGGGGAGGCCAACAGAAGCTGCAGCCGCGCCTGCGGCCTGGGTAGGCCGCCCCTGCGGTTCAGGTTGGCCGCCCCCGCGGTCGAACAGCAGTGGCCGATTCCGCCATGGTTTCTTCGGTAGATCCTTGATGTGTTGATGCCTCCTAGCTTCCTTGCTCCACCATAGATGTTCTTCACACACAATAGCATCACACAAGGCGTCCCAAACTCGATCCCAAACACATGCAAGCCAAAAGAAAGAGAACAAGATGAAGTTATGGCTTCCACCATCGAAGCTTGATTAAGAAGATGAAGGGGAAGGAGAAGCTTACTGTTGGACTCGGATTGCACCTCACCTCCTTGCTGGACACTTACATGAGAAGAGGAGAAGGAAGGATCATCAAGAGCTCCTCCCAAGTCAAGTATGGAAGAAGAGATCAAAAGAAAGGAGGTGGGAAAAGAGTTTCAACGTGAACGAGGAAGGGAGAGAGAGAGAAGTGCCAAGGTTGCCACAAAAGAGGGAATCCAAAGGTCAGCTAACCCTTCCTCTCCTTTACGCTAGGAACCGAGGGGTCCAAAAGCAAGAGGGACTAACGAGAGGTCGGAACAAGATTTTGGGATAAATCCCGTTACTCAACGCCTCGTGCTTGCGGGAAGACTGAGGCGCGCCTGCGGGAAGGTCGGTAACTCGCTAACAATCCGGAATAAAAATTCCAGATGTTACAACTAATCCCCCTAAAAACAAGTTTCGTCCCGAAACTTGCAAAACGTAAAACTCTCGGTAAGAGCTCGGTAACCACTCAAAACCGTAACGTGTAACACCCTAATCGATAATCATCGCCCACTCGTGTAGCCACGTCAAGACCTCGCAAGGCCTGCATACATACTCGTGTGAACCGCGTAGCGCATAAAAGCCAAAAGCTAACCAATCATAAACACATCCCCGCTCGGGCACCAAACACATAAAAACACACAAGCACCTAATATCTAAGTCGTCGGCCAACTCGATGTAACTAGGTCATCGTACGAACTCCGACAAGGATACTATCTCACATCCTCTCGGTAGCCTCATCGGCTCCTCATCTATCCCTACATCATCACAACTACGATCATATCTCGAGCCATACACATCTTCCATTGACCGTCACACTTGAAATCTGGAGAACATCCTCCACTCTCGGTGGCCACGCCACTGGTAAACCACTTCCCAACACGATTCGTATCTCCAAAAAGGTCCAATATACTAGGACCCAACTCCCTTCTAGTAGCCATCATGTATGACGCCTCGCGTCCGTGACACTCTTATCTCGACTCCTTCCGTATCCGAACCCAAGGGGCCCGTAGCTCTTTTCGGTGCACACTTTCTCGTGACTTAGCCTGTCTAGCATCCTCCTTTAACCACCGCTACTCGAGCGTGGTCATCAAGTATCTGTTCAGCTAAACTTACATATACTCACCAATTCTAACATTACCAAGTACCGCACTTCCGTCCACAACTTGCTTCGAACTAGGGCATCTCGACGGTACTTCTCAATTGTCATCACGATAACTCAACCCAAGGAAGGGTGTCATGTCTACCTTTACCTCCTTAACTCGCACACATACCCTCTACATGGCATCGACTGGTCACCAAAGTCCTTCGTGCTCGATCCATTATCCAACGTGAAACTATCAGGTAAGACATAGGGTCTCTTATGCGGCACGATCCTGCCGCCCACAAATTCCCAAAACAAAACGCTCATCTCCATCCAAGACAACGATACTCGGTATACTAAACACCTTGCTATGATATTAAGGACTTCCCAATTAGCCGACTTACCGGCCTTGTTTCCCAAAAGGGTGTAAATATATCATCTTCATCGGTTGGTTCCCAATGACCCAAACACGTCACCTTTGTTACATAGTCCCAAACTAGTACAATCTCCCTAGAGGTATTCTACTAATCCCACTGCATAACTCACGATGGATGAAGTCTTCTTTCTCGTCTTATGGTTTGCACAAACCATCAGGCCATAAGGTAACTATGGGGTCTCCCCTCGTAACCTTCTATCCCGGGTCCTTCTCAAAGCCCTTCAAAGACCATCTTCAACTAACGTCCTTAACCATCTCTAAATGTCGCCTCTGCGGGGTGCTCAACTCTTGCTGAGTGAGTATCATACTCTTATCGTTCACACATGCCTAGCATGTTACTCTGTAGCTAAATCGACACCACATAAGCACGCATCCCAAAGTGGCTAATCTTCGACCCTTAGTCGGTCATTCTTCCTACATACCCGCAATTGTCTACATACCCACGGAACCTCTCTTGCTAATTCATACGCGCCCCAAGTCCCGTTTAGATGTATTTCATAATATCACTCCATAACTCGATGTTTGTGTCAAGGAAAACAAACGGAGGTCACTCACCTCTTCTACTTTTGTCAACACTTCACGAATACGTCTCGGATCCCACGACACATTCACTTCTTTAGAAGGGAAGAAATTGTCCAAACCATCCCGCAACTTGGCGGTTAGGACTCACCAATTTATACGCTTCATATCTCCTCCACATACCTTGATGGTATTACCGAGACTATCATCTCATTCTCAACTGATCTGCTGGATCCTCTCAACCCGCTACTTCTCTTAGGAGGTCACCTCGGATGCCCAACCCATCTAGACAACTCTAGTTATCCTCTTATCCTTCATAACCGGTATCCTTGTCGTCCCATGTCAAGCTCATTCCTCTCAGTTCTGAGAGTACAACAAGGCGTCGTCAAATCCAATCATAAGAATCATTCGAGCCACTCATGCATCATAACTGTCATAACAATCCCTAGGTTATGGTCCACCTTGGAACCGCCTGAAACACCATCAGTTGTGCGACTTCATCGTAGCTCGATTCCGAAAACTGATGGATACTCCTATGTGTAATCTCCACTCCTTAATCGCACTTGCGATCTCAAATGGCTTCACTACCCTTGTAGTAACCATATGGGCCCTAAATGCCGTCTTATAAAGGTCCTTTCTTCTTATCATCCCAAAACTGGTGACGTCTCAACTTCAAGTCGCTCCAATTAACATCGCAATCGCATGCACTAGTCTTAACGAGCCATCCACTTCAAAGAAGATACCCTTCCTCGCCGTTCACCATACACATCTCTTGGAAGTCAAAGTGCAACTTTTCCGACATGTACATTTACCCAAAACTCGTACCAGAATGCCCTGAAGGAAAGACCGGAAGAATTCTCCATTCCTACCACAAAACTTCTGACTCATGATTTCCCAATTACTACCACCTTAAGCTTAAAACTTACAACGCTACTGCGGCTACGGCCTTTCATTCCACACCGTAGCCTTCATGGCTCCTTTGGTGAGTCTAACCACTTCGACTCATTTCTTGTTCACGTAAACTTATCATTTGGTCCATAAGGACAAAATACCATGCATCTCCTTCTTATTTCTTCCTTTGCTCAAAGCAACTCGGGAACTTCACTTTCCTCTAGATCCCACTAGGTCTTTATGTGCTTAAACCCTTAAGGTTCTAATCCGCGCCATTCCTCCATATGCCAAAACTCGAAACCTATAAAGGCCGCCAAAAAGGGTCATTCCATCCCTCTGCGGGAGGTCTATTACCGTTACTTGCTTAAACCACTTAACGTTATGTTGCTCAAAACAATCACGATTCTGTTGATGTACTTCCTACCATTGGCATCTAACCGTAGGAAAAACTCCCAGCTTTGTTATGGTTCCTTTGTAGTCTCCACTTGAGGTTATACCTCCCATCTACAACTTTTCCATGGTAACCCGCATTTAATGCGTTCTAAATCATCACCGTAAACCTTGTGGTCGGCCTTCTCTTAGGTCAACGACTTACCAATTCTTAATACTTTATGACCCTATTCTCATGATGACTACCCTCCTTGTGGTATTCTACCTCATCTTCGTTAGCTCCTTCCACGTTCCGTGCTTTCTTCCTTTTCTATAATGTAATCACACTCTTATAGGCCTCACATCTTGTATAAATCGTCTTCAATAGCTTAACCGCACCTCGTAACATCTCGTAAGTGTGTCTCTTGGTCGTTGTCTTAAGTCCTTTCACCACTAAAGCTCCTCGTCACATCATTCTTCGTCTTGGGGTCACATCCATTCACACTTCTATCTCCTTGGCGTTTCTTAGCCTTATAACCATAACGGAAGTTGGTTAACTCCACGTGAATCTTCTTGTTACTCTCGTAATTTTGACTCTCCCCTTAACGTTACCTCGTAAGCTTAACTTACGGTATCCTCCATCTTTCACGCTGGGTTCGATCATTCTTCACATCTTGACTCCAAAGCTTAGGAGCGTCTAAGGGAAGCTTCACTTATCATAATGGGACACCGCCTTTAACCTTGTTAGAATGCTCCCATCTCGTCCTTGACTCGCATCTTTAGTGGTCCACGCATCTTCTTTAAAAACTTATATACGTTAACTCCATAGGTCTTGTTATCCTTCCATTCGTGCCTTCTATGGTAACCACTTCACATCTTCATGTTACTCTCTTAAGTTGTCTCATTTTCTTCTTTTGCTTGGTTGGCCTTCCGTGGCGTGGTCTCCAATCCTTCTCTCCGACATCCTTTAAAAGGAATTCGAGATTGTCGTTGTGTTCGTTAGCACGAAATGCCCAACTCGATACTTGAGCGTCTTCTTCTACTTATGAACGTCATCATAAGCTACATCATCATCTTATAGGTGATGATATCGTATCATCATCTTAGCTCAAAGGTCCTATAGCTCTATATACTACAATATGTATAAGTCTACATATACATAACTATATAAGTCCTAAGTACATATCTCTACTAACATAAACATCCAACATGCCATCATATCAATACAAAGTCTAATACACATCATCATCCACATATACAACTATACACAAATCATGTCCATTATACAACTACAATCTCATATCCATAACTATATATATACCAAGTCCAATAAACTAAGCTGCCAAGATCCGCGGAAGGAGTGGCGGTCCGTACATTCTACCCCGACTCATGCATGTGATTTTGAAAACGAAACTCAGAACCCGTGGGGTTCCTTTTATTCCTTATTCGGCCTGTAGAAGATTGCGAGTGCCATTGTTGTCAACATAGGGCTCTGATACCACTTTGTAACACCCCGAATCCGCGAGATATCGGGATGCTACGGGCGAGACCTCACAATGGGTCCCGACCCTTAGCTTGACAATAATTTCACCGGACCTTTCCAATATGGCACAAATAAAGGCAAAAACGTAAATCGTTTAAAATGCAAATGATGAGAAACGCGAAAGAATGCAACAACAAACTTCAGCTGAGGTACAACTCAAACCAAATGCCGAACAAGCGGCACACGAAACGTAATAACCGAAAGACAAAACACAAGACAACTCCAACTCAAAACCCTTCCTAAAATGTACGGACCCCGGCTGCCCACCCTTCCGGATCTCTCGGAGCATTCCTAACCTGCAAGACAAACTACAACATTCGGTATAAAACCGTTAGCTTATATTCGAAGCATTAGAATTAAAGGGAAAGGCACAAACACAAGAAAAACATCATAAACAGACAACATACTCAAAAGCACACCAATCCGGTTTATTATCTTTATTATGATTAAGTCATATCCTGTTCTAATTCAACTTAGATTTGTGACAAGAGACCACCACGGTCCCGCCTCGGTCCCTATTTCCGGCATGGAACGGTACGGATGCCTCCGACCGTCTAACCAACACGGCTAGTCACCGAGAACCTCCTAGACTCTCGCAAGAGCTAGGCAGATGATGTCACCACCCGTTATCATACACTTGGGCCAAAATAACATAAACGTCGGTAATCATATTTCCAGTTTCGTTGTTATAACATAAACAATAAACACACACCACCAAACACGCATCAACGCTAATACAAAGAATACGAGCTAAGTAAATCCGGAGACTTACCTAGTCACCACACTCAACTCACAACACTCTCGCTTCCTTAGGGGAGGAAGACCATAACCTGCTCACAAGAAGATAACTATATCAACAATAACCCACTCACAATAGAAGTCTAATACTTCTATACAAATGATCAACTCAAGACCATTTGACTCTCAAATTCTAGGACCGCATCCTAGAATCCCTCATGCTCACATCACACTCAACAAGCTAGAAGTCCTAAGACTTCTAAACCCTCGGATCTTGCAAGATCAAAACTCACAACACCACTAGGATAACATGCCTAGTCTCAACAACATCAAAGGTAACACTCTACGCTATGATACGCATATCCTAGCCCACAACTTCACAACCACTAACTCACAATCTCACTCTCACAAGTCTCACAAGAAACAGCCTACACTCATCCCACGAGTCCACTCAGAACATACATCAACCAACCTTAGAACATAACAAGATCCTCGAACACTCACCTAAGGTGCAAGCCACTACTTGGCATTCTCATCAATCCTAGGTCCAATCCTAGCATGATAATATCATCAACCCTCTCTAAGATCAACTAAGAATACATACTCAAGGTAGGGAACTCATCAATCAAAGGCACGGGATCGGAAGGAAGAAGAGCAGCCGCAAAAGGGGAAAGAAGACCGCAAGGGGAGGCCGACAGAAGCTGCAGCCGCCCTTGCGGCATGGGCTGGCCGCCCCTGTGGCTCAGGCTGGCCGCCATGGTTTCTTCGGTAGATCCTTGATGTGTTGATGCCTCCTAGCTTCCTTGCTCCACCATAGATGTTATCCACACACAATAACATCACACACAAGGCATCCCAAACTCGATCCCAAACACATGCAAGCCAAAAGAAAGAGAACAAGATGAAGCTATGGCTTCCACCATCGAAGCTTGATGAAGAAGATGAATGGGGAAGGAGAAGCTTACTGTTGGACTCGGATTGCACCTCACCTCCTTGCTAGAAACATACATGAGAAGAGGAGAAGGAAGGATCATCAAGAGCTCCTCCCAAGTCAAGTATGGAAGAAGAGATCAAAAGAAAGGAGGTGGGAAAAGTGTTTCAACGTGAACGAGGAAGGGAGAGAGAGAGAGAGAAGTGCCAAGGCTGCCACAAAAGAGGGAATCCAAAGGTCAGCTGACCCTTCCTCTCCTTTATGCTAGGAACCGAGGGGTCCAAAAGCAAGAGGGACAAACGAGAGGTCAGAATGAGATTTTGGGATAAATCCCGTTACTCCGCGCCTCGTGTCTGCGGGAAGACTGAGGCGCGCCTGCGGGAAGGTCGGTAACTCGCTAAAAATCCGGAATAAAAATTCCGGGTGTTATAGTTGGGCTGGCTGAAGAAGCATGGGCCAGAAATTTGGGCCGGGTCTGCTCATCTAACTAATATGGAATGATAACTAGATCGTTATTCGCACGGAACCGCTCTTCGGTTTTATTTTAAAAGTACGGAATTATTTCCGGTTACATAATTTCTATCATTTTATGTGAATCAAGGTCACATAAAATGATAGAAATTAAATATCGTTTTATTTTATTTAAAAGAATAAAAGTTGGCGGATCGGAATCCGGTTGAATTTAGTATTAAACAGAGTTTAAAATTTTCGGGTATTACAACAACCATATATACGTCCCTCCAACAATAAAAGATCCACAAGGCATCCAGGAAGTAATACACCTATTAAGTGATTGCTGATAGTCGACGTTCATTGTCGAAATCAACAATCTCGGCCACATCATACAAATCTTGGCCGAGATTTTGACTGCGGTTTGCTACTGTTGTAAATTTTAGAGAAATTTTTTAGGTATAATTTGAAGAATCCAAGTGCAGCCTGTGCAAGAATACATCCAGAGAAGAATTTCTATAATACAAAAACATGGTCAAGAATTTTTACTTTTGAAATCGTATACAAATCACGAGTTGTATTATATTTTAAAACATGGCCAACCCACGTTGAACACGGAGTTACCTCCTAACCTCGACCATGGGATGATCACGGCAGTCACGGATTAAGTGCAATCATCTCCACCCACAATGGTCGGGCACAACCTCGGCCCTCAAAAACCAAGATTTCCACCACTAGTGAGCATGACCCGCCTAAACCGAGGAACTTAAAATCATGAAAAACAAACAGGATGGAAAATTTTCCATTGTGGTCATAGAGAAACTCATCTCTCATAATAATAGGAAAATTGCCCATTGTGGTCATAAAACAAATCATCTCTTGTCTCAATAAGGCAAAAATGTTGCTTAGGTCAAAGACCAAATTATCTCAAATTCTTAAAATCAATAATTCGATTCTGTTCAAAATATCTCAATGCAATCTCTTTAAAAATATCATAATCTAAAATAAACACGTCATAACCATATTGACAAATCAACTTAATTCAATACATTCTCAAAGAATTTCAAAATCAATTGATCAAACTCATTTGTTATACTCAATCAAAGGCAACATCAAACATTTCCATAAACTTCCAATAACTCTTTTCTTTAAACATCACATTGTATATATCATAATTATCAAACCAAACATCTTTCAAAACAACATGTTATGCATGTAACAAGGTAATGGCTTACACTTAATCATACTCGTATAAAAAGCTCACAAGTACTTACCTCGATAAATCTTACTCAACGGCTTAAAGCCAAAATGACAACGTCGAAAAACCTGACAAACAACCTATACAAGTAAATGATCACACAATCAACAAACATATATTATATCATCACAAAACACCATCTAATAGGCGTAGAAGTGACTTACGTAATCCCGACTCGAGTTTGGGTTGTTCTTCACTTAGGGTTTACCCAAAATCCGTTTATCCAATGAATAATTACCTAGAATGCTCAACTAGGCATATCAACCCAATATCCAATTCAAAATCCATAACAACTTCCTAGTCAATAGTTTTACCATATAGTATCATCACAAAACACCATTTAATAGGTGTAGAAGTGATGGATTGATCCGATCAAGATGGATCAGGCAAGCCATGAAGTGGATTGATTGAGTTGATTCTTGTAGAATCCTCGAAGGTGAAAGTTTGTACCGAAGATTCAAGGAAGAATTTGAGAAGGAAGATGTGATGCCCAAATAAAGGAGGAGGATTTTACCCTCAACTAAAATTAATTATAAACATGATTTACAAATGAGGTCAAACATCCTTTATATAGAGGATGTGACCCAAACCAAAGGTCGGAAATTAAATGAAAAATTAAAAGTCTAAAATATGAAAGGTCAAAATTTAAGTTCATAATTAAAGTTCCGAATTAAATTCCTATTTAAAAAGTCTAATCTTAAATGTCAGAATTAAAGATCCGAATTGAAAGGTCTAAAAAGCCGAATCAATAAGAAGGATTAGAAGGAAATATTCCATAATAATATCCCTTCTATTACTATGTTGTCAAAACTAGTCAGCTTCATGTCATGGCGTAAAGAAGTCAAGACATGTCGCTAGACGGGCCGAGAGAGGCGGAGGCACGGATGACATCGATATCTAGGAATCGGGAGGCTTGAAATTTGTAGTCTTTCATGAGGGTGACGTCGTGGAGGTTGTCGAATATGTCGGCAAGGCGCAGGATCGAGTGTCAATAACGGATTGATGTCATTCTTTGATGATACTGGAACTCTTTAAAATGATGCTCAATGCCTCGGATGGGTGGCAAGCTGGATGGTATATTATTGGACATAAAGAGGACAAACTCCGGATGGGGAGCTTAAACTTGTAGTCCCTCAAGGTGTCGGTACCGTGAAGTTTGTCTATCATGCCGTCAAGACCCATGATGGTGAATGTTGTGGCCATGCTGAAAAGATGGAAAGGCAAGTCGGAAGGTATGTTAGTGGAGATAATAAAGACAAATCTCAGATTGAAAGGCTCAAATTTGTTTTCCATCAACATAATGGTGCCGTTGTCAGGGTTGACATCTTTTTCACTCTCAATGATGGCTTTACCTTTGTCCTCTTCAAAGGACTCACCATACGACAAATTGACATATTGAATTGGAAGTAATGGGGCGAAATCTTCAATGATGATATTTCCGTCCTATTCTTCTTTGTTATCGTTAGATAAAGGTTGACAACTTGAATTGGAAGTACTGGGGCGCAATCGTCAATGATAATATCGCCGTCGTCTTCGACTTTTCCCTTGCCACACAATGGGTTTACAACGAACTCATACTTTGGTTGTGTCACCGCTTGGGGTCCTTTATGTTGGGTGGTTGTCATGAGCGCATGAGCTTGTACCTTCAATATTTCTATCTCTTCTCTTAGAAACTTCCGCTCTTCTAGTTGTTTCTTGTAGGGATTTGTTGTCGTATCACCCCGACGATAATGGCAAGGGTCTGGACGGCAAGGTGCAATGTAATCTTCTTCCCTTAAATCAAGGAGATGGATTTTACCTTCAAATAAACTTGATTGTTTTGAACATGAATACAAATGAGACCAAACATCCTTTATATAGAGATGTGACCCAAACCAAATGTCGGAAATTAAATGATGGAATCAAAAGTCAGAATTAAAGTTCCAAAATGAAAAGTTTAATCTTAAATATTTGAATTAAAGATCCTAAATGAAAGGTATAAATAGCGAGACCAATGAGAAGACTTAGAAGAGGGATATTCCACAATAAATATCCTTCTAATATTATGTTTTCAAAACAGGTAAGCTTCATGCAATGACGTAGTGAAAACAATGCATGCCGCTAGACAGACCGAGAGGGGATAAGGCACGGATGACATCGGTATCCAAGGGCGTATCACAACACCAACCCCATCATTCCACATATCTCTATGATCCTTTGGGTCATTAATCTAGGACACTTCAACCCTCTCCGTTTGAGTACATAACCATTGTTGGCAGCCTTTAACACCTTGTCTCACTCATCCTGATATTAGGTTCTTAGTTAATAAATTATCCGAATTCATGCAATCTCCACTATGGATCATTGGCAAGCTCTGAAACGTCTACTTAGGTATCTCTAAGGTACTCTTTACCTCAGTATCACCATCTCCTCCAACTCCAACCTATGTCTTCATGCTTATTCTAACGCCGACTGGGTTGACGATAAAGATGATTTCATCTCAGCCACTAGCTACATTCTATACCTTGGAAAATCACCCATATCCTGAAGCTCTCGCAAACAAATTTTGTTAATCGATCATCCACATAATCTAAGTATAAAGTTGTTGCCGACACCACATCTCAGCAACTCTAGGTCAGTCAACTACTAGAAGAATTTGGTGTTTTTCTCTCTACTTCTCCTACAATCTATTGTGATGAACTTGGTGCCACAACTCTTTGTGTCAATCGTGTCTTTCACTCTAGGATGAAACACGTCGCCTTGGCATATCATTTTGTTCATGAGCAAGTCAACAACAAATCTCTTCGTGTTATTCATGTATAACTCGTGATCCTTTGCGTACATTCTCACTAAACCACTTCTTTGACCTCATTTTAACGAACTACTATCCAAGTTGCAATTCTCCTTTAAGACGTTTAACTTGCAGAGGAATGCTAATGATAGAAATCATATCTCTTGTTGATACTAGAGATATTCCTATCCTTTATGCTGATTATGTATCTCTATTTATCATATTATTGAAGGATAGTAAAAAGTGAGGGTGTCGGGACTCCTTGTATAAAAAAAAGTTCACAAATAGGGTGTTTTGCTAGTGAAAATTTATGTTTCTCTCATCGATGAATACTTAGAATTTGAACACCGTTATATCTATTACCAAGGGCCAGAACGCAACTTGACACAACTTGACACCCTACCATATATTAAAAATAGTATAATGTACGTTAACAATAAAAGTATAATCCTTTAACTCGTGTTGTATATATGCATTGTAAAATTCAAAACGGGTAAGATATAACGTTGAGGGTTTCATCGCATATGTGTGTTAAACAAATAGGTTCTATTCTAAAATCAAATGATAATAAGAGGAGTAGCCAAGACACTTGACGACATGTCTTAAGGCGGCTAACCCATCAAATTTCTTAAGACCGACAAACCCAATAAGTTAGGATCCGCGAAATAGAAATGCTCTAATACCATATGTAATCGCAGTCCGAGCACATATTTGCATTGGACTCAAGGCCAACACATAAGTCTAACAGGACTTCAAACTTAAATCAATTGACAATAGGAGTAATTCACCAGCCTTATATATTAAGCCCGTTATACTCTTATAAAAGACTTGGAACCATTTTAACCTCGTACTCCACATAGTCACTCTACCCCATTAAGTTATTTACATGGGCTTGTTTGAGCTTTTTCCCCATATAAACATCACCAATATTTCATCTCTAATTTTCTCAAATTTAAAATAGGTGAATTTAGTTGAGATTATCCATTTTTATTTGAGTAAAATAAAAAATTCAAGTATCTTTCCAAAAGTCTTTGTGTTATAATTTTATTAAAGTTCCATGTGGTCAGAGTATGAGCGTATGTTTAGAGGGTGGAATGACTTTGTTAGTTCAACACGATCGTGGATATATGAACGAAATTCAACGACTCGTGTTTGAGTTTAAATATGAGATTTTCAATGTTATTTTCAGGAATATTTTGTAGGTTTTTCCGGCCCTCACCACTTCCTCCACTTTGACTTCATTCTTTTCCCTCTGGTGTTTCTCTCAAACTGGTTACGTGTGTTTCACGTTCTTAAGAATTTGATGTTGTACTTTGTTATTTAGATTTGTTTCTTTGATTTAGGCAGTTTGGCCATTTTTTATTTATATAACATCTCGAAACATTAACAAACTCAAATCTATTTCCCATAGGAAATATATTGATATTAAATAGAAATGGGGTTCTTTTGTAATAAAGGCTGTTACCCAACAAACTCGTAACAACCTTCAGTTGGCATGCATAAATGCTTGTAAATTCTCATGATTCAATATATGCTTTCTAGTTCATTTTGCTTCTTAACATGGAACCAGAGCTGCGACTTTCGATTCTTACCTTTTCCTCAATTAAACACATAACCTACACGCAATAAATCCTCACACTGTTTTATAATCTAGCCTTCTTTTCTTCTTATATGATCCATGAAAACCAAAAGGGAACCTAGATATGATAATCTCACAATCAATCCAAACCTGGAGCGAAATACAAATAACAATGTTAATGATCCGCTGTATTTGGTCAATTTTGATAATCTTGGAATGCAACTCATTTTGATTTTTTTCAATGGATCCAACCTCACATCTTGGATGAGAAGCATTCAAATGGAACTAGGAGCTAAGCAGAAACCTGGATTTGTTGATGGATCTTGCAAAAACCTATTGTTGGACATGGAGACTAACTTACTCAATGAATTTTGAGCCGATTACATGATTAGGTGTTGGATCCTACATTCCATAAAGTCAAAGCTTGTTGAGTAGTTCACATATGTCGAATCTTTGAAGGAGCTTTGATCAAGAGATTCGAGGTATCAAATGCTCCCTTAATATATCATATCCATAAAGATTTTGCCTCTTTAAAGCAAGATATTGCTACGATTGTTATATTCTATGGGTCCGTTTGGGGATCCCTAGTTTATTAGGGTGTTAAGTTTAAATTGAAGTTGAATATGAAGATGAAGTTGAAAATGAGGATGAAGATTAAGGAGATGAAATAAAATAAAAGTTGTTGGTGTTTGGTAGGAAGGGTGTTATTATAGGTATGAAGGAAATTATTATGGGTAAAATTACGAAAATGGATATGGGATATATTTTTTTGAATATGACACGTGAGCTATCACGTGATAGTAGTGAACATATTCCATTCTTCGATTCTCTAACACTCCAAAACTGCAGCTCGATTCTTCGTTCTTCGTCAAGGCTGTAGGACGGCGTTCACTACATTGCTCAATCAAGATTTCATAAAACTCATAACCCTTATCTTCATCTTTCTTCTCGCTACTCCATGGTAGAGATTACATCAGCTATCTCCTTCATCTCTTTGTTTTCCTTGTTACAATTACCCTACGAAAAAATAAACGGAAACCCGGTACCGACCATCATCTTTAAAGACCAACCTTCTTACTTTCATGACTTCGTTTTGGGCTTAAACTTTGCCTTATGTGGAGGAGTTATCACCATATTCATCAGACACTTGTACCCCAAAATTGCGGTTTTCTGTAGATATTTCTTGTTGTTGTCGATAATCATGGCAGTCAGAATCTTCGCTTGCTTGGTCGTTCCATGGGCTATGACTTCCCTTTTCAACCAAGCTTCAATGGCTTCCACTGCTTGAAATCAGCGACTTTGGTTTCTTGTAGAAGATCAAGGCCTTTCAAAGCCTATACATGGGATTTGTTCATGGTTTGTTCTGAAGCCGCAGTACAACCAACTGAAGTGCAACAATTTATATGCAGTAGGAAGTATGTGTAAAAAGAAGTATGTTTGTCAAACAAATCTTGGGTCACACAGTGTCAATATGTAATCAATAGAATACAATATGAATAATTGTCTTAGTACTTTTCCTTTATTGTAAAACTAAACTCATTTTAAAATCATTTGCATATTTTGCTGCAAATTGACCCTTCAATTTGCCATGTCTCATCCAATTCATCTGAAGACATGCAATTCAACAATAAAGTTCTAGAAAAAGCTACATAACAGAGGCCATAATAACAACAAGTTAACAACAACATGAATTTTACACCTAAACATCAGCAAACACCAAATGAACTATCACTCATATGATATTTCTTTTCATTGATGATTCAAGTGTGTGTGTGTGTGTGTGTATATATGTGTGTGTTTGTATGTGTACTATGCATATAGGTAGGCTAAACTCACTGTAAAGTGTAGATATTGTGGTTGCCCGGCCGAATTATAGTCTTAATGTCAATTTGATATCCAAGCAGTCGATCTCAATTTGATTCATCTACAAGCATTCATTTCAACAAACCAATTCGAATGGAGTGATCTACATTATAAAGACCACATCATCATCAATCAGCAAAATTTGAAGTTCTTCTCACAACTAAAATAAATATGCAGATGAAGCAATTCAAGAGTACAACTCAAAATTGCAATCAACGTCAATTGATTAATGTGGATTAGATTTTCAATTTCAAACAAAATTTAATCATTTCTTATCAAAGTCAAAAGCGCAATTTCTTAAGGGTCCATCAAAATTTTCTAAGTTAGTGATGATATTCTGCAACATTTAAACAAATCTTTCTAAAATTATTAACGAGGAGGCCAGATTAAACTCTAATTTACTTCAATAGCCGTTATTGTTTTATGCCAACTAATTTCGCTTAAAATTACAGAGGAGGAGAGAAGAGTGTTGACTGAACTGGTGAAGAAACCTCAACAAGTAGTCAAGTAATGGACCTCAATCAAGAAGAAGAAGAAGAAGAAGAAAGAAGAAGAAGAAGAAGAAGAAGAAGAAGAAGAAGAAGAAGAAGAAGAAGAAGAAGAAGAAGAAGAAGAAGAAGAAGAAGAAGAAGAAGAAGACATGACGGCTTACTTGAGTTTAGGGTTGAAGTTTGAGGGTAGAAATGAGAATAAATTTGTTCAACTTTGATAACCTGGGGTCCATTGGTTGAATATTTGAGGGGAATTTCAATCAGCTTCAACCAGTTCAATCTCATCTTCAACTTCCCTCAAACTCTTCACCGAACATGATAAAGCACTTTTGCAATTTCATCTTCATCTGGCTTTTTTTTTTGCAGCCGAACGGACCCTATGACAAATTGAAGAAACTATGGGATGAGTTGATGTCTGTTGACCTATTCCAACCTGTCTTTGTCGAGGTATTGCTAACTTTAATTGTAATATTCTTAATAAAATTTCAGATAAAGAAGCAAAACTTCGTGTTATGAAATTTCTTATGCGATTGAATGAGAAATTTGAGCATATTCTTAGCAATATATTGTCCTTAGAGACTTTACCTACGATGAATCGAGTGTTAGAAAAGTAGAAAGAAATCACTTGCCATACTTTACATGTACATGATGTTCTTCTTGTTTCTCGATATGTTCCTTATAGACATACATGAGGTAGTAGAAGAGATTATAAGAAAGAAAAATTTGATAGAATGTGCTCCTAATGTAAGGAAAGGGGACATTTGAGATAAGCATGCTTGAAGCTTACTGGAGTTCCAGATTGGTACAAGGAATTCAAGGAAATGGATGAAAGGTCTTTTGCTCCTACTCCATCTCCCAAATCAGCGAACAACCTGGATACATATGTTGGAGATAATCCTCTTGAGTCCTCGGATCTCTCTTCATGCTCATCATCCATGTATCTAGCTGTTGTTAATGTAGTTGACCAAGAGGTACTTCAAATGAGGATGGATAAATAGTATATTACTTCCATAAATTTTCAAAGTATTATCACTCACCTTATGAACAATGTTGTCAACATGTGCACTTGGATTGTGGATTCTGGAGCCATTGACCATACACCTTTTGCAAAGAATACTTCTCTCATTTGCACAAGCTTGAAAAAATTATCCTTATTGGAGTTCATGATGGTTCAATAAAAGAGGTTCATCATCGAGGCACTGTGATCCTGTCTCTTCTCATCACACTCCATAATGTTCTTTATCTACCTCACTTTAAGCACAATTTACTCTATCTCTCGATGGATTCATGATTTGCATCTTAAGATCAATTTAATTTACACATAATTCCTATTTATTTCAGGACCATACCAATGATTCTCTCATTGCTACTAGTTACAAGGAGGGAGATCTTTACAAGATTGGATTTCCTCTTCTCCGGACTTTGGCCTGTGCAACTTCACACTTGATAATAAGAAATATGATGTGTCTTTGTTTCATGCTTGATTATGACATTTATCGTTGTCAAAACTGTATCATATTGACACTTGCTCCACATCAAAACTCACCTCATTGGATTGTCATCACATGGTAAGACTACATTTGCATTGGTTCATGTTGATATCTAGGGACCATATCACACACTTGCTTTATGAGGTGCTAGATATGTTTTTTTACTATAATTGATGACTATACTCGATGTACATGGACTTTCTTCATTCTAACAAACAACAGGTCATCAAGATTGTCACCAATTTATTTGCATATGTACACACTCAAGTTCACACTAAAGTCTAGGCTTTTAGATTATATAATGGGGACAAATTTTTGCAACATCAGCTTAAGGATTTCTTCCTTAGCTTTGGGATCATTCATCAACGACCTACTCTATATGCTCCACAACAGAATGCACGAGTTGAGAGAAAACATCTCCACCTACTTGAGATTACATGTGCACTTAGACTCCATGCAAATCTACTTAATTCCTTATGGGAGAATGCATTCTCACTGATACACACCTTATTATTTTAATTCCCTCTCCTATCCTTGACTAGAAATCACCCTT
Source organism: Fagopyrum esculentum (assembly GCA_033239045.1). Classification (NCBI taxonomy): domain Eukaryota; kingdom Viridiplantae; phylum Streptophyta; class Magnoliopsida; order Caryophyllales; family Polygonaceae; genus Fagopyrum; species Fagopyrum esculentum. The sequence continues at coordinate 46,039,502 of BSUD01000001.1, read as the reverse complement.
TGATCTCCTAGATCACACCAAGGCCGCCTAAGATCATTTGAGGGTTATTGGATGTCTTTGTTTTAGCTTGCTTCCTTACAAGAACAATCTTGAGCATGTTTCCTCCTCATGTGTCTTGATTGGTTATCCACCATCCCAAAAATCTTACAAACTCTTTAACCTCACGACACATAAAATCACCGTCAGTTGTAATGTGATTTTTCAAGAAACTATTTTCCCTTTCAAGACATCTACTACACAACCACACCTTATGGATTCACCATCTACTTCTCCTCTTCCTCTTGTCTCACCACCTCCTTCCTCATTTTCAGTTCCTCCTTTCTCACCATCTCTTTATACAAATGATAATTTTGTCCATCATATCCGGGTCCCTTTCTCCTCTCCTACACCTAATCCTCCTTCACCATTAGTTATTCCCTCTCCACCACTAATTATTTCCTCTCCTCGATTACCTCTTCTACCTACTTCTCGTCCCACTCGCACTATGCATCGACATGCATACCTCCAAGAGTATGCTTGTAATTCCCTGATTTCTCTAAACCATATCAATCTCTCTTGTCATACCACCGACTTTGTTCATGCCCTATGCAATGTCATCAAATCATTTAATTTGACCCATCTCATTATTATCGGGCCAAAGATTATCCACCTTCGATTGAAGCCATGACAAGGGAACTTCATGCTCTTGAGCTTAATAACACCTGGGAACTTCTTCCCTTACATTCAAGAAAGTCATCTATTGAATCTACATGGGTTTATAAACTCAAGTATCGACCAGAGGAACAATTGAGCATCACAAGGCTTGTTTGGTAGCTAAAGGTTACAACTAGATTAAAAATAAAGACTGCAAACACACATTTTCCCTAGTGGCCAAATTCTCTACCATTCGAGTTGTTTTAGCCTTAGCAGTTTCTAAGAGTTGGCCTCTTTATCAACTGGATATCAATAATATAATGCATTTCTTCATGGATATCCGGATGAAGAAATGTTTATGTTGCCTCCTCATGGGTATACAAAAGCTCCTCCCGGTTATGTCTTTCACCTAAAAAAATCTTTTAATGGGCTTAAGCAAGCTACTCGCCAATGGAATATTGAGTTTACTAAGTTCGTCACTCAACTCGATTATGTTCAGTGTCGTCAAGACTACTCCCTCTTTGTCAAGAATTCTTCTTAGAGAATTACAGCCGTCTTACTTTATGTTGATGACGTTTTAATCACTAGTGATTTTCCATATGAGGTTGCGTCTCTTAAGCAACACCTTAACATTGGTTTCACGATTAAGGATCTTGATCTTGCCAGGTATTTCCTAGGAATGGAAATCACATGTGACAACTCAGGCATTCTTAGAAAGTACATTCATGACATTATTCTTGACTCTCATCTCTCTAACTGCAAGCCAAATACTTTCCCTATGCAACACAACATTCATCTTACTCTAGTTTCAGGTGATCTTATTCCTGATCCAGAGTCTTATCACTACAAAAAAAAAAAAATTAAAATAGCGACGGTAGAAAAGCCATTTGCCGTCGCCAATAATCAACTGCGACGGCTTGGCGACGGCCAAACGGGGCGTAGCCAGATCAGGCGACGCAAAAGTTTTTTGCGACGGCCTTTGCCGTAGCAAAATTTTCGCGTCAGCTTAAGCCGTCGCCGTCCAGTGTGTCGCAAACTTTGAAATTTGGTGCGAAATTTTAAATTTGCGTCAGTAGTAGCCGTCGCAAAATTTAAATTTGGTGGGAAATTTTGTATTTTTGGCAACGCAAGGAGCCGTCGCAGATTGTATATTTGGTGGGAAATTTTGTATTTTTGGCGACGGCATGGAGCCATCGCAAATTTTTAAAATGTGTTTAAAATATTAATTTTTGACAACGGTAACTTGCCGTGACAAATTGTAAATTTAATGGGAGAATTCTACCACATCCGATAAAACTATACCACAACTTGTATTATTTGAAAACATCTAGATGGTTGCATCAAGTTGCAATAACAATTTTCATAAACCAAAAGAGTATTTAACATTCAAAACAATTAAAATAGCACGATTCGAAGTGTAAATAAGTTCACAATTTGAAAGTACAAAACCTAGATGCCCTTCATCTTTAACAAAGTGGTCATGAGATTCAAAATCACACACTTCCACGATCTAATTGGTTCCTTTTCTGATGCTACATGATCTCCATCTCCAATAGACTCTTTTCGATGTGCAGTAGTTGCAATCTATAAAATATGAAATAATAACAATAGTTTAGGTGAAATTTTTACAGAACTTAAAGTTCTAGATTACCAAAAATTACATGTGTAAGTGAATGCGAGCTTTTCCCTTCATTGCCCTCCGATTGCATAAGAAGTTTCTTCAATTCTTCATACTTCATCTCAAAGTGCTTCGTCAATTTTGTTGTTACGTCTTCAGTGAATTTTCGAGTTACATCTTCAATGACTTCTCCTCTTAGCTCTTCTATCATCTTTTGCATTTGCTCTAGATTGTTCTTATATGTCGATGGGTCTGATGGATACACCATAGAAGGAGGTGCACTAGAAGCAAATGTATGACAATAACCATGGTCATCAACTCCAATTATCTTGTGGAATATTCGATCTTGTATAACAATCCAAAATTGATTTCATCTATCGGCCATGACAATCTATGTGGCATCATTGAGCTAGCAAGCAAGCAAGCACAAGAATAAAGTATATCCAAACAATCTTTTTTGGTGGAATAATAGGCTTATTGCTTGGATGGATGTAGTAGTTTGAGTTTTCACCAATAGAAACAACGAACTTATATTTGGTTGGGCTGTAATTGCATTTTGATTTTGATAACACGATTTATAGCATAGTTTTAGATGCACATTTAGGTAAGATTCTCGCTCAATCATGCATTGTCTAGCACTAGTCCAATACGTTTTGCACTTAAAACATGTATTTTGTCGAGATAGACGTCTACGCGGACTTTTGGGCGTTTTGTAGGTATTTCGGGAAGTTTCGAGCCAAAACGACGCGTTTGAGGGTCGCTCATTCAGAGGACGCGTTTCCAACTCATTAGAGCACAAAGAATGACTCAAGGAACCTTGCCAACACAGGCCATACACCAAACCACAGCCTATTGAGCGTAAACAAAGTTTCTGTTAGAAATCACGGGTTCCTGGAGAATCACGGCCGTGGAAATGGCCGTGGTTTTTGCCAGATTCTCGTGACAGCTGTGCCACGACTCTCATGGCCAGCTCATGAAGAAATTGGTTATAAAAGTGGTCCTTGAATTGTTGTTAGAGGCAGCTGGGATTTTGGGGTAGTTTGGGGAGCAGCTCACACATTCTCTATTGCTCTTGAACAAAATATATTCCAAGGAGAAGAAGGATTTTTCTAGGTAGGAAAGTGCAAGAAGAAGAAGAAAGGAGCCATTGCCATTGAAGAGGAGAGGAGAAGACACACCTAACTCTTGTATTTCGGATTTATTTCTAGAAGTTTTTGAACCCTTGAACCTTCCTTTGGAAGGGTTGTAAGTCATCCTAAATTCAATCTTCAGATTTGGATTCTATTTGGAGTTTCTTTGTTCATCTTCTTTCTCTTATTTCTCTTGCTATGGAGACCATGAATCTATGCTTGTTTGTTTTGAATTCCAATATAAATGTTGTAGGCTAGATTGATGTGATTCTAGGGTTAGGAAAGGAAGGTTATGGCTAGATCTATGATAGGATGAACTTAAATTTGCCTTTGGATGATTTTTGTTTATGGACGTAGCTACTGTTAGGAATCACGGGTAGTTCTTGAAGAACCACGGCCGTGGTTTTTGTAGAACGAACCGTGATTTTCCTGGACTCGAAGGATTTCACCTTAGGTTCATAAAATTGTTGAAACCCTAAGTTTTTGCTAAGTTTAACCTACCCTAGGGTGTCCTAGTGTAGAGACTAAGTGTTAGGAGAGACTTACCCGGTAATCCTTGCCCTTAGAATCCAAATAGTAAAGCCTTAGGTAATGGTGAGCCTAATAAGCCTCCATTGGATTTAGTGTGCTAGGATAGTTGCTTAGAACTTCCCTTTCCGAGACTTACCCGGTAAGGATAGGTTAGACCTCTAGGTAAAAATCCGGTTTGTGTTAAAATCCTATCCTTAGGTTCTTAGAAACTTAACCGGTAATGAGATCTTAGGTGTGGACTAGTTGATCATGAGACTTACCCGGTACTTGATCCCATTTTAGAAACACTAAATCCCAACGTATCATAATCAATCCAAAGAATGAATAGATAACTAGAGATTATGCCATAACCGGAATTTCCAACCCCTAGAATCCGTTTTCTCTCTCTCTTGATCACACTTTGTTCGATTCGTTTATTTGTGCCGATTTTTCCGATTGAGTTTGATTTGATTGTTTGCATGAGTTTTCGATCCTTGATTTGATCATCTAAAACCAACAAAAACAAATTGCGATTTCTTCCTTTCTTGCTTAGTTTAGACCTTGCTAAATTCAATCACAACTTAGTTCGATTTCACCTTAGTCTTTGCGTTCGACCTTGGAGTACTTATCTTTCTACATTCGTCCCGTACACTGCGGGTGCGCTAAGAATTAGGATAATTATAACAAGTATAAATTTAAGACTTATTGCGTAAACACTTTCTAGCGTGACAAGTTTTTGGCGCCGTTGCCGGGGACTAGGTCTAGATTGAGTCTATTTTGTGATTGATTCTAGTGTAGATCTTTCTTGTTTCTTTTGATCTCTTTTTGGTTTGTGTCTTTGCTTTTCAGGGCATCTACTTCTCTTTAGGTGTATGCGAAGATCTCGTGACAAGGATCTAGCTCCATTCGATCCCGAACCGGAGAAAACCCTTCGATCTAGATCTAAGAACATCCGAAAAGAGAGAGAGATGGCCGGTAGAAATCTTCAAGCTGAATTGGATGAAGCCTTAGAGCAAATAAGGCTAAGAGATGAGCTCTTAGAGGAAGAGAGGAGACTTGCCAATGAGAGGCAAGAGGAAACAAGGAGGGAGATCGAAGAGATTAGGCAAGCCCTTGTTCAAGGAGAGCTTAATCGCCGACAACCTCCACCACCTCCACCACAACTGCAACCGGCGGCTAATGTTAGGGTTGTTCCCATTGCCATTGAGGAGCCACAAACCCTAGGGAGACGCATGGATCCAGCACAAAGAGCACACCGACCGGGTGTGAACCTAGGAGATCCCGCAACCCACAACTATGAGCTCCGCCCTCAAGTTCTACAAATGATCCGGCACAATCAATTTGGAGGGATGGAAGGAGAGTCTCCTCATCAACACTTGATGAATTATGAGATCTTGATGGAGACTCTTAGACCACCAAGATTGGAGAGCAACAACCATAAGCTAAGGGCCTTTTCCTTCTCTCTTAAGGACAAAGCCTTAGCTTGGTATCAATCTATTCCACAAGGAAGAGTTGGAACATGGGAAGAGATGACAACCGAGTTCTTGACCAAGTTCTTCCCACCTTCCAAGACCACCGAGTTAAGAGGGAAGATCAATGCCTTTGTGATGAGGGATAGAGAGAGTTTGTTCAAGTCTTGGGAGAGATTCAAAGACCTTCTTCTAGATTGTCCGCACCATGGCATACCAAAGATTGAGCTATTGGAAATCTACTTCAAAGGGCTTGATGAAGATAGCCAATTCAAACTTCAATCACTTTCCGGTGGGACATTTATGGAGAAACATGTGGATGATGCTTGGGAGTTTGTGGAGAAGCAAGCTCTAGTGATTGAGAAGTACTCGCATAGGAAGAGTGAAGGGAGAAAGGCGGGAGCATATGAGGTGAGTGAAGTCACCATGAGCAATTTCAAGCTTGACGCCATCAACAACGAGTTGAAATCCTTGAGAGAGTTATGCACTACAACCTTGAAGAGCCAAACAACTCCTCAAGCACCTCCACAAGCAAACTTGTCTTCCAAGGAGGTAGATGTCAACTACATGGGAAGAGGCAACTTCAACAATTACCAAGGCCCAAGGAACTTCAACAACAACCGGCAATTCAACAATTACCGGCCAAACCACAACCATCCCGGATTTTCTTACTCTAATCCGGATGGAGCCTTGAATCCTCCCGCCTCCACAAGTGCAACTCCACCAAGAGCTTCACAAGAACCTCCACCCGGTTTTACTCAACCTTCAAAAGATAAGACCGAAGTCATGTTTGAACAATTGCTAGGAAGATTGAGTGGACTTGAGAGCACCGTCACTTCAATTTCTAAGGCTCAAAAAGTCTTGGAAGCACAAGTCTTTCAAAAGGCGGGTGAGGCACATAGAGATCCGGGAAAGCTTCCCGGAAGAACCGAAGACAACCCAAGAGGCCAAGTTTTGGCTATCACGACAAGGAGTGGGTTGAGTATGAAGGATCCTTTGCCCAAGGACCAAGCTAAAGGGAAGCAAGTAGTGGTAGAAGAGGGAAGAAGGCAAGAAGATGGAGAGAAGAACAAGGATGTAGAGCCAACTTATGTGGCACCACCTCCATACAAGCCACCACTACCATTCCCACAATCAAGAGCAAGAGCTCGTTTGGACAATCACTTTGGTAAGTTCCTTGAACTAATGTCCAAGTTACATATTAACATTCCGTTCATGGATGCAATTTTAGGAATGCCGGCATACGGAAAGTTCTTGAAGGAAATACTCTCCAACAAAAGGAAGTTGGAGGAGTATGGGGAGATTAGGATGACCAAGAGATCCTCGGAGTTGATCCAAACAATGAAGGAGGAGATGCCTCCCAAGCTAAGGGATCCGGGCTCTTTTTGTGTTCCAATTGGAGTAGGAGATGTGAAGTACGAAGCCCTTTGTGATCTTGGGGCGAGTGTAAGCATCATACCGCTTGCACTTAGTAACAAGGTCGGGCTAGGAGAGCCAAAACCGGTCAAGATGACCCTCTATATGGCGGACCGATCCATCACTCACCCGGTTGGGATTCTTGAAGATATTCCGGTGCAATTGGGAGGATTCTATGTACCTATCGACTTTGTAGTGTTGGACATTCCGGCGGATTACCCGGTTCCCATCATCCTAGGAAGACCTTTCCTAGCCACATCCGGATGCTTAGTGGATTTCAAGAACGGGACTCTCTCCTTCAACATTGGAGAGGAGAACATCAAGTTCAAGCTGTCCACAATGATGAAAGGGCCAACCCTAGATGAGGATATCTTCAACATAGTCGAGCAAGAAGAATCTAGAGAAATGGTGAGCTCGATTTTGATCAAGGATCCCTTGGAAAAGGTTCTCACCTTGAGTATGATGGAGGAAGACATTGAGGAGGATTGCAATGAAGAGATCAAAGCCTTGGAGGCGTTGGAAGAAGAGCCAAGAGTGGGATTTGAGAGCCATGAAGAAATTGTGAACAGCTGCAAGTTCCACGGTCGAGATTTAGGAACCACGGCCGTCAAACTCTCTGGACAACTCCGAGAAACAAGCCTGGAAGGAACCACGGCCGTGGAAGTTGAACCAACCGTAATTCCAACCGTGGTTTCCCCTGAATCAGCTCTTAATGATGATCAAGCTTCTAGGAGCCAAGGGGAATCTTCATTTGCTTTGGATTCATCTCATCCAATCTTATTTGGATCGTCTTCAACCGAAAAAGGTCCTCCCTCACTTGAACTCAAACCCCTTCCCTCTCATTTAAAGTATGCATTCCTTGGTGATAATTCTACATATCCGGTGATTGTTAACGCATGCTTGAGTGATGATGAACTTGCTAAATTGCTACATGAATTGAGATTGCATAGGAAAGCCATTGGTTATACTATTGATGATTTAGTTGGTATTAAGCCATCTTTGTGCATGCATAAGATAATGATGGAAGATAACCACAAACCCTCTATAGAGCATCAAAGGAGATTGAACCCTATAATGAAAGAGGTGGCTAGAACTATGATAGGACGGACTTAGATTTACCTTTGGATGATTTTTGCTTATGAACGTAGTTTCTGTTAGAAATCACGGGTAGTTCTTGTAGAACCACGGTCGTGGTTTCTGTAGAACAAACCGTGATTCTTCCTGGTTCGAAGGATCTTACCTTAGATTCATAAAATTGTTGAAACCCTAAGTTTTTGCTGAGTTTAACCTACCCTAGGGTGTCCTAGTGTAGTGACTAAGTGTTAGGAGAGACTTACCCGGTAATCCTTTCCCTTAGAATCTAAAATAGCAAAACCTTAGGTAGTGGTGAACCTAACAAGTCGCCATAGGATTAGATGTGCTAGGAATGTTGATTAGGACTTCCCATTCCAAGACTTACCCGGTAAGGATAGGTTAGATCCCTAATTAACAATTCCGGTTTGTGTAGAATTCCTAACCTTAGGTTCTTAGAGACCTAACCGGTAATGAGACCTTAGGTGTGGACTAGTTGGATCATGAGACCTACCCGGTAATTGATCCTAATTTAGAAATACTTAATCCCAACATACCATAATCAATCCGAAGAATGAATAGATAACTTGAGTTCTATGCCATAACCGGAACTTCCGACCCCTAGAATCCGTTTTTCCTTTCCTTTGATCAATATCTTGTTTGATTTGTTTATTTGTGATTTTTGGTTTAGTTTGATTGTTTGCTTTGCGTGAATTGTGATCTTTGATCTGATCACCTAAAACCGACAAAAACAATTGAGATTTTCTTCCTTCCTTTATTTCCTTCTTTAGACTTAGATCTTTGCTAAACTCAATCACAACTTGAATCAATTTCACCTTAGTCTTTGTGTTCGACCTCGGAATACTTATCTTTCTACATACGTCCCGTACACTGCGGGTGCGCTAGAAATTAGGATAATTATAACGAGTATAAATTTAAGGCTTATTGCGTGCACACTTTTTAGCGTAACAAGTTTTTGGCGCCGTTGCCGGGGACTAGGTCTAGATTGAGTCTATTTTGTGATTGTTTCTAGTGTAGATCTTTCTTGTTGCTTTTGATCTCTCTTTGGTTTGTGTCTTTGCTTTTCAGGACATCTATTGCTCTTTAGGTGTATGCGAAGATCTCGTGGCAAAGATTTAGCTCCATTCGATCCCGAACCGGAGAAAACCCTTCGATCTAGATCTAAGAACATCCGAAAAGAGAAAGAGATGGCCGGTAGAAATCTTCAAGCTGAGTTGGATGAAGCCTTAGAGCAAATAAGGCTAAGAGATGAGCTCTTGGAGGAAGAAAGGAGACTTGCCAATGAGAGGCAAGAGGAAACAAGGAGGGAGATTGAGGAGATTAGGCAAGCCCTTGTTCAAGGAGAGCTTAATCGCCGACAACCTCCACCGCCTCCACCACAACCGCAGCCGGCGGCTAATGTTAGGGTTGTACCTATTGCTATTGAGGAGCCACAAACCCTAGGGAGACGTATGGATCCGGCACAAAGAGCACACCGACCGGGTGTGAATCTAGGAGATCCCGCAACCCACAACTATGAGCTCCGCCCTCAAGTTCTACAAATGATCCGGCACAATCAATTTGGAGGGATGGAAGGAGAGTCTCCTCATCAACACTTGATGAATTATGAGATCTTGATGGAGACTCTTAGACCACCAAGATTGGAGAGCAACAACCATAAGCTAAGGGCCTTTTCCTTCTCTCTTAAGGACAAAGCCTTAGCTTGGTATCAATCTATTCCACAAGGAAGAGTTGGAACATGGGAAGAGATGACAACCGAGTTCTTGACCAAGTTCTTCCCACCTTCCAAGACCACCGAGTTAAGAGGGAAGATCAATGCCTTTGTGATGAGGGATAGAGAGAGTTTGTTCAAGTCTTGGGAGAGATTCAAAGACCTTCTTCTAGATTGTCCGCACCATGGCATACCAAAGATTGAGCTATTGGAAATCTACTTCAAAGGGCTTGATGAAGATAGCCAATTCAAACTTCAATCACTTTCCGGTGGGACATTTATGGAGAAACATGTGGATGATGCTTGGGAGTTTGTGGAGAAGCAAGCTCTAGTGATTGAGAAGTACTCGCATAGGAAGAGTGAAGGGAGAAAGGCGGGAGCATATGAGGTGAGTGAAGTCACCATGAGCAATTTCAAGCTTGACGCCATCAACAACGAGTTGAAATCCTTGAGAGAGTTATGCACTACAACCTTGAAGAGCCAAACAACTCCTCAAGCACCTCCACAAGCAAACTTGTCTTCCAAGGAGGTAGATGTCAACTACATGGGAAGAGGCAACTTCAACAATTACCAAGGCCCAAGGAACTTCAACAACAACCGGCAATTCAACAATTACCGGCCAAACCACAACCATCCCGGATTTTCTTACTCTAATCCGGATGGAGCCTTGAATCCTCCCGCCTCCACAAGTGCAACTCCACCAAGAGCTTCACAAGAACCTCCACCCGGTTTTACTCAACCTTCAAAAGATAAGACCGAAGTCATGTTTGAACAATTGCTAGGAAGATTGAGTGGACTTGAGAGCACCGTCACTTCAATTTCTAAGGCTCAAAAAGTCTTGGAAGCACAAGTCTTTCAAAAGGCGGGTGAGGCACATAGAGATCCGGGAAAGCTTCCCGGAAGAACCGAAGACAACCCAAGAGGCCAAGTTTTGGCTATCACGACAAGGAGTGGGTTGAGTATGAAGGATCCTTTGCCCAAGGACCAAGCTAAAGGGAAGCAAGTAGTGGTAGAAGAGGGAAGAAGGCAAGAAGATGGAGAGAAGAACAAGGATGTAGAGCCAACTTATGTGGCACCACCTCCATACAAGCCACCACTACCATTCCCACAATCAAGAGCAAGAGCTCGTTTGGACAATCACTTTGGTAAGTTCCTTGAACTAATGTCCAAGTTACATATTAACATTCCGTTCATGGATGCAATTTTAGGAATGCCGGCATACGGAAAGTTCTTGAAGGAAATACTCTCCAACAAAAGGAAGTTGGAGGAGTATGGGGAGATTAGGATGACCAAGAGATCCTCGGAGTTGATCCAAACAATGAAGGAGGAGATGCCTCCCAAGCTAAGGGATCCGGGCTCTTTTTGTGTTCCAATTGGAGTAGGAGATGTGAAGTACGAAGCCCTTTGTGATCTTGGGGCGAGTGTAAGCATCATACCGCTTGCACTTAGTAACAAGGTCGGGCTAGGAGAGCCAAAACCGGTCAAGATGACCCTCTATATGGCGGACCGATCCATCACTCACCCGGTTGGGATTCTTGAAGATATTCCGGTGCAATTGGGAGGATTCTATGTACCTATCGACTTTGTAGTGTTGGACATTCCGGCGGATTACCCGGTTCCCATCATCCTAGGAAGACCTTTCCTAGCCACATCCGGATGCTTAGTGGATTTCAAGAACGGGACTCTCTCCTTCAACATTGGAGAGGAGAACATCAAGTTCAAGCTGTCCACAATGATGAAAGGGCCAACCCTAGATGAGGATATCTTCAACATAGTCGAGCAAGAAGAATCTAGAGAAATGGTGAGCTCGATTTTGATCAAGGATCCCTTGGAAAAGGTTCTCACCTTGAGTATGATGGAGGAAGACATTGAGGAGGATTGCAATGAAGAGATCAAAGCCTTGGAGGCGTTGGAAGAAGAGCCAAGAGTGGGATTTGAGAGCCATGAAGAAATTGTGAACAGCTGCAAGTTCCACGGTCGAGATTTAGGAACCACGGCCGTCAAACTCTCTGGACAACTCCGAGAAACAAGCCTGGAAGGAACCACGGCCGTGGAAGTTGAACCAACCGTAATTCCAACCGTGGTTTCCCCTGAATCAGCTCTTAATGATGATCAAGCTTCTAGGAGCCAAGGGGAATCTTCATTTGCTTTGGATTCATCTCATCCAATCTTATTTGGATCGTCTTCAACCGAAAAAGGTCCTCCCTCACTTGAACTCAAACCCCTTCCCTCTCATTTAAAGTATGCATTCCTTGGTGATAATTCTACATATCCGGTGATTGTTAACGCATGCTTGAGTGATGATGAACTTGCTAAATTGCTACATGAATTGAGATTGCATAGGAAAGCCATTGGTTATACTATTGATGATTTAGTTGGTATTAAGCCATCTTTGTGCATGCATAAGATAATGATGGAAGATAACCACAAACCCTCTATAGAGCATCAAAGGAGATTGAACCCTATAATGAAAGAGGTGGTCAAAAAGGAAATCATTAAGTTGCTAGACGCGGGAATTATCTACCCTATCTCGGATAGTAAGTGGGTTAGTCCCGTTCATGTAGTACCTAAGAAGGGTGGAATGACGGTAGTAACTAATGAGAACAATGAATTAATACCAACTAGGACGGTCACGGGATGGAGAATGTGTATAGACTATAGGAAATTGAACATGGCCTCTAGGAAAGATCACTTTCCCCTCCCCTTCATTGACCAAATGCTAGAAAGATTAGCTCAACATTCTCACTTTTGCTATCTAGATGGGTATAGCGGATTTTTCCAAATCCCTATCCACCCCGATGACCAAGAGAAAACAACTTTTACATGTCCATGGGGTACATTTGCATATAGGAGAATGCCATTTGGGTTGTGTAATGCACCCGCCACCTTTCAAAGGTGTATGATGGCTATCTTTTCGGAATACATAGAAAATATCATGGAGGTGTTCATGGATGATTTCTCTGTTTATGGTTCTTCTTTTGATGATTGCTTGGCTAACTTGTCATTAGTATTACAAAGATGTGAGGAGACAAATCTTGTCTTAAATTGGGAAAAATGCCACTTCATGGTAAGTGAAGGGATTGTGTTAGGACACTTGGTGTCTAACCGTGGCATCGAGGTTGATAGGGCTAAGATTGAAACGATAGAGAAGTTGCCACCACCTACCTCGGTGAAGGGGGTAAGGAGTTTCTTAGGGCATACCGGTTTTTACCGGAGATTCATCCAAGATTTCTCTAAAATTTCTAAGCCTCTAACTAACCTACTAATGAAGGACGTTGATTTTGTCTTTTCCAAGGATTGTCTTGAAGCGTTTTGTAGGTTGAAGAACGCCTTGATCTCCGCACCCATCATGCAACCTCCGGATTGGAGTCTACCATTCGAGATCATGTGCGATGCAAGTGATGTGGCCGTTGGGGCTGTTTTGGGGCAAAGGAAAGAAGGGCGCACTCATGCTATTTACTATGCTAGCAAGACGCTAGATGATGCCCAACTCAATTATGCTACTACCGAAAAGGAGTTGTTAGCGGTAGTGTATGCATTTGAGAAGTTCCGCTCGTACCTTGTTGGAGCAAAGGTCATAGTTTACACGGATCATGCGGCAATCCGTTATCTACTTACGAAGAAGGATGCCAAGCCAAGGTTGATTCGGTGGATCCTTCTTCTTCAAGAGTTTGATTTGGAGATAAGAGATAAGAAGGGATCCGAAAACTCGGTAGCGGATCACCTTAGTAGACTCCCACCATTGGAGCTTGGGAAAGACAACATCCCGATAGATGATTCATTCTGGGACGAACAATTGCAATTGGTGGAAGAATGCTTGTTCCAAGTGGCTAAGGGAAGTGAGTCATGGTATGCCGACATTGTGAATTACTTGGTGTGTGAGGAAGTGCCTCCCGGGCTAACGTATGCACAAAGGAAGAAGTTCTTCAACGATGTAAGGCATTACTATTGGAGCGAGCCACTTCTATTCAAGAGAGGCCCGGATGGGGTGCTTAGGAGATGCATACCCGAAGATGAAATGGAGAGTGTGATCCGGCATTGTCACTCCTTACCATGTGGAGGCCATGCTAGCTCACACAAAACGTGTGCCAAGGTATTGCAATCCGGTTTTTATTGGCCTAACTTGTTTAGAGATGTGCAAGGTTTTGTGGCGGCGTGTGATGCTTGCCAAAGAACGGGGAACATCTCAAGGAGGAATGAAATGCCCTTGAACAACATCCAAGAAGTTGAGATTTTTGATGTGTGGGGTGTAGACTTCATGGGACCATTCCCTTCTTCATGTGGCAATCTCTTCATCCTATTGGCGGTGGACTATGTGTCAAGATGGGTAGAGGCAATCGCCTCTCCTACGAATGATGCCAAAGTGGTGGTGCGGTTCTTCAACCGAGTGATCTTCCCTAGGTTTGGAACACCAAGGGTGATCATTAGTGATGGAGGGAAGCACTTCACAAATAGGAACTTTGGAGCACTTTTGGCCAAGTATGGGGTGACTCACAAAGTGGCAACACCCTACCACCCTCAAACTAGTGGTCAAGTGGAGATCTCCAACCGTGAGATTAAAGCCATACTCGAGAAGACGGTGTCTAGAACAAGAAAGGATTGGGCCATGAAGCTCAATGACGCACTATGGGCATATAGAACCGCTTTCAAGACACCTATTGGCACCACTCCCTACAAGTTGGTCTATGGCAAATCTTGCCATCTTCCGGTGGAAATGGAGCATAGAGCTTATTGGGCCATTAAATGGCTAAACTTTGACCTCAAGGAGGCGGGAGAAAAGAGATTGCTTGATATCAATGCACTTGAGGAACTCCGCTTGGAAGCTTATGAGAATGCCCGGATCTACAAGGAGAGGACCAAAAGATGGCATGACAAGAGGATCACTCCAAAGGAGTTGAGTGAAGGAGATCTTGTCCTTCTCTTCAACTCAAGGCTAAGACTCTTTCCCGGAAAGCTCAAATCAAGATGGACCGGGCCATATGTGGTGAAGAAGATCTTTCCCCATGGAGCAATTGAAATAGGAGGGGAGCATTGTGGAAACTTCAAAGTGAATGGGCATCGCTTGAAGAAATACATTCCGGGAGCACCGGTGGACATGATTGCCCCACTTCACCTTGCATAAACACTCCCGAGTTTGGTCAAGCTAATGACCTTAAAGAAGCGCTTGGTGGGAGGCAACCCATCGGTAACATTTTTCCTTCATTTTAGCTTAGATTTTTCTGTTTTTGTGTGCTTTGTGTGTTTTGTCTATTTTATGTGTGCTAGAA